>JAZAYU010000197.1:0-553329 GCA_038501625.1 Corbicula japonica
GGTGCTATAAATACCCCATGGTGATAATTGTAAGCATTTCCTATGTTCGTAACGATGTGATCAAATGCAACATCTTGATTTGCCCCTAGGTGTGTAAGATCAGATGATAAGTAAGCGAAAAATGCCACTTTGATTTCAACACTGTTCAAGGCCTCGTCTAATACCATGATCTGAAATTTCAGAATCATATTTAAGTTTCACAACATTCTTTACAGTGAATGGTAACATTATAAGTGTAGTTTTTATTAATTAATATCCATGGAGATAATTATGTTGACACAATTCCTGCTTAACGTGGTATTATAAAATCGGTCGCTCGTATAGTTAGATCGCGTGCATGATTAAATGTAACAATTACAAGCCGTATCGATATATACATGAATGAAAAGTGTATTATTGTACCTGATATTATCTGTTTACGTATAAATTTCCTATCTGTGTCATTTTGTCGTTTGTCGACTCAGCCATCATTGCATCAACCTCAACATGAATGGTTGGAGATTCAAGAGGTCCATCAGAGATTCATTTTTATTTTATGCTTTGCAGTGAAATATAGATTTTTCCCGGTGAAATAAAAGTGGTATTTAACTGTTTTCTAACAGTGGAATATCATTTTTATTGTTCACTGTTTTTTGACGTTGGTACCCAAACGCACACAACAGTCCGAATGAGAACGTTTAGAAATCGGACTCAAGTTTAGTCATATGACGTCATGACGTCACGTCGAAGACAAACGTTTTTGGCGCCATTTCATGTAATGTTTCTGTCTAGTTCACACAAATTGTGTACTTAAAGTATAAAATAAAAAGAAAATTTGTTTTTACCAGTCAAAGATAGAAAAATATTCACTCGTGAACTCCGGAATTATGTATTTTCACTCGTGGCTTCGCCACTCGTGAAAATACCAATTCCGGAGCTCACTCGATGAAATATATTTCTATCTTACACTGGTAAAAACAAATAGCCTCTATGTAATGTTATTGCAAATCTAATTAGAGCAACAAATACTATTACAACCACATAATTATACATCGGCGTGGGAGCTACAGTTAACGAAATATTTGAAATGTGGACTAGTTTTTAATTTTGATGCTGGTGGGTAATTTTACGCAAGTAGCTGTAAAAAGCTTTACCTGTTACTAACTGTTCATTTTTCTTTGCGTGTGTCTGTGTATCTTCAACAGAATCAGCAAGCATTGCATCAACGTCTATCGACATGGCTGACGACTCAATAGGGACATCTGAAATTCATCTACAATAGTTTCAATAACCGAAACACTTTGAATATTATTGAATATGAAACGTTTACTTCTTTGTGGTGATTATTTAACTTTTAGAGACTGTGCACTACATTTAAAAATGAAACAGTTATGAATCGTAAAAATGGAAACGTTGAAGTGTGTTCATGATTTTTTTCTGTCGCCGACATCTGTTGCTAAAAATACCTATCGTAGTTGACGTTCATTTCGATGTGATGTTCGGAAGCGCCTATCCGAGCGCGATTGTAACACAATCTTCGCAAACGTTTTGAAATAATTGTAAAGGCCCGATCACACAGAACTCCGCGTCTAAATCACGTACAAAAAGTCATGAAAATGTTGTGGACGTGGTCGTAAGTGGTAATTTTTGGTCAATTTTGGCTTGGCCGTGCTTTGAACGTGGTCTGGCTGTCAGCGGCTGTTCCACTGCTGAAACACTGCCTAAGCACGGCTTACCACTTCCAGCCACGTGTAAGGTTAAAAATAGGTTCGCGCGTGTTGTTCGCACCCAGATGTTCCGTACCACCCTCCTCCTCCTCCTCCTCCTCCTTCTTCTTCTCTCAGCAAGGATATGTTGGGCCTGTATCAGTTGGTTCTGTTGGTGCTGAAGCATAAAGATGAGGGCATCACGACGTTGAGGGTTCATTTTCACCCCTTGACATCTAGACTGCAAGTGCTGAGGTCTCAGAAAATTGCGGTATTTATATGCCGCAAATCAGAAGCGATACAGAAGTGATTAGGCAGTGAACAATCGTATTTAGCACTTGTTCCAGACGTCGTTTAAACGGGCTTAGGTAGTGCTATGTACGCTGAAAAATCCACTTGTCAGTGATAAGCCGCAAAACACACGCTATTTCCCATGATACCAACGCGTAACACCCGTCCGATGACCGTGCTCTGCCAGTGACAGACCGCTAAACTTTCGCGTCTCACTGCGTCTCCCCAAGTTTTAATCACTG
Organism: Corbicula japonica; assembly: GCA_038501625.1. NCBI lineage: Eukaryota > Metazoa > Mollusca > Bivalvia > Venerida > Cyrenidae > Corbicula > Corbicula japonica. The sequence goes on from JAZAYU010000197.1 coordinate 2,219, forward strand.
CCGGAACACGGATTATCACGTGTGTTTCACGTGTGTTGCACGTCTTTACCACGTGTGTCGCCCGTGGTTGTCCGCGGGCTAAAATTTTGAGCAGTTCAAAACTTTTTGCCGCGTCCGACGCCGTTTCGAATTCTCCCCGCGTCCTGCCACGTCCATAAATCGACTTTAGCTCGTCTTAAACTCGACACCAAGGCGAACAACATTGTCTGCTTCACGGGAGACCACTTTTTGACGGTTTTTTGCCGTGATTAAGCCGTAAATCGCTGTGTGACCGGGCCTTAACATTTAATATTTATGATTTGTAGTGTTTTGTCTACCGTTTTTCCTTCCCGAAATGAACACTATGAAATTTCGATTTAATCTTTAAATGAGTGTTTGTCAAGAATTACTAAATATTATCAAGGCGGGTAGGTAAGTAATATGAATTAACATTATAGTTCATATACAGTTTCAATCAAACCATGTCTGCAATTATTGTTAATAAGAGTATTGGTTTGTGACACCATCTTTGCTTTTGATGTTAATATGCGGTGGCCCTCTATTCAACAGCCATCAACGACGACCAGTAAAAATCTTTAAAGATCTTTTCACATGATATAATTGTACGAATGTACTAATATTTAGATATTTTAGTTACTAAATACTTCCGCTAATCTCAACTACAGATAGATTAATATCCCGCCAGTTAAGATTTTGGTATTTTCAAGTCTCTTTATGGGAAATATCTCCTACATCAACAATATGTGAAAGCTGTATATTTTTCATACTCCCAAAAATATTTTACTGAATAATGTTGTGCATTTTAATGCAACAGTGCATATTCAAAAAACATTTCTACATGTGTATATGACATACGTGTAGTTGAATAGTTGAAAAGCATAGTTGAATTACTCAGTTTAGAAAGTCAATAGAGGTTGTATAAGGGCGGGTAACGAATTCCACCATCTAAACTAGCAAAAAAGAGTGTGTTTTTTTAATTTCTTTATTTGTGGTACTGATTCAACTGGTTAAAATATGTGTCTTCTTTTTCGGCGTCGAGCGGAATACGAGAGAAACCGAATATGGCAATTATCAACTTTTTGTAGGCAAACAATATACTGAAATCGGCGTTTATATTATGGCAACGAACGCGACCTTCCTCAACACAAAGAAAAACGATACAATATAACGAATAAGTATTAAAGTTTTGGTCGGCCAATTTATCGTCCGAATCCGATTGTCCGAACACGAACAGTTCGAATCATGAAATTATAAACAGCATAGTAAAATGCCCATGTAGTATTGTATACATTTGTTATAATTGGTTTAAATAATAAATCCTTATTTGTCTGAATAAACGACTTATGATACTCTTTTTTCCCAAAACTGCTCTTTTACACAATAACTAAAAAGACACTAACTACAACAAAACATGGAATTATACCATCAAAAGCAAATAAACATGAACATTTTAAACAATAGCGGCTAGATTCATCAATATTTTTACAATGATGCCACCCTTCGTGCAAACAAATAGATTTTGAAAGCGAACCAACAAATATTTACAAAATATTTTACCTCCTAGGAAAGATTGAAAAGCAGTGATTACCAGTCTTAATTAGATTACCTGTAAACAAGGCATCTAGTTCTAAACAAACTATATAACACATTTCTTTGCATTAGCTACGTTATTGGGAACATTAATCTAATTTCATTATTTTATGTTTCCATTACTAAAAGCATTGTTTACATTCAGTTGTTGGTGTTTTTCTATAACCTATCGCATGTTTGATGAATTTAGTTCTGACAGCTGGCTGAAATGTTTCTTTCAATTCTTGAATTAGTATTCGAAATTCGATTTTCAATGTCAGAAGAGCAGCTAATTTTATTTGGCAAAGATTGATCAAAAGTAAGTTGATGACATTGCCAATAAATGGATTTTACTTTGCACTATCCTTCTTGTACAATAACGCACACATGATGTAGTCCAGAAAGCTTTTTGCATGCAATATACCGGTAGTTGAAAGAAGATAACGAAATGACGTCGATAGAACACTCAAGACATCTGACTTAAATAATTGTGATTGGAGACGTCCTTAGAATTGGTAGGAAATGAGGATAAACCTTTCAAAATAAGGTATTCTATATTGCCGTCACATTTTTGAAAAATGAAATAATTTATCTACGTTCGAACAATATTTCTTCAAACAAACTTCAAAAAGCATGTGAAGCTTATCATACTGTTTTATTTGTTAAAAATTAAATTAAGAATAAAATATGTTTATTAAGAAATATTGACATTTTCTTATGCGACGTGTTAACTGTCTATTACTTCTATCATTCTATCATATTAACGAGGCTCGATTGTTGTTTCATGTACACATTGTATTAAATGTACACGATAATAACATAAAAAATCAACAGCCTCGGCCTTGTACCTTTCAAGAGCACGGTGCTAGTTTAAGTATGCCAAGTAAGAGCACCATTTAAGCACAGGGGAGAACAGTACGGCATGTTGTAAGTTAGAATTCTACACTATCGCCTGATAGATAACGTCTCGAGTGACAGTCAAAGTACCTGATGTTTTTTTTCTCCATACATTACCAGTTTTTTACGCACAGAAATCAACCTTAATAGCATTAGAAAGTTACACCTGAAGCAACAGAAGCACATGCACATAATATTTTAACTGACCTATCTAGTACATGTACCTTTTTATAATGTTTTTGTACCGTAATGTTAAAAAGGCATAGTGAACAACCGCAACTTGTTCAAATTTTTTTTAAACGATAAAGTTCCATAATAGTCCATAAAATTTTAACACCAGGCTTGACCATGTTTATTCCAGTAATAAAGTGAAACACGTCGTATAAAACTTTTCTGATCTTCTATTTACTACTTCTTGATTAACGAACTAACACTCGCGCCACCTAGGCACATTTAAAAATAATAACTTTCCGCATTTAAATGAAAAGCTTTGACAAAGAACGTATGTAAGCTTTCTCATGAACTAAAATTCGAATACAGAATTATAACAAACCTAGACACTATACTGCGCTTTCGTATCATTGTGATATTTTCTGTTCATTTATTGTTTTTTTTATGTTTGTGCCAACACTGCTATGGTTTGCCCTTTCAATCATGAGTGACCTTAATGAAATGTTATTGAGTACCCTGCACGCATTAGTTAACTAGGAAATTTACACAATTTCATAAAAAAATATTAACAACATGATTTCTATTTTAAAGGCGTTCGCTACAGTTTTTGTAAACGAGTATTAAACTACTGTACCACCGTCTAAATGCAATCTATAAAACACAGTTCACGGTCCAATCTGGGTTTTATCAATGTATAAAACACAGTTCACGTTCCAAGACATGACTTATTCGGACATTGCTGGTTTCGGATAGGTATGTGGATTATTGGTTAGATTTTGGCTTAGGTTTGAAATTCGCGCACTGGTCCGAGTGCGGAATACGCGAAAATTAAGCCATTGCTAAATAAAATGATACCACAGTAATTATTAATGACGTACAATATATACCTTGGAGTCTTTAAGTTTATACATAATTACCCCCCCCCCTCCCCCTTTGAAATTGTAATTTCGAACAAATTAACATGGTAACCTATATTTTTCTTTTTTATTTTAAGTTTGTTATACATTAGAGAATATATTGGTAGTACTTGGTGAAATTCTATTATGTAAAACTCCGGTAAACTTAAAAACATCTCTTAAAATAAATCGATTTGCCGAAAAATCCTTTGTCGTAAATTAGGTAATACTTAATTTTTTATATGTGTTCCATTATTTGTATTGCAATATTTAGCAATTTATTTGTAATATAGAATGTCTTTAACTGAGAAATAGAGTTATTAATGATATTCTTGTGATGCAGTCTATGATTTCATGCCGACAAAGAAGACTATAAAAATTGTAAAAATTGTTCAAAATGTGACATCTTTGGCATCTAATAAAAAAAGTAAGCCCGGTAAGGTATCATTTTTATTATTGTTTTCATTGCATAACATCATGTTCTTGACATACACAAAGTTTAAAAGAATTCTATTATTGGGAAATTTTTCATGAAACTGTAGCGACACCCTTTAATTTGATACCGCAATTATACAATCACGTATTTTATTCTTTAATATGTATTGTACAGAAATGTACATTTTAATTATGTCCCAGTAAGTGTTATCTGTGAAACACATACATTGTGTAAATGATATTTTTGTAATTTAAATCGAGTTGCTTCATTTAAAATAATTCTGTCACATTTGAGAAGCACTAGTCTAAGATTGATTTAACAATTAAAATGACAATATGCGCATGGAACTTCTAGTTTCGAGTTTTTTGTATGAACTTTAATTATTAACCATTTTCACCATTTTGCAATTCACCATGAGATAAACAAAACCAGAAATCATAAGGGCTAAAGAATAACCACATTAACACGCATTTGGTAACTCTGTTATTATAATGTATTCCATGCAAATTAGATCTTCGTGATATGTATGCAGGAAAGGACACACTACCTGATTTGAAATGAATAAAATTACTTGACCCTAACCAGGCGTCGTTTACGTAAAAACGATCAAAACCCTGCATTGTATCTGTATCTTATTACTGACGCAAATACATAATTAAGTTACTACCATAAATCTACTTTTAATAAAATTAAAGTACTTATTAATAATCTTAATCTATCGTCGGTGGAGAAAAAGTGAAAAGCGCGCGCTGTATCCTATTACCTACTATGTGAATAATTAAGTTACTACCTAAATTGACCTCATTCGAACAAAGTACTTGATCTAAATTAGACATCGTTTCCATGAAAAAAAGAAAAGCGTGCAATTTTTTTAAATTCATTTGCATGCACTACTTCTTTCCAATCGATAATAATAGTGCGTATTATCCATTTTCAAATTTATTCCACAATCAATTAACTAATTAATAGTAAATAAGTTGTAGCCGGATTTCATTTTATTCATAATTTATCAAGATTTGTCTAGCATGCTCTGAAAACGAAACGTAATAGTTCTTCTTCAGTAATGGAAATCAACAAATGTTGCCAACATTTAATTTGTTTCAAATATGTTTATATATATTTTTATGTTAAAGTAGTGAAACTCTTACCATAATAGAATTACATAGTTACTTCAAAGTAAATTATTCTATTGCCTTGAAGCTTTGAAATTTAAATTTGTTTTAGCGAAATAAAATTTGAATATTTCTATTTCAGTATGCTTAAGACCGATACAAGAAAACCATCTCAACCAGATGGAGATAATCGGGTAACGCAGGACATAAGAACAATTATAGTAAGATTTAATAGATAAGGATGTTTTCGTTCTCTTTGATACACTAACGATTATGTATCATTAACCAAACTTTTAATCAAATGGGTGTATAAAAATCAGAATGGGGCGACAAAACGCATTTCATTTTATATACTTATGAAAATGAAAACTTACAGTTTTCAAATTCAAAAGTTTTGCTCAATGATGCATTATTTTATCATTATTTTCATTTGCGGTATTTGCACATTGTCTAGACATTTGATAAGCGTTAAGATGTTGTTGCTTTTTCACACAGGTTACGGTTATCTCTTTTAAAATAATGATAAGATCTATACTTTTTTACATCAAAGTCTCAAAAAGAGTTTGTGGATGTCGAATTTAGAAGGTTTTGGTATGAACTGGAGGAAACACATACTCGTTAAAGTTCACTGGCGCAAAGAAATAATATACAGCTACTTAAATATCCGTTTTTGCAAATTACCTCCCTTTTACTTAAAAAATACACTCTTTATTTTCCAAAACCACATTTTTAGATACTTTAGAAGATACTGAACCAACAACTTCCAAAATAAACATAACGGTATTCAAATTCCTGCAGATATTTTCATTCACAGGCATCATTAAAGTAATAAGAAGTGTCCATGCTATTGTTATCAAGTTTTCATTTTGGCTCAGTAAAGTTACTCCAAAGTGCCTTAAACTTTTACGAAAAAAAAAGTTCAGCGAAATTAAATTTGAATATTTCTATTTTTAATATTCTTCAGTCCAATAACAGAAAACACAAAGATAAACAGGGACATGTTTCTATCTGAACCGGTTTAATTACGTATTAGTTACGTATTATGTTTAATTGTATAATTATTCATTGTTTTCGAGAGTAATTCAGGTGTTATATGTTTGTTCAGGCGTACCAACTCCGATTATCTATTAACCTTAAAGGACTGTATTTCTTCTTAACTTTCATTTAATATTAATAATCTTCAGTGCTTACTGATGGGTAAAGTTTTGTAATCAGCCGTGGGTATCCGACAATGATTTTTTTCTTAACAGAGCTACATGTACCGTTTGACGGGACATTGTATATTAAAACAATTGTAATTTAACTAAAATGAATTTCACACACATTTTAATTGTTATATGTTTAAGTAAGGGAGCATTACTAACACTTTTTGACGATGTCAGGTTCAGCCGTTTACTAGAAGGATTTGTGTTCCACAATATAGCAGGGGTAAGCTTGAGCGAATGTTGGACACAATGTGAACAAAGACCATCTTGTAAATCTATAAATTATCGGAGACGATTCCAGTCCTGCTTTCTAAATTCTAAGAACGACGATGGCGATAATGCTAAATGGTTAGTTGAAGCTGTTGGATTTGTTTACAAACCAAAGAAAAACGATCCTACAAAAATCCAGGTAATATTTTTATTCTTGTCTGCATTTTAAACGTAAGGCGTGACCGTTTGCATTTATAACAAGCACATATTTGAAAACGGCCTTGTCCTTGCTCTTTGACAAACCGTAGCAAAGAAAATTCTTACTAATCACAAAAGGGGAAAGCCCATTAAATTGGTTATTTTATATTATTTGAAGTCTTTGCTTCCCGCATAACATCGTCTTATAATTCTGTCTTTAATGGATTTGTAGAAAATTGCATCTTTAAGCATCTTTATCTTAATAATGCTTGGCAATAATTTACAGATTTGCGGTGAAAGAAGTTGTTCAGAAGGTGAGGTTTGTAACGGCACCAAGTGTGAAGTTCAAGGTCGGTATTATTATTTCATATAATAGTTTTGCGTTCTATGTTTATGAAACTGATTATTGTAATACAATGCTCTCTTTTCCTCTCTACTGTTTGGCTGTGTGGTGAGGCTGTGTTGCTGGGTGTGGCTGTTCCTGATATGCATATTTCACTTTTTACATGTCTGCGTGCTTTTGCAACAAAACATAGTCGAGTTCATGAGAGAATTGGAGTTATAACACCAAGACAAATTGTACTCGTTTGTTCGTATGAGAACCTGTTGGGGCAAGTGTGAGTTTGGTGCACCTTAGAACCTGCTTAAAGCACCCAGTGGAAAATTGGTTTGCCACTGACCGTTTGAAAGCGGTAACCCTCCGGGTTCTCACTGTCAGTTGTGGAATAAATTTGAAATTCAAATTAAAATGATTCTTGTAATATCCATGCTCTTTTGTCTCCTCTTCTTTTTGGCTTTGTAGGGAAGCCGTGTCTGCTGGATGCGGTCATTTCTGATATGTATATTTCACGTTTTTATTGAGTTTGAGCATTTAGAAACTTGTGCTCCGCTCAGGTATGTAGTTGGATAGCCACTGGAAATGTATTTCAAATATCTCTGGTTTACAGCTTCTAATTTAGTTTAAACTCAAACATTTTGTAAAATGTTCTGAATCTCTTTCTAAATGGTTCAGTCGCAAACCTTGTTTCAGCCAACGCCGTAAAAAGGTTTGTTTCATAATGTCATAATGAAATGTGTTCGTTTTTAACTTTTCCTTAGTTTCAAATTGTGACTAGAATATAGTTTTATTTCTGCGAAATGCATGTATCACTTATAAACAGAAAGCACAGTCTCCAAACATAGCTAATAAGCCAGCAGGAAATTGTATCAAAACTGTGACAAAACTGTGACATTAGTTTAAATTATTAAGTTATCAATTTATAATACAATTAAGATACCACTAGCAAAAGTGAAAATGAGAACATGAGGGGGAATTATTGTCTTGGAATCGTCAATCGAAATATAATTTGCCACTAAGGGTTTTAACCAGGTTCTGGGCTTCATCAACCTCAAACATGCCAAAACAGGCTTTCATATGAACAAACAAGTACAAGTTGTCTTAGTGTATTAGCTTCAGCCCATCCATCAAGAAAATTCTAAAGACAATTATAAAAAAAATTGCATATCATAAAAAGTAAAGATAAATATAAAATATGTTAAGTGCATATAGTCTTTCATCATTATTAATTTTATACAGTATGTAACCATAGCAATCATCGTTTCGTTTCGTAATATCCTAAGGTAAATCAAGAATAGTTCCCGAAACTGATGATTTCGAAAAAGTTGAGGATTTGTTTTTGAAAAGTAACGTGTCAATTAATCCTTTAATTTTATGTTTTGTCAAATTCGAGTAGCCGAATCACGAAGCAAACAACCTTAGAAACATCCGCGTAATGTTAATCCGCTATTTACGTCTTCTTAATATGGCCAATGATCTTATACCATTTATAGCTTTATAAAAACATGGTACTTATGGTTGAAATATACTATGTGACTTATCAGTCAATTCAAAATTGTTGTTTTTAACATTTTCTTGGTTTTTATCATTCAAGATGAAATATTGTAATGATTATGAACTTCAAGTTTATCGATTTTTAGATTTGTTATATGGTTTCTATTGGAACAGAATGTCCGGCGTTGCCCAAACCTGCTTCAAACCAAACAGTGCTTGGGAACATGTTTTCACGTGGCAACAAATTAATTCTAAAATGCCGCGAAGGTTACATTTGGAAAAACGGAAATGACGTAACTTCTTCCCAATGCCTCAACAACGGGACTTGGAGTTCAACAATGAACTGCACGAAAGGTGAAACCAATAAAAAAGAGCTTTATAGAAAAAAACGAATCAGCTGTGTTAAAAAGCGATACTATTAAATAAGACTTAGTGTATATTCATAATATATGAATTTTATTTTCATAGCTCATATACATGTAAATTTGTTTCAGCCGTTTTCATATTCAGGGGGTAGGACGTTGAGTAGTTTATAGAAAACATTAAGTGGGAAAAATGTTTTGCAGAAAACAAAATGGCGTAAATTCGTAAAATTCTGAGGTCTTGCAGCCGGTTTTATTCAAAGTAAGTAGCTTTTTCTTTGTATTTTACAATATAAGTGTGTGCATTCTGTGGCGCAAAGTATATATTTCAATCGGCAATAAACCGTTTCATCGTAAACTTGGAGATGAACAAGTTATTGAAGAGGTTTTAGCCCTCGGTGCAATATTTACCCATGTCTTTCTTGTATTTGTCATGGAACATACGCCTTTTCTGGCCATGTTTGTCGTACATTTTGCATGCCTTAAATAGATAATCATGCCTGAAAGGCTTTGCACTTACTGTTCTGTTTTTGCATCAACTGCCGACGTTGCCTGAACATATTTTGACCACATTAAGCCCTGTTTTCGTTTATAGAAAACACTTTATATCCATTTTGTTTGGAAGAAAACATGATTTGCATACCTATGGCCCATAAATTAACATGGTGGTTCTGTGAAATGACTATAGAATTAAATTTGAACAATAAACAAGGATTTGCCAGTGAAACAGATAACATGTTCCAGTACAGTACAGTAATTTTCTGCAATTAGATAAATTTATAGCTGTCTAAAATGTGTTGTGTAAATAGCCATTAAAGACAGTCACCTTTGTCTCATTACAGCAGTCATATTGGTCTTTATATTGAACTGTGACAGTTCATTTGTAATATATAATATAAAGCATTAGATCAAAGGACACTTGAGTCCAACTTGTTTTGAGTTTCCTCCATTAACAGTCTATTCTAAAAATTTCAGAGATCACCAGTTTGATCAGAGAGAAAGACACAAAGCAAAACATGGAAAAATAAGCAGTTTTACGAATTTACGCCATTTTGTTTTCTGCAAAACATTTTTCCCACTTAATGTTTTCTTTAAACTACTTAACGTCCTACCCCCTGATATTTAAAGCGATATTCATGAATATCTTAATTTTATGGTTGAATTTTCATTTAATGGTAATATTTGAAAACTTCATTTCCCAATTCTTTATTATTATGATACTTGGTGCGCAGTAGTAATGCAACATTTCTCAATTTTTAAATTGTTTATAATCGGTGACTTCATTTCTTGGAACTTTACAGTATCTTTACATCATTCTGTTTGTTCATGAAGTCCCCAGTGATAAAACGTGTAGCTATCATGCTTTTTTTTATTTGATAATAAGTACTAAAACTTAATGTCAATTAACCTTATCTGTTTGATGTGTGTCGTGTTCGGTGACTTGTAGTGCTGTATTCATCTCTGTAAAGGGAAGGTGACCCATGCATAACGTCTTAGTACAACGAACTAAACTTTATCTTTACCAAGAAATCGGAAACAAACAGCCCTTAGTGTTTATTTATCTGTTTTATCTATAAAACATTAATAGGAGTAGTTTTAATTATTTTTCCACTCGTTTGTCATTTATTGATCACGTTAATAATTTAGTTTTAACCATTTAAAAATGTGTGTAAGAGAATAAAATACTCCACGTTTTATATATATTCACCTTTTATTATTGAACTGCAAAGCCAAATCGCAAAATATTACATGCAGCAATATTTAACACGAAACTTTTCATTAATGATGAAGAATGTTTCTTGAAAACTGAACTGTTCCTTGTTTGTTCAACAGGTATGAGAAACTGCAAGGAATATCTAGACATGGGTGACACAACATCTGGAATCAAAATAATTTTTCCAGACGGTAAAAAAAACCTCACTTCTATAGTTTTTGTGATTTTGCGTTTTGTGTTTTCATCAAACGTTGAATTCCTAATCCAATGTTTTGAAAGTTTTGTTTAATATAATATTATGAATGAGGTAAGATAAATTATTTATACTGATGCAAAATAAAAAAAGACCAACGGAGGGCATTTGCGTGTAAAAATATTCGGGCTTAGCTAAAAATTCCAAATTTAGCGGTCTTCATGCAGTTTGGCTGCCGTAGAAAGTCACCCCATACCGATGTCATCTAAATGATGATTACTTGTTTGGTGTTACATGGCTAGACGCTGAAGCCGTACGGTACTTGTTTGATTCCCAGTATGGGAATTATTACTTGGGGCACGTCACGGGAAAATGTAACTTAGGACATTTGACGTCAATCCGTGAAATGACGTCATAAAGTTGAACAGATGACATCAATTATTAAGCATTTCGCGGTAAAATATCATTTTATTGTCAAAATGTGTAACAAAATCACTTTTAAGTGTGGAGAAAATAATAGATATTGTAATTTTGTTCTAAATAAAGTAACAGCTAAAATGTCGCAAAGTATGTCCGAATATTCCTTTTCCTATGGCGTGCCCCATTTAACTTGCTCACCATACTGGCATGTCTGATTAATTGATATCTTCAAATTCCTATTATACTTAATTTCAATTTTTAAATGACTCTGTTAATGCTATATTTATTCAAACATATTTTTTGTTCCAGTAATAACCACAATCATTAAAAAAACATATAATTTTAACACGAAAATTAGAAGAATAATAAAATTTTAAGGAAATGATCGAACGTGTGTATTAATACAAACATAATGTATGTACATGTATAGTATTCTGATTATTTTACCATCTAAAAGTTACATTTTACCATATGGCCTTTTACTCTTACATGTATAATGAATATGAATAATGTTCATTATTTAGGAATAAACCCAGTAAAGGCGCAGTGTGTCATGGACGTCGATGGTGGCGGGTGGACGGTGATCCAGAGGAGAAAGTCGGCCTCAAACTTCTATAGGGGCTGGCAAGACTATCGGGATGGGTTCTGCGACGAAACCAACTTTTGGTTGGGATTGAAGAATATTTACCGTTTAACTGCACAAGGTGGGACTTTAAAGTACAATGCAACTGATATACTGTCGAATTTAGTTCATTTCGAGAAACGTATGATATTTTGTAAGATATGGACGATTTATTTTTTTCAATGGTCATTTCTCTTCAAGAAAACTGAACACAAATTTAAATCATGTTTCGCTCTTTAACTATTTTTATATTTAACTCTTTTTCACATGCCTGCCAAGTCATCGACGATGCATTTTTTCGATCTGAATACAAAACCAAATAATATTATATATGAAATGTTTATCAATGAGACTTGGGAACATGTTGAATCGATGATGAACTTCATCAGTTATAACAATAATGTGGTTCAAATTCGACTTTGTTTCATATGATAGTGCCTCTAGCTGGGTGCGAACCCGAAACGTCACGGCGACAGCGCCTAGCCCTGCAATTTCTGCGACGCAACCGACTGAGCTAGCCGGGACAACCCCACAAAAGGTTGATCGGAAAGCCGTGATTTACGTAACAATCACTGCATGACATCGGTAACGGGTTATTTTACTGATGACAATACTGACTATATGTACGGGGAGACTTTTTACGGCCGCCTCACTGCACAAATAGCGCTACTGTGAAATTCAAATGAAAGTGCCTCTAGCTGGGAGCGAACCCGCACCGTCACGGCGACAGTGCCTAGCCCTGCATAGAGTAACTGAATCGTTTTTCAAAGAAACTTGTGAAAATGTTTTAATCGATAATGGAGTTCGATTTCGACAGTGTTACATTCTTTTGGAATAGAGTTACTAAAATGTTTATCAATGAAACTTGTTATAATGTTTCGATCGATGATGAAGTTCATTAATGTAGTTATTACAATTCAGACACTCTATACTATCAAATACATTTTTGTAATTGAATCTGTAATTGTTCGACTTTGTTCCATAATTACGCTGTAGTTGACCTTTACTTTCTGTTTTCCGTGATTTAGGTAATTATGAATTACGAATTGACATGAAGAAGAGAGATGATGGCAGAAGTGCTGCAGCAAAATATTCAGTATGTACCGAAATAAATAGTCTAGCAAATGTAGGAATTAGGATATTAACAATAAAACTACACACATTCTGCGATTAGCATAGTTTTAACTTTAAACCAGCAGCTTTACAGTTTGAGTTAATCCTACGCTGTCGCAGAGAGGTTCGCTATTGAAATACTGTTTTTAAATAGTGATGTTTCATCGGTGAATCTCTTCCTGTATATCAACGCAATCAAAAGGACAAAGATGCATTTCAGGAATTGCCACATTAAAAAAACAGCCTCCCCATACAGTCAAGAAAAAGAGGGAGAGAGAGAGAGAGAGAGAGAGAGATCATGGTAATTAAAGTGATCAGTTTCAAAAAAGACACCAACAAAAACGAGAACCTGATGGGTAACCGCCTTGGAACCGTCAGTGGCAATTCGATTTAAACCAGGTTCTAGGGTGCACCAACCTAACACTTGCCCCAACAGGTTCTCAAAGATTTTGTCATGTACTTACATTTCTTAAACATAAACGGTTGGTAAAATAACTGAGCTATCACGATAGAAATTGTTGATTGTTGATGAAACTGCTATGGGGATTTTTCCCAATGGAGAAATTTCGCCATAGTCAACAAATGTTTAGAGACTTTAACTACCACTAAAATGCAAGAGTTTTGGTACTCTTGTCTCGAAAAGGTAAATCTATAATCATGCGAGTATTCTTTTTCTTCTATTTTAATGATGGGCAAAGTTTATAGTGCACTTCTATTGCTGTTCGTGAGCAGACTCAACCAAACTGAGCCTGCAATATTTTATATCGGTCTTGTTCGTTTTTTTTTTCTTCATATTTTTTCATCTCTTCAATTTACCTGATGCACCCCTTTCAGAACTTCAGCGTTGGTAATGAATCAAGTGGTTTCAGACTGTTCGTAGCCGGTTATAGCTTTGATCCCTCCCTCATCGACCCAGGCGAGTCATTAATTGAATGGCATAATGGAATGAAATTCTCCACTTACGACAATGATAATGACGTTAATATAGCCGGGGGAAATTGTGCCATAAATTACCAGGTATTTCATGTCGATCAATAGCACATTCATTGATTTTATTTCATTTTATTAAAAAATAAAAGCTTATTGAGACATTTTAAATAACAATACCAGTTTTCAGAAAATGGGATTGTTGGTATCTGATACAGTACTGAAAATAATGACATTGTCAATTTTCCGATTCCGATCCGGTCAGCTTCCGATACTAATGTCATCTTAAACCGATCCGATTCCATTCCCATTGCGGTCCTATAACAATTCGATTGCACTCAAATTTTGTCACTCCAGACAATGCGCTCCAACCGATCTTTACGCTCAAACCGATTCTTCCGATTCCGATCTTTTCGCTCCCATTTTCCATTGGTCATTACCTATAACGCATTGCGCGGAATCAACATTTCTGTGATATTTTTTATATTTCCAGTTTTTTGTTTAATTTTATTGCTTAAACACAGTGGTTACTAAAAAAAGTAGAGAAATATCATAAATGACGTCTTATTAAATTTTACATCAGTTTAATGTAAGCGTTTATTAAATTGCAGTTGTACAATATAAGCATACATTACACCCGATTTACCTGAGATTCATGTTCATTTGAGATGTTTAGGAAGCCAGCTGGTTTGGCCTAAATCAAGTCAGTAAATGCCTTAGATCTAAATGCATCAACAAGCAGTTAATATAACTTTTTAGCGTAAATTTACGCTCTAGAAAGTAGCAAAACATGCAGAATATACCGTTGAAGAGCTGAACAATTTTTCAGCATAAATGTACGCTTCAATATTGAAGTTTTGGAAGACTTAATAATATTAGTTCCGTTTTGCGTAATTTATGCTGTAACATAGAAGTAAAAGAGATTATCGTGCGCTTTAAAACTTATGAAGAATTAAATACATTTCAGTCGCTAATCTCCTTACTAAATAAAATAATACATTCACGCCATAATGTAACACCGATAAATGTACAAGTTCATTTTTTCTTCAGATGTGTTAGAGAAATTATAAGGTTTTTTTTTGCTTAAAGGGAACTTAATTTCAATAATATCATGCGTGTGAATGGCAAACACATCATTTTGTATTATAAGTATTCAGGTTTTTTATTACAAAATTATCGTTAAATTATCGTTAAATTCGTTTTTATAACTAGTTTTGATAGCAGAAATCTCAATGAAATTGTTGTCAAAAATCTCTTCTTTTAAAGTCGTTAAAAGATTCGTAAGAAGCGATTCAGATCGTTATTATATATAATAATGCATCTATAAATAGAAGCGATCTGATCCGATTCGGTCAAACAATCCGGTCTTTTCACTCTAAGCGATTCAAATGCCGATCAAAACGCTCCGGTGTTTTAACGCAAAGCGATCCAAACTCTCAAAGCGCTTCGTTTCGATTCCATTTCGATTCCATTCCGCTTCCATTGCGCTCCTATCGCGATCGGTTTGCGGTCCGCTTCCGATCCGCCTTCGATCCGATTGTCAATTTCATGATTTTCAGTACTGTATGTGGTATGCGATAAAATATTCAGGAAACCTTAAAGTGTGTATACGGCAGAATACATTTAGCTTAACAATATGAATATTTGGTTCAATATTAGGCCTTGTTCCGCACTGTCCGGCGCCGGTAACTGGCAGGCCTTTTTCGTTTGATTCTCAGAGTACAAGACGGTGTACAGTTAGCATGTACTTGATCATACATGTAATATGTTTATACATGTTTTATGGGTGGGCAGGCTGGTAGCTATGTATAAAAAAGCAATTCATTCAGCGCACTCAGATGGTGTAAGCGGCAGTATGAGCCACGTTTTTCAGCACACCTAAGTTATGTCGATGACAGAGAAACACATGTTCATATATGTAGTACCGTTTTCAAGGTGCGTAGTTGTACGAGGCAATATATTCGAGACACGCAAATTGTAAAGACGGAAAGTCAGCTCGTGAACTTGTACTTGTACATGTAAAACGGTGCGTGGTGTTATGAATCGAGATATTCAGATCAATTACATATTGTCTATGTTTAAATTATCCATATAAACATAATTATCTATTTTTCAGTATGTTCAGGATGTTTTGTGTTATGATTTTGTTAATAAATACATTTAGGCGTTGAATGTATAGCATCAACCAACATATATTAACAAGTGTCTTCTGTTTCCAGGGCGCGTGGTGGTACATGTCATGTCATAGAGCTCACTTGAATGGTGTCTACGGAAATACAAACACTCCATCTGGAATAGTCTGGCTCTCGTTTACCGGGTATTACGGGTCGCTTTCTTACACACGGATGATGATCAGGCCTAAGAGAATATAAACTAAATATGTGTGTGAACAAATAGGATAATTTCCAATTGCTAATCACACACTTTTAATTATTTTAATACATCTTCATAAGATAGAAAAAAGGAACTTTGTAAGACAGCGAACATGACAGATATGAGAATATCGCAGGGTCGGTTTGACTGAGCCATTTCTTTTGCTGTAATGTAAGTTACATGTACTGTTCACGCCGTCGAGTCCCGGTAAAGTGTTACTCAATATTTACACAAATATAGATGTCGTTATGAGGAGTTTTCAAAGGCTGTATACCGTTTTACAATTTATTTTGGTTTACGATAATATGTAATTTTGTGAGATGTTAAGAACTAGTCATTTTTAAATGCAGATAATTTTGGTAAAAAGGTGAAATGTGCATATCAGGAATTTCCAAGTTCAGAAAAACAGCCTCCCAACACAACACAGTCAAGAAGAAGAGAGAGAGAGAGCATGGTTAATTAAATGATAAATATAAAAAAGACACCACAAATAATTAACAAAACTGAGAACCCAAAGGGGTTACCGCCTTGGAACTGTCAGTGACAAATGAAATTGCCATTAGGGTGTTTAAACCAGGTTCTAGGGTGCACTAACCCTCACACTTGCCCCAAGAGGTTCTCATATCACTAAACAAGTACAAGTTTTCTTGGTGAAATAACTCCAACCCACCCATCGGCTCAACAATGTTGCATGCAAAAGCACAAAAGGAATTTGTCTTCTTTTTATTGTTTATAATTATGCTTATAATATTTAATATACCTTTTAAAATTATAGCTTGCACGTATGTACTAAGAAGTTTTAAATCAAATAGAAGTTTCAAATCAAATATTGGTGTTCGGCTAATATCTTAGTGTGACCTGTCTCTGAGGTTATAAAAATGACCCCAAAGCAGTCTCAAATCTGAAGCATCTTATTGGTCAGTTCTGAGCCTTCACTCAATTTCAACCAAAAAGATTGCTCAGATCTGCGACTGGTTTGCTTCCTCATTTTTATAATCTTTGGACCTGGCGTCATGACATTATAGTCCAGTCCTAACTATCCCACATGTGATATGACGTCATCGACATTTTGTACTCGGTAACGTCCGTCCAATGTGACACTCTGTTGCATTGTTACTCATAAAACCATGAAATTAAAAAGAAAGGTTCAACCAAGATATGTACATTATTTATAGTCAATTGCCTTTGACCCAGAATGCGGAGTCGCTCACGTAGTTGTGAATCAAATCTTGTGTTGTCACTTACTTGATGTAAATTACAATCGAGTTATGCCAGCTAAATTTAGTAACCTGGTATTACCGAAAATCTACTGTGTGGCAGTTATGCAAATTAAGAATAGCTGAACAAAATATATTGTCGGTGATTTTTTGTGCTTTCGGTTTTCTCAAAAGGCGTAGGTATGGTCCACAGATCCTAGATTTACGGCTCGAATACAAATATTTGTCAACAAAAGTAACACAATGATTTGTTTACTGATTGTTTTCGCAAGGGCAATCAGGAAATACTTTTTCTGCTTCTAAAATTTTGCACTTAAGAACCCCTTTTGCACAGCTTCGAAAAACCTCATAACTTAGTTATTAAACCTGTCCAATAAATGATCAATAAGTGGATTTGGTCTGGAGTCTAATATTGAACATACTTATGGCGGTTGGTTGGCATAGATGGTCTAGAACTACACTGTTAATTACTACAATAATAAAACTGTTTCCAAAGAGTGCAGGTTATTTATAATAACGATAGTGTTACAAATAGATGAAAAGGAAACTTTCAGAGCAACCGAATACGAAACTTTTTTTATAAAAATATTGCTAGCTCGGTAAGATTAAACTTGTTCATGGGCAGCAATGAACATGCTTATTGTCGCCTAGCCTCGGGTTGAGCGCAACTCAGTATTAACACAAAGAAACAGAACATTTTTGATCGATTCCAAACGATGGTACGCTGTATTTTTAGATTAATACCATTACATTTTAAGCGACATATGGTCCCTAGATGCAAGAATGGGTTTGTTCTAAAGGAGAAAGCAGTGGGTAGAAGTTAACAGAATATTGTTTTGAAAGGGGATCTGAGAATATAAATTCTGTGAATTACAGACAACGCCAAAAGCAAATTTATATAGCAGGAAGTCTTGTAATGATTGCACAATATCCAAATCTATAGTGGCTGGGATATTGAAACAACTCTTCTATAAACTGAACGAAATATTAAAACAAAAGTTATTTCAGAAGAATTGTGATCATACATCGTAAGTATCGTGGACAATAACATTAAAGTGACGTAACTGTTAAGGTTTGTTAGATTGTTATGTTGGGGGAACAGAGTAACCAGTCTGAAAGCTTTTACTTTTGATAATGATAGTGTTTCTAGCTGGGAGCGAACCCGCACCGTCACGGCGACAGCGCCTAGCCCTGCAATTCCTGCGACGCAACCAACTGAGCTAACCGGGACAATTCCAAAAAAAGGTTGATCGGATAGCCCTGATATACGTAACAATCACTGCATGACATCGGTAACGGGTTATTTTACTGATAACAGTACTGACTATATGTACGGGGAGACTTTTTACGGCCGCCACACTGCACAAATAGCGCTACTGTGAATTTTAAATGATAATGCCTCTAGCTGGGAGCGAACCCGCACCGTCACGGCAGGCTGATTGTTATTGATGTTGGCTAAATATCTCAAAAGTGATCATAACTAATCATTTTATTCATAAAGACGTAATAAGTCATGATAATTGGGATGAACAGATATTATCATAACCAGAATGGGGTTGTAACATTTGAATGTTTGCATTGGAAACACAACCATTCATACTTATATTTTATAGAGTAAGTAAAAATAATATTCAATAAAAAGAACATGTGTTTACGTGTTTACCAGGTTAAATATAGAAACATATTTATCACACGTGAACCTCGTTTACTTTTAGCTGATGTCGAAGCCACTCGTGAAAAAAACGAATACTAGAGCTTACAATGTGAAAAATAGGCATAGCTTTATGCCTAAACTGGATTTACCGTATTGAAGGTTCCATGTTTACCGCTATATGCGTCCCGTGGATTTCAAAGTTCCCTTTTCATCTATTTCAATATCACAGTAGCGTTGTTTGTGCTGTATGGCGGCTGTAAAAAGACTCTCCGTATATTTAATCAGTACTTTTATCAGAAACGTCCTTTGAAGGCAGCCGAGTACGATACTTTTATGTGTATACTAGTATTACCTCAAAAATACTTTTGCTTTAATATTACGCCAGTTTAGAATTGGTGGTTTCAATGTCGTAGTCAAAATAGATTTAGAAATTGTTCATTAACCCCAGGGTAAACTAAAGGTTTTAATTTTTGCCTTCGGCGACTTCTGTAATATGCAGGATTCTAAGAACCCCTGTCAGAATTCTATTCTATGCAATTTCACCCATAATTTTCTTGTTAAGGGCAAAACCACTATTGTATCTCTGGACCATAAGCCTAAACGGGGGTAGGCGGCTTAGGCAGTTATATATTCATTTTCATTACTGCGCATAAAAAGGTTCAATGAAACCGAGCGTGCAATACTTTCCAATTCGTCCTTGATATTCAAAGTTCCCTTTCCGTACATTTCTTTATCAGTATACATGCATTTCCCAACGGTATTTAGAGCATCTGTTCTGTATATATTGAAAATCAGTGAAATATGCATATCAGGGATCACCACAATCAGAAAACACAGCTTCCCTACGAAGCGAAAAAGTAGAGAGTAAAAAAGAACATATGTTTTATAATAATCAAGTTCAAATAAAAACACCACAAACAATGAACAAAGACATAAACCTTGGTTTTACCGCCTTGGAACGATCAGTGGCAAAACAATTTGTAACTGGTAGTTTAAATTAGGTTGTAGGGTGCACCAACACACTTGACCCGACAGGTTCTTATATCAACAAACAAGTTGAAGTTGCCTTGGTGAAATAACTTCAACCCACCCATCAGCACAACAATGTTGCATGCAAAAGCACACAAACATATAAACCATAAGAATAAAACAGCATTGCCGATTAAACTGCGGGAAATCAATGATCGCACTGTGACCACAGCACCTGAAGTCAAATCAGCTAGAACACGATGACAGGGATAAAGGAACCATAAAGCGTATATGCTGTTATTATCTATTTCTTTTAAGATCGAACCTCAAGAAACCTCAAAGAACTGTATTTATTCTTTACATTCATGAATTATTTATAAAATATCTTGTGCTCATTGGTCAGTAAAGTTATTTCATAAGTGGTAGGAATCTGACAATGATTTTACCGAAGTTAACAGAACTAAGTTAACTATAATTTGACGGGCATTGCATATTCGCGACTTGAATAATCAAACATTTAATAATTGTTGTTTAAGAAAAATGGATTTTATTAAAATTATTATTATAATTTTGATATGTTTAATAAAGGGCGTATTCCTTACACTGTTCGAAAATGTCAAATTCAGCCGTCTACTGCAAGGATTTGCACTCCAACAAATAACAGGGATAAGCTTTAAAGAATGTTGGGTACAATGTGAGCACAGAAAGTCGTGTAAATCTATCAATTACAGTCGGCGATTAAATTTCTGTTTTCTAAATTCCGAAAACGATGATGGCGTTAATGCTAAACGGTTAATTGAAGAAATCGGATTCGTTTACAAACCTAAGAAACTTGATCATACCAATATCCAGGTAACATTTTTTACATTTGTCTGTTTTTATTTTTAAGTTATGCCTGATAGTTTGCTTGAATTTCTTTTTCAAAATCAAACTATTTTAACTTCGCTTATAATGTATCTGTTTTTTATTCATTCTTGAAATCTTTCAAAAGGTACCTTCGGGAATTTGACGTCAATCCTTAAAACGACGTCATAAAGTTGAGCAGACGACATTAATTATTATGCAATTCGCGGTAAAAATACGATTTCATTGTCAAAATGTCTAACAAAATCACTGTTTTGTTATGAGAAAATAAAAGAAATTTGAAAGTTTTTTTCTAAATATAGTAACAACAAAAATGACACAAAAAATGACCGAATGTACCTTTTCTCGTGGCGTGCCTCATATAATTCTTCTACTATGGCTAAGATGGAAAAAATTGCCTCCTTAAGCATCTTAATATTAATACCACATTATGATAATTCACAGATTTGCGGCGACAAAAGTTGTTCGGAAGGTGAGGTTTGCAACCACAACAACTGTGAAGTTCAAGGTCAGTCCCATCATTTTAGCTTGAGAATACAGAAACGTGTGCTCTACAACATGAGAGTTACACTTTATAATTACTAAGGAATAGATTGCAAAAAGATAAGTTTAATTAAGTTTAAACTCGAACATCAGTTACATGTAAAGATGTTAAATAAACTCTTTCTAAATGATAAAGTCACATGCCTGGTTCCGAACTCGAACCGCCTGGTTCCGAACGAGAACCGACGCTATGGAAAATAAGTTTCACCTTCTCATTCCCTGTCAAACAAAACACGTATCTTAAATTGTTTGTTCGTCGTAAACAAAAGAAGTGTATAACATGCATTTTCAACGGTTGTCCCGGTTAACTCAATTGATTGCGTCGCCGGAATAACATATTAAGTATCATTCACGTGTGTTGGATAAAGATCGCGTGATCCAGTCCGAGTGAAATATGCACAAGGGAGGTAACGAGGCTCTGCCGAGTTACCGCCTAAGTGCATATTTCACGAGGCCTGGATCACGCGTTCGTAACCCAACATAAGTGAATGATACTTTGTTTTGAATACCGTATTTATTTTGCACAATTTGGGATAATTATTTTCCTGTAAATTTTTCTTTGCACAACATTTTTATAGTAGCGGATTGATATACGAGACATTCCATCGTTCATTCATAAATGCGTGACGTCATATTAGGCGCGTGACTCATTCTACATAGGGGTGTAGAATCAAAATTCCCTACACGGGTGAAAACACCGGATGACCTGATCTGGTATGCAAGAAAGGTTAGGCGCTGTCGCCGTGACGGTGCGGGTTGGCTCTCAGCTAGAGGCACTATCATTTGAAATTCACAGTAGCGATACTTGTGCAGTGTGGCGGCCGTATAAAGTTTCCCCGTACATATAGTCAGTACTGCTATCAGTAGAATAACCCTTTACCGATGTTATGCAGTGATGGTAACGTATATCAGGGCTATCCGATCAACCTTATTTGCGGTTGTCCCGGATGGCTCATTCACAATTGGTTGCTACGCCGGAATTGCAAGGCTAGGCGCTGTCGCCGTGACGGTGCTTGTTCACTCCTAGCAAGAGGCACCATTATTAGAGATGTTAATATAGCAGTCATCGTTTTGTTCTACGTCTTAAATGATAGCAAATGAGGTTGCTGATAGCATTAATTTATGATTTTTGACAAAATTGGAAAATTACTTTTAACATGCAATGGGTGGAAACATCTTTTTTATTTAGAAATTTTAAAGTGAAATATGTAAAATCACGTTACTACAAGTTACAGACCATTCGCCGCTGACGATGTTTTTGTCTTTTTATAAAACTACCGCACTGAAGGCTCCATGGTCACCGCCAAATGCAAACCATTGTTTAGGATGAGATAGGGAATAAAATTATTGGCTCAAAAATTAAACACTGTTTGTATAATAATGTGGTTGTTACTCTTGTTTCAAGTATGTAATACATATATTCATATATTTGCAACAATAATTTCGCAAATAATGTTTGTGCTCTATATGTTTAGGATGGATCAAAATTGTACTTTTTACTGGTGTAAATATTTAGTTTTGATCAACCCGGGGCTCGGCGGCGTGGGAAGTAAAATGCATTTTTACTGCACATCAAACTGAGCATGCAATATTTTCATTTTTTGTTGTTCGGTGTCTTTTTCATCTATTTTACAGAACATTTAGCCGTCACGAACGTCTAATAATTATTGTCATTATCTAAGAACGTTTTTAAATTTATAAATAATTGGTACATGTACATGTCTTTATAAAATTTCAAACATGTCTCAACTGTCAATAAATTGTTTTGTTGTTTTTAACATTGTGTTGTTTTTTGTCATTTAAGGTCATATATTGTAAAAATATTTGGGGCGCGCCACGGGAAAAGGTACGTTTGGTCATACATGTACTTTGTGACAGTTTCTTTGTTACTTTATTTAGAACGAACTTAGATTTATCTATTAGTTTTTATGAACTAAAAAGGGATTTTCTTACACATTTTGACAATAAAATGATATTTTTACCACGATATGCATAATAATAAATGTAGTCTGCTCAATTTAATGACGTCATTTCAAGGATTGACGTCAACAAACCGAAAGTACTTTTTCCCGTGACGCGCCCCATTTAAGTTTTTAACTATTAAGATTGTCTTTTATACGTTTTCTATTGGAAAAGAATGCCCGGCATTACCCACCGTTACTTCAA
The DNA here is from genome assembly GCA_038501625.1 of Corbicula japonica. Classification (NCBI taxonomy): domain Eukaryota; kingdom Metazoa; phylum Mollusca; class Bivalvia; order Venerida; family Cyrenidae; genus Corbicula; species Corbicula japonica. The sequence goes on from JAZAYU010000197.1 coordinate 25,881, forward strand.
ATCTTCAAGTGCTTGGGAATATGTTTTCCTTTGGTAATAAAGTGATTGTAAAATGTCGTAAAGGATTCATATGGACACCTGGAAATGAAGTTATTTCATCTGAATGCCTTGACAACGGGACATGGAGTTCAACCATAAACTGCACGAAAGGTAAAAATATGAATTTCAGCTTTATCGTAAAAATCACACATCCAACGGGTTAAAACTTGATTATAAATTAGTATATATATCTAGTATATAAGATATTTATTAACAAAGCTCCCATAACTTTGTTTCAGCCGATTTCTTTTTAAAGATACTTTCACGAGTATCTAGATTATATGCTTGGATTTTCACAAACCCAACCTGTGTAATGTTTGTTGTGTTCAGTGACTTGCAAAATGTTAATTTATCCACGTAGCCATGCATTACGGATAAGTAGCCTGAACAAAAGTTTAACTTTACCATAGAAATCTTTAAGTATTCGTTTGAAGTCGGAAACAAGAAGCACAGCGTGTTTTTTCTGTTTGTATCAAACATTTACAGCTTTTATTTATTTGCCTCAAGTTTAAAGGTTTCTAAATCACATTAATTATTTCGTTTTTAGCACTTTCAAAGAAATGATGTTTTCAAATAAAATTTTAAAAAAATCAACAAACAAAGTCACCATTCTTATATTGAATTGCAAAGCCACGCTGAAAAATATTAGCAATTATATAAGACAAGAAATCCTTTGAGACTAATGTTATGTTCTTTGATTGAAGGTATGAAAAATTGTAAAGAGCATTTAGACAAGGGCGATGGAACAACTGGATTCAGAACAATTTTTCCGGACGGTAAATGCAAAACACCTCACTGCTATAGTCATATTTATATTTAATTTTTTGTTTGTTTAAAAACATCTTATCACAAAAACAGTGCTTATCCATTTTTATTTCATAAGGTTGGTTAAACATTGTTTATACTGATATGATGATAATAAAAAGATCAAAGGCGATTATAGGTGTGTCATAAGAATCTGGCATAAGCCGAAAATTCTGATAATGTAGCGTAATTCGTGCAGTGTAGAGGCCGAAGAAAAGTCACCCCGTACAGAAAGTCAGTACCGTTATCAGAAAGTATTTGGTTACCGATGTCATATAAATAATGGTTGTGGTTTTAAGGGATATCCTCGCAAACTTTTGTGTGGTGTTTGGGGAGCTAGCTTAGTCGAGTTACATGGCTAGTAGCTGTTGCAGAGCTGTACTGGTTCTATTTTCTGTATGGGAATTTCCATTTAAAATTGCTCAGCGTACTAACACGCTTAATTAATTGAGGCGCGCCGCGGGAAAATTCAGTTGACATCAATTATTGAAATGACGTAGTAATTTTGGGCAGACGACATTCATTATTATGCATTTTGCGACACAAATACAATTTTATTGACAAACTTTGTAAAAAATCACCTTTTAGTTATGTGAAAATAATAGATTGTTGTAAGTTATTTCTAAATATAGTAACAACTACAATGTCACAAAATATGACCGAATGTACCTTTTCCCGCGGCGTGCCCCAATTGACACACCTTTACCTTCACCTTCAAGATGTTCCTCGAGCAACATATTTCTGGGTTTATATCTCAAAGCTTTTTCGCTTTTCTTGAGCTTGCAGTGATGTTAAAGATTTTAACGAACGAAATCTTTGCATAACAGAAAATTTTAAAACAATGTTATTGATATCACAAAAGAAGGAAAACATTTTGAAAGTTTTATCGCCAAACCCCAGATTTAATTCAAAAATACAGATGCAGTTTAAAATCACTATTGCAATAAGGTATTTCACAGTCAGTTGTTTAATGGAGATTTAATTTATAAAGTTAAGGAAATAAAAGGCAAAGCTAATTGCTCCCGGTTATTCGTAAAAATCAATGTAAATAAAAAAAGGGTTACCAACATGATATTCTACAGCGCTCTGCTGGCCTGGTGATCATTATGCTTACCTCTTTGGTTGCACGACGGTGGCAGGGGTTTAAGAGTTTATGATGGTTTATGTGGAAATCTTTTATAAGAACCTAGAAGCTTGATTTTTTTCTTATACCTCTGTCATCGTGTTATTGCTGATTTAACTCCTGGTCTTCTGGTCTCGATAAGCACCCACCCTCTTAGAATTGCAATGCTGTAAGCTTCTTATATTTTATATGTTTGTGTGCTTTTGCATGCAACATTGTTGAGTTTATGGATGGGTTGGAGTTATTTCACCAAGACAACTTGTACTTGTTTGTTGAAATGAGAATCTGTTGGTGCAAGTGTGAGTTTGGTGCACCCTAGAATCTGGTTAAAAGAAAGTGATATATACATATCAGGAATGGCCACATCCAGCAGACACAGCCTCCCCTCACAACTTAAGGTAGTCTAACTGTAATGCTTTCCCGCGCATAAATTTGCGACGTCGTCAAACATCGGCTCGCTTTCGGTGACTTCCGACGTCAGAGCCGATAGTAACCGAAGCGACGTCGATTATTGTCGACTGCTAGCGACAGTTAACCGAGTATTCCCGACATTCGAAAAAAAACGCGGGGAATCATTACAGTTAGACTACCTTAAAGGTAGAGAAGAAAATAGAGCATGGTTTTATAATAAACAGTTTCAAAATGGACGCCACAAACAATTAACAAAAGTGAAAAAAGCGAGGGGTTAACACCTTGGAACAGTCAATTCCAATTAATTTGCAGCTGGGGGTCTAAACCAGGTTCTAGGGTGCATCAACCTCACACTTGTTGCATGCAAAAGCAAACAAACATATAAAACATACGAAGCTAATAGCATTAAAAAGCCAAAGGGCGGGTACTTAATGATCTTACCGAGACCAGAGCTCATGGAGTAAAATCAGCAAGAACACGATGACAGGGATAACGGAAACGAATCGAGCTTGGTTCCTTTAAGAAAAGATTTTCCCATACTCCTTCATAAACTCTTAAACCCCTGCCACTATCGTGCAACCAAAGAGGTAAGCATACTGATCAACTGTAGATGGGTTAATCACCAGGCCTGCAGAGCGCTGTAAAATATCATGTGGATAACCTTTCTTTTTAAATTTACAGATATCAGTGGCAAATTTTGTTGACACTGACCGTTCCAAGGCGATAACCCAAAGGGTTTTCCTTTTTGTTAATTGTTTGTTGTGTCTTATTAGAATTTAACATTCTTATTTTTTTCATTTTTTTTTTATTTTTCGCTTCCTGCGTGGGATGGCTGTGTTTTGTGAGTGTAGAGAATCCTGATATTCACGCATATTATACTTTTTTAGACATTGCCAATATTTTAATATATATCATGAGATTCCAATATCTATAATAATTTATCTCAAAAGATTGGTTGAAGCAATAATAATTAAAACAGAAGTAAAATATGTATATCAGGACTAGCCACATTATGAATGAGTTAGATGAATAAACACATAGATTAGAAGAAAAAAATCACAAGAAAATGTGTGCAAGTGTGTATCAATATTAAACAAATAACATTCATGTTCGGAGTTGTATACCTTCTTAAAGGTACGTTTTCTTATACATGTTATATGAACTATTAAATTCATTTCACTAATACTGTAGTATCATTATCAAGAAACGAATCCTGTCGATGTGCTGTGTGTAATGAACATAGACGAGGGTGGCTGGACGGTGATTCAGAAAAGAGAGTCGGCCTCAAATTTCTATAGGGGTTGGCAAGAGTATAGGGATGGCTTTGGCGACAAAACCAACTTCTGGTTGGGATTGAAGAATATTCACCTTTTGACAGCACAAGGTGGGATAGTTAAGTTCATTATCATTATCCATTAAGTCTCGCGTTATCTTGATTTTTAGACATTTTTATTTATAATACTACCAAACGAGTTTATTAAAGAAAACAGGTCCAATAAACACGTAATACTATATAAAACAAGTTTTTAGTGGAACTTCATCAATATGTTGATAACAAAGTATTTTGACGAATTAAAACTGTATAACTCACTTTTATGTAAACAGGTACGCCATACTCTTTTTATAAAGTCAATCGTGATATTGGCAGATATCGGCGAATTTAATTATTGTTTTTGTCAAGTGATTAATACTCATTCAGATAACTTGAAACACTTTAACTTAAAGGCGATAAACCATATTTAAATTAAGTTGTCACATGGCAAGTTATTGGATGCATACTTTATTGATTTGAATACAAATCGAAATTTGCACTGTTTTTGGTAATGTATCATTAACTGGTTTTCTTAATGCCCGAATTTTTTATATTAAAATTAAGCATTTAAAATCTGTAGTAAAACTACCTAGTATAGTACGATTTTGTTACCAAATATTTAGGCATTAAGAAAAAAAGTTGTTAAATTTATTGTGTTAATCATCGATGATAGCGTTCAATTGTAATAACAATTCAGGCACTATACACTATACACATCTCCGAGAATCGTTCTTTTGTCTGTCATAATTATGCTGACATTGACCTTAACGTTCTGTTTTGTCATGTTTAAGGTGATTATGAGTTACGAATTGACATGAAGAAGAGAGATGGCAGTCATGCTGCAGCAAAATATTCAGTATGTACCATTGTACAAAACACGTTTGTAAGAATTCTTAACGTATACTATTTTGACGGAAGTATCGTCCGGGGATCACAAAGATTATGGAGAGGTTAATATTTTCGTGAATTTCGCGTTATTCCGATCGAGCACATAATCTTGTGCGATAGGAAACCTCGATCAGAATAACACAACATGCACGGAAATATTAATCTCTAAATACACTTTCTCTATTGACTTTCCTTTACAGTCTTGATCATTCATTATCCGCGATTTCCATTATCCGGATATCTGCCGTGAACCATGATCGATATGTTATATAAATTACCACAAGAATCTTCATTAAACAAACAAAATCACAAGAAATGTTAGCCACAACACTTAGACAAAACCGATGCATATCTTTGGAGCATTTGTCTATACTTTTGTTTTTCTTGTTTTCTCTTAATCAGTTATATATAGAAAAATAAACGTATCTGGCCTTTAGCCTGGCTCAAACCTATGTTCTGAGAAATAAAATGCATTTCAATAATAACGTACCTGCGAGATATGCTTTTCTTGTAGGTATCGGTGATCATTGAATTAGTAAAATCTGGGTTGAAGGTTATAAAGCTGAGCATGAAAACCAGTCTCAAATCTCAAGCATCTCATTGGCTGAAATGGCGAAGGTTATAAAGCTGAGTTTGGAAACCAGTCTCAAATCTCAAGCATCTGATTGGCTGAAATGGGGACTGTCGCAATTTCAGCCAATCAGATGCTTGAGATTTGAGTCTGGTTTCCATGCTCAGCTTTATAACCTTGGGCACAGAATATACAACAAAACGTAGGGGCTCCAGATAGTCTACTGGCCCATTGATAAATTGATGGTTATTGTTACAAAAGCCAATTATTGAATTTTATAGTTTCCATTTATGAAAACGACGATGTGTTTAAGAAATGTTATTGTTTTGTTGCTGTTTTTTTCTTCAGAACTTCAGCGTCGGTAATGAATCAAGTGGTTTCAGACTGTTTGTAGACGGTTATAGCTTTGATCCTACCCTCATCGACCCAGGCGAGTCATTAATTGAGTGGCATAATGGCATGAAATTCTCCACTTACGATAATGATAATGACCTAAATACCATCGGGGCAAACTGTGCCAAGAGTTGGCAGGTATACATACACTTTATAAAACACCCATTTTTACGTGATTAGTAAGACGTTTAATGTGTACTGTTCCCGGTTAATTAACCCTACCGATGTCATGCAGTGATGACTGCGTTCATCAGCGTTATCCGATCAACCTTTTTGGGGGTTGTCCCGGATAGCTTTGTCGTATTTGTATTGCTAGGCGCTGTTGCTGTACGGTAGACGTTTGCTCCCCAGTGAATATCGTTTAAATAAAACCCACGGGGGAATTTTGCAAGAAGGAGAGTTTGAGGGTGGGGGCATGTCCGTATGCGACATGTAAATCAGTTAACGTAAATAGTGTCTAAGGCAGCGGGGATGATTTCAGGCGATGTTTTTGGTATAATGGTGTTTTGTTTAGTGCGCTTAACCTTTAAGGTCATAGATCCACATTTTAACGCATATGTGACCACTGTCGATCCAGATCAGCTGGCAAGTCCTAGCTGTCTGATCGGGATCTACACTGTTTGCTTCTTGATCAGATATAACCAAATGAATCTAAAAGCGAAGAGCACAGATTCTGAGCAGACGGCATGGATGTTCCGGCTGATCTAGATCTAAACTCTTGGCCCATACAATAGAGGTGTATCTATGGATTTAAGGGTTAAATTTTATCTTTGACAGCACAACTCATGCACATATTATTTTCAGGCTGGTTGGTTGTATGTTGCAATTCATTCGTGACATTTAAATTGTGTGTGGCACACCCAAAGTATATACACATGTTGAGGGGTGCATGGTATTATCGGCGAGACATTTTGCTCACCTTAATAGCGTCTGACTCTATGCCAGAACAATCCATGTGAATGCAACTGTTTTTTACAGTATGTTCGGTGTTATGATTTTGTTTATCAATACATTTATGCAGTGCATGCATAACCAGTATCATTAACCAGTATTAAAATATCAAATGTCTTCTATTTCCAGGGCGCTTGGTGGTACAAATCATGTCATAAAGCACACTTGAATGGAGTCTACGAAAATACCAACTCTCCATCTGGAATAGTCTGGGTCTCGTGGACCGGGTGGTACGGGACGACGCTTTCTTATACACGGATGATGATTCGGCCCAAAAGAATATAAACTGAAAATACGTGTGCCGATTTAGAAAAGGACAATTATTCAGTTTTAGGACACAAACATTTAATTACATAAATGTAGTTTATTATAATTAGATGGAAAAGGATTGTCACATAACACGACAGATATCATCATGGTATTGTCGTTTTTTGTGTTCACTAATGTATAAGTATTTGCAGAGTATTTAATTTATATACGTATTTTTGTCTAAAGTTTGTTCAGCTAGATAAATTCTAATTCATGTAAAAATTAGTCTGGAGTGAACAGCTTAACTTAGACATGCTGATGTCGCAGCAATATTTCACAACAGAATAAATAAATGTAACTTTGTTCAATATTGCGAATATTTGGAGTAATTGCAGCTATGGTATGAATAGAAAGATTAAAAATAACAGGACACGCAGTTGGATATTTAATCATTTGACGATGGCAACTGTCCATACAGGCTTTTCAGATGGAAATTGCCAATGCATGTCTTTCATACAATTCACTGTTTCATGCACACACGTAACTGCAAACTATGAACTATTTATTTAAAACAAACAACTAATAATTAATTTTATTTTTGCCGCCCACGTTGACAATTGCATTTTTGTCAACGAATATAGTATTTTCGTTTGATCATTATTTATGTTGGGTTCAATGGTTGGCATATACTGTTCTTACGTGTCTTATCATTTGCACAATAAAGATTAGTAAGATTAATTAAAAGCATATATATGTGCAAAGTTTTATCTAATTGCATGTTTGCCGTTAGACCGTTCGAAAGTTCATAATTTTCTCTTTTAATATCCATGACATGTGCAATAATTACTGTAGACGACCCTTAACCTAAAACATATGTTTTCAGGTAAACGGTGACTTTCGGATTTTCAGTTACTACGAGTAACTTCTGCTGCTGGCTTGTGTTTGCCTGCACCGTCAAGTATTTCATAAAACTGAATTTGCATATCAAGAAAAGCCACGTCCATTTTCCACATTTACTTCTTTATCATTTTGACAGTTAAAGAGTGTTTCCATATTGTATCTGACAATAGTCATCATATTGTTAAATATCTGCTTATTAATTCATTGTATGCATTTGTTTGCCTAGATCCGTTTGAAATAAATTTATGGTTTACTTCAATACATTTATATTAAAATGATAGTTGATATTTTTTACTGAGAAACGTGTATATAGTGAAGTTCAATTCGGGCGAATCATCATCCGCGTATAGGTAAGCGACTCGTAATACCCGGTCCACAATTTCCAGTTTATTCCTAAGCTATAGCTATAGCTTGCGCTGCCGTATACACCATTTAAGTGTGCTGAATGACAGGACTCATACCACCACCCAGCCTGAAAACAGAATTATATAAATAAGCCTTCGTGGTCTGAAGGGCAAACCCATTCTTTTATCTGCTGAACATGGAATTATAGTATTAATCTGAAAATACCTCATTGAAGGTTCCATTTTCACTGCCATACCATTGTTTGGGATGGATCAAAATTGGACTTTTTATTAGGGTAATTATTGAGTTGCGCTCAACCCGGGGCTAGGCAGCGTGGGCAGTAATAAGAAATTCAATTACTGCCCATGAATAGGCTCAATCAAACCGAGCCTGCAATATATTCATATTTGACGTGTTCGGTTGATTTCAAAGTTCTCTTTTCACATATTTTAATTTAAAAAAATATTTGATTTTATTCACATCACTTTTTATTATACTTTAAATACATATTTTGAATATAATTGATAGTTTGCTGTTGGCAAATCGACCAAAAATTCATGTGCCTATACATTTATTTCCCTACTTTGTTGTCTTAGGTCATGTTCTTTTAAATGACGGATCTAATACCCATATCTAAGTCTCCTAATGATGTGTTTTAATAACTTATTTAAATTATAATAAAGAATAAATGTGTCTATTTCAAAGTTGAAAATAATATTTTATTCAAAACTTCGAAACAAAATGTAAAACCAAAATGCCATTGGAGATGTTGTAATGCCGTTACACAGGTATAGCCACGAAAACATATGTGCAAGTTTCAGGTTTTTAGCGGCCAAAAGTGCCGTGTCAAAAATAAAATATGCGAAGTAACAAAAGATCAGGCTAATGTTTTCTAATTCTCGTTTTGCTTTGCAGCATAATGAAACGATTTTTTATTTTGTAGGAAGCGTAAATGAGGATATATTGGTGGCCACAGTTCCCTTGCCTATGGTTCGGGTAACGACCTAGATTGATATTCTGTCTCATATTCTGTCAAAAACCAAAATAGAGATAATAATTATCTAATCCTTAGATTCGTACTCCTCCTTTCATGTAATGGTATTTATTGGAATACGGCACCGAAGGTTCCGTATTCATCGCCATTTCACCAGCAGGTTAATCTCGGATAAAATGTACACTGTCGACTTTTGTAGATCATGAGTTGCCATCGAACCTGGGTTTGACAGCCTGCACTGTTATCTGCATTCTATTATAGTTTATCTTAAGTTCATACAGGCTCAATTTTGCAGAGCCTTCAATAGTTCGTGTTCGGTTGATTTCAGTTTACTCGATTGTTCCTTTGATAGATACATAGTACAATATTGTTATACATGTTTATTGGACATTATATATTTTAACTTAAAAATAGAAAGAAATCATGAGACAGAGTTTAGCCAATAAATTTAATAAAATTAAATGAACTTTTTATATTCATATGAAATATAAATTTAAAATATAAGAAAAAATCATTGAGTGTACTATTTAATTCTATGTGCATACCTGGTATTTTACAGCACAGTGTTCGAGTTGCAGGTCGTTATCGTTGTCATAGGTTGAAAATTTCATACCATTGTGCTTTACAATAAATGATTCTCCCGGATCAATGAGCGAAGGATCGAAGCTATAACCGCTGACTGACAGTCTGAACCCATCCGACTCATTGCCGAGACTGAAGCTCTGCAATGAAGGTAAAAGTTTAAATTAACTTAATTAATATGGTCCATAGGTTATGGGTTTCTATTTTAAAAAAAGATAGTACGTTTTCAGTTACACGAGAGTCACGTAGCCTCAAAAATTTTTACATATTCAATATTGTAGTGTTGAGAATCGATCATAGTTTATTCGCCCGTAGCTGCCATAAGATAATTTTTGGTTATATTCACAGAGTATCACGTGACTGTCGACTTATCCTTATCAGTTGTACTTGTATGTTGGATTAGTCATTTAATTGACATACATACCCAAATATAATGTCTTTAATGTCTAATTATGGTGTTGTTTAGGTTTAGGTTTCATTACGATTGTTTTTAATTCACAAAATTAATGCATTTCGGCATCGTTTATATATTGAGGGATATGTTTGGTAAAAGCGGAACACTCATCGGTATTGTTATTGTTAAAATCCTAAAACATCTTCTTACTAACTACTAACAAACCACAATACTACAAAATCAAATAGAACTGTACAAAATTACCTAAATAAATATTCATATGCAAATTAGGAGACACGCAGTTTCGTTAACTGAAAATATTTAATACGCTACTGAAAAAAAGTGAAATATGCATATCAGGAATCGCCACACTCACAAAATGTAGCTCCCCGCGAAGCGAAGATTTTCAGACTTGTTTTACACCTACATGTACCTCAATTAAATAGGTACGTACAGAATACTTAACTGCGGCACGATCGAGGTTTTGTCTCGTCATATCTATTCGCAATTCGTAGTTGCCTGAAGTGACAACAAAATAATAATTTGTTAAAATACTCTACTCAAAATTTATTAACGGCCACTGTTATAGTCTCTTAATTTTCCAGCTTAGAATATTTTACATTTTATATGTTTAAGTTCAATAATTCAACTGAGATGACTTATTTATTATTCATCGGTTTTATCAAATAAACAACGCACACAAAACTCAATGTATTGTATAGTGGTGAAATATTAACCTGCCCATTATGCATACAGTACACAGTGGTTAAACGTGCTATTTTCAGACGGGGATTTCCTTGCTATTTTGGACTGGTCTTTTGCATTTGTATGTATATCTTTAAAACTGCGTTCACTTCCACATGCGTCTTTAGCGCATTTAATAGGAAGGCAGAAAATAGCAAACGACAATTTTTTGACGCTTGGCGCGGGTTCGAGTCGTACTTGGACCTATAATATTTTTCGTGGCGTTTTATATTTTAGATGTTTATTCTTTATTTGTGTATTTTTTTTAATATTATGTTTTTTTTGCTTTATTGATTTATTGTTATGGACTTTTTATTGTAATATTGATATTTCCATGTCACAAATTATATTAGTTCAAAATATTTCAAACATATCAAACTACATATTTCTGAATGATCATCTACCATACATGTAGAAATTAACAACGGTTTTCACGTGGAAAATAACAAAAACGTGAAACTTTATATAAATAAACTCTTTAACTTAAAAAAGTGTAAAACAAAAATAGCACTAGCCGGACTCGAACCACATACCTTAAGCGTTTGAATGCACCTTTTCTGATGAAAACAAAGTTGACATTACAGTCAACGGAACTATGCAGAACAGTTTTCTCTTTTCACCAGTGGTTACGGTTGTGCGCCCCCGGGTTCATAGACATCGTTTAATTATTTACAGTTTACCTGCTTTACAACCACCTGAATTCAACAGCCACCTGCCTAAACACTCAACTTCAAAATGTCCCGAATTGCTATTTTGTTATTATTTCTACCGGTCTGTTACAACCACCTGTTTACCCAACAATATTTTTGACTTCCTTGGGTAGTTTTTTCAAACAGGTTTGCCTATATAGCTTTTTATGATTGTTCTTGCAACAAAACGGTACTGTCTTAAATCATTTTACAATAATTTTGTTTTAATCTAGTCGCTGTTTGTTCTTGCACCTAAATTCGAATTATATAATTAATCATTTGTTTTCTTGATATATCATTTTGGTTATCACGATTATGATAAAAAAAATGAGCCGCGAGGAATAACAAAATGTTACAATTAAGCAAAACGATTATAATTACAACCTTGTGCTGTTAAACGATGAATATTCTCCAAACCCATCCAAAAGTTTGTTTCGTCGCCGAATCCGTCCCTATATTCCTGCCAGCCCCTATTGAAGTTTGAGGCTGACTCTCTCTTTTGAATCACCGTCCAACCGCCACCATCAACGTCCATGACACATAGCGCTTCGATTGGGTTGACCTCTTAACAAGGATACAATAAGTCATTTAAAATTATAACACTTGCCAACTTGGGTGTGTAGTAAAACTGAATTAAACATTTAACAGTTCCTTTACAACAAACACAAAGGGCATGTTTACATGTGTTTACTATACAATTGTAGACAGTTTTATATGGCCTCTTTCATTTTTATTAATTTGCCATGTTATCCCATTCAACGTTACTTAAAAGTAAGTTTCAAATCCATTATGTTGAGAAAGATTGGTTTTTATCGGATCGTTCTCTAAGTTTAAATTAGTATTGTAGTATCGTATTATATTGTAACAATAAAATGTAATAAGTTACCGTCCGGAAAAATTGTTTTTATTCCCGTTGTTCCATCGCCGTTATCCAGAAATTCCTTACAGTTTGTCATACCTGTAAAGCATATTTCAATTAATTTCTTGCTACTTTCAAACTTAAAAAAGCATCACAGTTCGTAAGTCACATCACCTGGTGATGATAAGTTAGACCTTTTTTCAAGCTTTTCAGCATTTCCTCATAAGTTAATTCCCCTTCAAGTGATTCTTTTTCTCTTTCTGAAAGTTTATTAAAATTATAATTATTGAACAAAGTGTTGAGGTTGGTTTTATTTACTTCCCTAAAAGAATATAAATTTTTATAAAAGCACTCTGTATATTTTATAATATCTGTTTGGGTTTTCAGAATCTCAGAATTTGAGTATAATCAGTTCATCAATTATGATATATAATGTCTATATTCCAAGTTACAGAAATAATTTGTTGGCTTTTCTCCTTCTAGTAACCATTTAGCTCGAGATCGAACAACTCTCCCGCATCCCGCCTATAGTCCTGACCTAGCACCTTGCGACTTCTGGTTATTTCCTAAACTTAAAGAACTTTTAGCTGGAAACAAATACAACCGTGCCCAAGACCTGGCAAAAGCAGTAAATTCAGAGTTACGGGGTATACCTAAAGAAGAGTATCGGGAAGCATTTGATAAATGGCGCAGACGACTGCAACTGTGTGTAGAGAGAGGAGGAGAGTACTTTGAGGGACTGTAAAAAAATAAACCGCATCAGACAATAAACATCAGAGATAAGAAGGTAGTTTCATTATTTAATGAACGCCCCTCGTACTTATAGCATGCATCAAGGGACGCACAAAACTTTAAAATTTTAATAGTATATGAGTTAAGAGTAATTGCTCATTCATCCCGACTTGGGTTTACACCTGCTCCAGCCTCACACTTGCTCCAAGTGTTAACGTGAAACAATTACAAATTGTCTTAGTGAACCAACCCACCTATCAACTAGAAAATGTTGCTTGCAAATCACACAAACATATAACACATAAGAAGCTAATAGCATTGTCAAGAAAACAAGTAACAAAATGTTTCATGCAAACTTCTTTTCCAATGCGACTGTTGATCTTGTCTCTTATTAGATTATGAAAAATTTGAGTGTTCAGTGTGGTAAACAAACAAAATTTGACAAAGTTAACGCCTCAAAATAATATGATTAAAGCAAAAGTTATTAAAACGTCACAAGAGAATAAAAAGATACACGCTATCTTAGTGAACCAACCCACCCATCAACTTGAAAATGTTGCTTGCAAAAACACACAAACGTATTAAACATAAGAAGCTAATACAAGTAAGAAAACAAGTTAAAAATGCATTGAATTTCATGCAAACTTTTTCAATGCGATTGTTGAGCTTTCCTCTTATACGACTATGAAAAATTGAAGTGTTTAGTGGAGAAATATAATCCGACAAAGATAACGTCTGAAAATATATTTATTAACGCTTAATTTTTTAAACGTCACATAAGAATAAAATAACATTGATGAGAATAAAAATGTTCAAATACTTTTTATTAAAGCGATGACATAAATAAATATGAACACGCGGACTGTAAGCGACCGCAATTTTGGAAATCGATTGTAGTTTGTTTAGGTTCAATATGAGTCGGGTTTTGCATACGTCAAGAATTTAAGAAAAGTTATTTGAAAGATACTGTAAAACGCTTTTATTTCTCGATATAAAAATTTCGCGATTTTGTCAAAAAAAGTTAGTTTCTTAATCGCGTATTTATGAATTCGCGACGACGTCAGACTCAAAACAGGAAGTCGTGACCTCACTTGCTGGGTATCACCATACGGAATAATTAAAACAATAAAAAAATAAAAGGGAATATAATTTAATAAAATAATCGTTAACTTAATATTTTTGCCAGATATATTAATTCAATAAAATAAATAACATGAGAAAAATAAATAGTGCAGCCTCTAAGAGTTAGATGTTACTCAAAACTATTATTACTATTATTATTATTATTATTATTATTATTATTATTATTATTATTATTATTATTATTATTATTATCATTATTCTATCGTCTAGCTGCCAGATGAAACTTCTTCCGCAATTAAATAATGTTAAGCTTAGGTGTACACAAAATGCGGTTTACCTAACGAAAAGTATCTAGCCTGAAATAGAAAGACATCTTTGTTTTGACAAATGACATTATCAATGTAACACACAGACGCAAACATATGCTCATAATTAATTTTGATAAAGTGGGATATTTTGTGTAACCTAACTAGATGCATCATTTATTATTAGTGTTTTGACAAATTAATAAATTCAATTCACATTAGAGCAGGATATGTGAATATTAACATTAACAACAGGTTAACAACTGGTTGAAAAGAACAGCAAGCTATTTTATCTATTTTGAAAATTACAATAATAACATTATTCTTGTATTTGATATGTTTCAAAAATATTTGTTGATACCATGTCCCTAACTTTATGACAATATAATGTTTACTTTATTAGTAACCGTAACTACGTGTATTGAATACTTAATATGCTGTTTTGGATTAACGCTTAATGCAGCTATTGTACGTGAAGAGAAACATGCTGAGTTGTATTAGACCTGTCAGACTCATAATTAAATATTCCAAAACAAATAATTTAATAATACCTTAGTTCAGATCTCATCTGGAATTAAATGTTTTTTATTGTTCAATTAAACCAAGTATTTGCATATATAAATTAAACTTTTTTTAATGAATTAATAACTCAATATCAATTGCATTGTGTAAACAGTTCGTGAATTTTTTCAGTGCGTGTCGGTTAATAAGTTTACTTTCTAGGTAAAATATAGTGTTAAGGTGCTTTCAAGTTAATTTTTAAAAATAAATAAAATAAATGTAATTAACATATTTTAGCATCTATAATCCGCATGTTTTTCACTATCTTAACAAACTACGATGATTTTTTTCTAAACATCAAACTGCTCTTTCATTGTAAAAATATGTTTAAAACAAAGTGTGTGTAAGGCATTACAGCATCTTTTAAAATCTAAGAATCAAATCGAAGAAACAATGCATACATGCAGTTGTTTTTCACTCCTAAACTTTTCATTTTTACATACTATTATGTAAACGTATTTACATATGTAAATATATTTTGTGAATAAAAAACGTAATTCTATTAACTTCTCCGTAACATGTTTTTACGCTGTGTTCTGTTTCACGTTTCCATCAAAATTAATAAACAATAATTAATTCTGAAATACTTTTTATAAAAACATTAAACACGAATTAAAATATCTACATTTTGAAATGATACACATACACTCAACCAAAGTTCTAATTGGTCATTAATTGTACATGTTTACAATGTATGAGAGTTTCGTTTCTTCCCTACGTCAAGAGAGGTTGTGGAAAGAACTGTTTTGTCATGAAATCAATTATCGAATGTCATTTTAATCTTTATTGATTGTTTTCTTAAATGAATCCAATACCATTTACTTACACCGAAGAGTCAAAATTAGAACAGTCTTTAATTGAAAGGGATGTAATTTTAAAATTGGATACTTTGAAAGAAGTTTATTTAAACAAATGTGCTGTTGGTTAATCATGTTTCCTGTTTTTCCTACTAATGTGGGGTCCTATTAAAACAAAAGGAATTAAGGGCACATTTTTGTTTACTTAACCTTTTTATGCAAGAAATGCATTTTTAACAAAATGAAAGATAACTCTCGCCAAACTGTTCCAAAGTCAATTATTATAAGATTAAAGCTTACGTTGAAGACTGATGTTGGCATATGATCATAAATAAAGAGTGAATTCAATGTCTGTCTAATAAAAAATTACGGACAAAAATTGACCAATTAGAACTTTTGTTGAGTGTATACTAGCTTCTTATTTCCTTCCAATAAAAATCATCATACTAAGACTGAGTTCAGCTGATTTCGAACTTGTATCTTTAACAGTATCATATTTCTTTGATCCCGAATGTCTGTTGTTCAATTGCATCGAGCCTGCATTATTTTGATATTTGTCGTGACCGGTGGTTTTAAAATAACTTTCCATCTATTTTATAATCGCAGAAGCGTTGTTTTTTTTTCCGTATGACGGTCATAAACATCGCCCCTTACACCCCTTCAGTCATTGCAGTTTGCAATTGCTCCCCTTGAAAGGCGCTAAAAACAATATTTACATCTGGGAATGTGCGGAATTGAGCCCAACGCGGGGCTATGCGGCATGAACAGTTAATACGCATGTCTATTACTGGTCATGAACAGGTTCATTTTAACCGAGCCTGCAATATTTTATATTTGTCGTGTTCCGTGGCTTTGAATGTTCCTTTCTCATCTTTCATTAGATGTGTTTATTAACTTTGATTATTTCGAAGCCCCTTAACAAAACTAATCAATAGTTTCTTGTCGGTGTAATTTTAGCATAAGGTGAAAAATGATAGTCAGCGTTCAGTATTCACTTTACCGAATTATTGTCGATCGTACGGTCAAGAAGGCTCGTGACTTTAAACAGGATTCTGTTACCGTATACTTTCGCTATTATATCTACAATAATTCGTCAACGGATAAAAATGAATATACTTCAAACAATCATTTTCTTGTGTTTAAGTAAGGGTGCATTTCCACAAGTCACGCTGTACGAAAATATAAGATTCAGTTGTCTACTAGAAGGATTTACTCTTAAACAAATACCGGGAATAAGCTTAAACGATTGTTGGATACAATGCAAACAAAGAACGTCTTGTAATTCTATAAATTACAATAGACGGTTCCATATGTGCTACCTTAATGCCGAAAAAGATGATGGCAATAATGCTCAATGGTTAATTGAAGTGCCACGCTTCGTTTATAAACCAAAAATAAATGATCCCACAGAAATTCAGGTAACACTATATTTTGTTATACCTGTCTGTCTTTTCATATAAATTTGGCGAGCTCTGTTGTAGTATTTATAATTCTTAATTTTACCCTCATACATGTATGAAAGAAAAAGATATTTTTATTTGAAAATGTTAAAACTTAATATTTTGCAAAAGTAATCGAAGTTTCTTATTTTCAAATTTTATGTTTTTTACAGTATGTTGCACTCCTGGCACTAATGTGTGTCAAAAGCCAGGATTACATTTAAACTTTATGTTCTGTGTTAATATTCTTTCGTTGTTCCTTTTTGCGCTTTTAAAAGGACAAGTATGATTATTATTTACATGTCGGTTCTTATTTGCTTTTACGCCTTTATGGAGCCAAAATAAAGTTGTAAATAATTTAAATGAACCGATTTTATGAACTCTCATTTGCAATTTTAACCTCACGATACGAGGCGGTTGATACTTATGGCCAAGAACTCTTATTTTGATCTTTCCTGTACATGAGCTTAATTTTAGAATTCTACAGTCTTTGGCTTTAAAAATACATATTTATTCGCAGATATGCGGAGATAGAAGTTGTGTAGAAGGTGAGGTTTGTAAAAACAACAACTGTGAGGTTCAAGGTACGGAGTATTCTGCATTTGATATTTGCTCCAGGGCAATCAGGCTTAAATGCATAAAAACACATTTTTCATAAATTTCGGTGTATTATTATTCAGTTATGTTCGTTTGCTTAAAAGCATAAATCATGTTAATTGTAACATTAATTTTAAGTAGTGTTAAACAGGAAATACATTGGATATTTTTAAATCCATTCTCCTAATATGATGTTGTCCTACAATTAAGTAAATGCAAGACTGTATTATAACTGAAGTCTTAAAATTATTGTTAAAGAAAACAATGAACACAAAAAACATTGTCTTTAGTTGTTTTATTGTAATGAAAGGGTTGCATTTATATCAGAGTTTCTATTGAAACAGAATGCCCGGGATTACCTACCGTTAATTTAAACGTAAACATGCTTGGGAATATGTTTTCCTGTGGCAACAAATTAATTGTCAGATGTCGCGAAGGTTACATATGGAAAACCGGAAATGACGCCATTTCATCCGAATGCCTCGACAACGGGACATGGAGTTCGACTATCAACTGTAAAAAAGGTGACAAAAATCCTTTAAGTAAACCCAAATCAGATAAGGTGGTAATAGAAAAACATTTTTTATTAATCTATACACAATTATATAATATTTCATGAATGTTTTAAGAGTGTGAAATTCTCATACATTTTCTAAAACCTGAAATACATACCGTAAGAGACTTCATATTCCAACGTAGTGCCCTTCGAGGCACGTTATGTATCTATGACATTTTCTTTAAAAAACAAAAAGTAAAATGTAGCATCCTGCACAGGCTTTATATTTTGAAGCGTGTGCAGGAATTCAATGCGGACAAAACTTGTATAATCGGTGTAGTAAGAACATTAGTTATTATATAATAAGTGTTTTTATATAATGTGACTTACGAACTGTGATGCTTTTTTAAGTTTGAAAGTAGCAAGAAATTAATTGAAATATGCTTTACAGGTATGACAAACTGTAAGGAATTTCTGGATAACGGCGATGGAACAACGGGAATAAAAACAATTTTTCCGGACGGTAACTTATTACATTTTATTGTTACAATATAATACGATACTACAATACTAATTTAAACTTAGAGAACGATCCGATAAAAACCAATCTTTCTCAACATAATGGATTTGAAACTTACTTTTAAGTAACGTTGAATGGGATAACATGGCAAATTAATAAAAATGAAAGAGGCCATATAAAACTGTCTACAATTGTATAGTAAACACATGTAAACATGCCCTTTGTGTTTGTTGTAAAGGAACTGTTAAATGTTTAATTCAGTTTTACTACACACCCAAGTTGGCAAGTGTTATAATTTTAAATGACTTATTGTATCCTTGTTAAGAGGTCAACCCAATCGAAGCGCTATGTGTCATGGACGTTGATGGTGGCGGTTGGACGGTGATTCAAAAGAGAGAGTCAGCCTCAAACTTCAATAGGGGCTGGCAGGAATATAGGGACGGATTCGGCGACGAAACAAACTTTTGGATGGGTTTGGAGAATATTCATCGTTTAACAGCACAAGGTTGTAATTATAATCGTTTTGCTTAATTGTAACATTTTGTTATTCCTCGCGGCTCATTTTTTTATCATAATCGTGATAACCAAAATGATATATCAAGAAAACAAATGATTAATTATATAATTCGAATTTAGGTGCAAGAACAAACAGCGACTAGATTAAAACAAAATTATTGTAAAATGATTTAAGACAGTACCGTTTTGTTGCAAGAACAATCATAAAAAGCTATATAGGCAAACCTGTTTGAAAAAACTACCCAAGGAAGTCAAAAATATTGTTGGGTAAACAGGTGGTTGTAACAGACCGGTAGAAATAATAACAAAATAGCAATTCGGGACATTTTGAAGTTGAGTGTTTAGGCAGGTGGCTGTTGAATTCAGGTGGTTGTAAAGCAGGTAAACTGTAAATAATTAAACGATGTCTATGAACCCGGGGGCGCACAACCGTAACCACTGGTGAAAAGAGAAAACTGTTCTGCATAGTTCCGTTGACTGTAATGTCAACTTTGTTTTCATCAGAAAAGGTGCATTCAAACGCTTAAGGTATGTGGTTCGAGTCCGGCTAGTGCTATTTTTGTTTTACACTTTTTTAAGTTAAAGAGTTTATTTATATAAAGTTTCACGTTTTTGTTATTTTCCACGTGAAAACCGTTGTTAATTTCTACATGTATGGTAGATGATCATTCAGAAATATGTAGTTTGATATGTTTGAAATATTTTGAACTAATATAATTTGTGACATGGAAATATCAATATTACAATAAAAAGTCCATAACAATAAATCAATAAAGCAAAAAAAACATAATATTAAAAAAAATACACAAATAAAGAATAAACATCTAAAATATAAAACGCCACGAAAAATATTATAGGTCCAAGTACGACTCGAACCCGCGCCAAGCGTCAAAAAATTGTCGTTTGCTATTTTCTGCCTTCCTATTAAATGCGCTAAAGACGCATGTGGAAGTGAACGCAGTTTTAAAGATATACATACAAATGCAAAAGACCAGTCCAAAATAGCAAGGAAATCCCCGTCTGAAAATAGCACGTTTAACCACTGTGTACTGTATGCATAATGGGCAGGTTAATATTTCACCACTATACAATACATTGAGTTTTGTGTGCGTTGTTTATTTGATAAAACCGATGAATAATAAATAAGTCATCTCAGTTGAATTATTGAACTTAAACATATAAAATGTAAAATATTCTAAGCTGGAAAATTAAGAGACTATAACAGTGGCCGTTAATAAATTTTGAGTAGAGTATTTTAACAAATTATTATTTTGTTGTCACTTCAGGCAACTACGAATTGCGAATAGATATGACGAGACAAAACCTCGATCGTGCCGCAGTTAAGTATTCTGTACGTACCTATTTAATTGAGGTACATGTAGGTGTAAAACAAGTCTGAAAATCTTCGCTTCGCGGGGAGCTACATTTTGTGAGTGTGGCGATTCCTGATATGCATATTTCACTTTTTTTCAGTAGCGTATTAAATATTTTCAGTTAACGAAACTGCGTGTCTCCTAATTTGCATATGAATATTTATTTAGGTAATTTTGTACAGTTCTATTTGATTTTGTAGTATTGTGGTTTGTTAGTAGCTAGTAAGAAGATGTTTTAGGATTTTAACAATAACAATACCGATGAGTGTTCCGCTTTTACCAAACATATCCCTCAATATATAAACGATGCCGAAATGCATTAATTTTGTGAATTAAAAACAATCGTAATGAAACCTAAACCTAAACAACACCATAATTAGACATTAAAGACATTATATTTGGGTATGTATGTCAATTAAATGACTAATCCAACATACAAGTACAACTGATAAGGATAAGTCGACAGTCACGTGATACTCTGTGAATATAACCAAAAATTATCTTATGGCAGCTACGGGCGAATAAACTATGATCGATTCTCAACACTACAATATTGAATATGTAAAAATTTTTGAGGCTACGTGACTCTCGTGTAACTGAAAACGTACTATCTTTTTTTAAAATAGAAACCCATAACCTATGGACCATATTAATTAAGTTAATTTAAACTTTTACCTTCATTGCAGAGCTTCAGTCTCGGCAATGAGTCGGATGGGTTCAGACTGTCAGTCAGCGGTTATAGCTTCGATCCTTCGCTCATTGATCCGGGAGAATCATTTATTGTAAAGCACAATGGTATGAAATTTTCAACCTATGACAACGATAACGACCTGCAACTCGAACACTGTGCTGTAAAATACCAGGTATGCACATAGAATTAAATAGTACACTCAATGATTTTTTCTTATATTTTAAATTTATATTTCATATGAATATAAAAAGTTCATTTAATTTTATTAAATTTATTGGCTAAACTCTGTCTCATGATTTCTTTCTATTTTTAAGTTAAAATATATAATGTCCAATAAACATGTATAACAATATTGTACTATGTATCTATCAAAGGAACAATCGAGTAAACTGAAATCAACCGAACACGAACTATTGAAGGCTCTGCAAAATTGAGCCTGTATGAACTTAAGATAAACTATAATAGAATGCAGATAACAGTGCAGGCTGTCAAACCCAGGTTCGATGGCAACTCATGATCTACAAAAGTCGACAGTGTACATTTTATCCGAGATTAACCTGCTGGTGAAATGGCGATGAATACGGAACCTTCGGTGCCGTATTCCAATAAATACCATTACATGAAAGGAAGAGTACGAATCTAAGGATTAGATAATTATTATCTCTATTTTGGTTTTTGACAGAATATGAGACAGAATATCAATCTAGGTCGTTACCCGAACCATAGGCAAGGGAACTGTGGCCACCAATATATCCTCATTTACGCTTCCTACAAAATAAAAAATCGTTTCATTATGCTGCAAAGCAAAACGAGAATTAGAAAACATTAGCCTGATCTTTTGTTACTTCGCATATTTTATTTTTGACACGGCACTTTTGGCCGCTAAAAACCTGAAACTTGCACATATGTTTTCGTGGCTATACCTGTGTAACGGCATTACAACATCTCCAATGGCATTTTGGTTTTACATTTTGTTTCGAAGTTTTGAATAAAATATTATTTTCAACTTTGAAATAGACACATTTATTCTTTATTATAATTTAAATAAGTTATTAAAACACATCATTAGGAGACTTAGATATGGGTATTAGATCCGTCATTTAAAAGAACATGACCTAAGACAACAAAGTAGGGAAATAAATGTATAGGCACATGAATTTTTGGTCGATTTGCCAACAGCAAACTATCAATTATATTCAAAATATGTATTTAAAGTATAATAAAAAGTGATGTGAATAAAATCAAATATTTTTTTAAATTAAAATATGTGAAAAGAGAACTTTGAAATCAACCGAACACGTCAAATATGAATATATTGCAGGCTCGGTTTGATTGAGCCTATTCATGGGCAGTAATTGAATTTCTTATTACTGCCCACGCTGCCTAGCCCCGGGTTGAGCGCAACTCAATAATTACGGTAATTCAGCAAGCAGAGCAAATAGAATGAACACAGTATTCATTAAAATTATAAGTGAGGACCAAACAGGGTTCATTTCAGGAAGATTTATAGGAGGAAATATACGCCTTATTTATGATGTAATGTTTTACACAGAATATTACAAAAAACAGGGAATGCTCTTGCTGATTGATTTTGCAACCGCTTTTGATTCTATTTCTTGGGTTTTTATGAAGAAAGTTTTAGACTTGTTTAACTTTGGTGAACAATTCAAACAATGGATAGGGGTAATTTATAAAAATATTCAGTCCTGCGTTACTATTAATGGACATCTATAGATCCGATTGGTTTTATGTACACCGCGGTTGTCGTCAAGGTGATCCTCTGTCCCCTTACCTTTTCATTCTGTGTGCTGAGATTTTATCATTGCTTATTAAAAAAGATAACAATATAACTGGTATTAAAATAAACAATCAAGAGTTTCGTATATCGCAGTACGCAAATGACACTTCCTTACTCTTAGACTGTTCTGAAAAATGTAGATAAAACAAAGGCAATTTGGATAGGGTCTTTGAAAGGCTCGGAAAGAACTTTATGTCCAAATTGGGGTATACATTGGGAAAGAGAAAATTTTAAGCTACTAGGTATAACATTCAGTACAAATTTGGTTACAGTAGTAGAAATAAACTATGCTTCAAAAGTTGAGGAGATTAAAAGACTGTTAGTTACTTGGTCTAAACGTATAATAACGCCAATCGGAAGAAATGTAGTAGTTAAAACACTTATTATACAAATTTTGGTAGTACATACATCCTGCAACAAGCCAAATTAATTAAACATGTATTTTGGAGTCAAGTGTTTTAAACTTATTCCTCACTATTGACTAAAATAATACCCCAAAACTGGTTAGAATTTCTACAAGTTCCAGTTTGGCATAATTTACAAATCAAAATAGGAGTAAAACCATTTTATGACTGTCACAATAGACTGGCAAATAGAGGTATCATTCTCATTAATGACTTTATGAATGTAAATGGTCGGTTTCTCTCATTTCATGAATTTAAGGATATATATGGTGATATAACAAACTTCTTACAATATAGCAATATTATCTTTGCACTTAGGAGGTATTTAGACACGTTAACTATCCCTCACAAAGCCATAAATAGTATCAACCCCATTCAGCCACTATCAATAAAACTTATAAATTCAAGCGAAAAACGCTGTAGGCCTATTTATGACTCTCTTAATAAAAATGATATTGTGTCAATTGCTAGGCAAAAATGGCATATCGATTTCCCTAACATTAACTTGGATTGGAAAACTATATATTGTCTCCCTTTCCGTTGTAGACAACTGAATCTTAACAGAGCTCGCCAAATTTATATGAAAAGACAGACAGGTATAACAAAATATAGTGTTACCTGAATTTCTGTGGGATCATTTATTTTTGGTTTATAAACGAAGCGTGGCACTTCAATTAACCATTGAGCATTATTGCCATCATCTTTTTCGGCATTAAGGTAGCACATATGGAACCGTCTATTGTAATTTATAGAATTACAAGACGTTCTTTGTTTGCATTGTATCCAACAATCGTTTAAGCTTATTCCCGGTATTTGTTTAAGAGTAAATCCTTCTAGTAGACAACTGAATCTTATATTTTCGTACAGCGTGACTTGTGGAAATGCACCCTTACTTAAACACAAGAAAATGATTGTTTGAAGTATATTCATTTTTATCCGTTGACGAATTATTGTAGATATAATAGCGAAAGTATACGGTAACAGAATCCTGTTTAAAGTCACGAGCCTTCTTGACCGTACGATCGACAATAATTCGGTAAAGTGAATACTGAACGCTGACTATCATTTTTCACCTTATGCTAAAATTAGACCGACAAGAAACTATTGATTAGTTTTGTTAAGGGGCTTCGAAATAATCAAAGTTAATAAACACATCTAATGAAAGATGAGAAAGGAACATTCAAAGCCACGGAACACGACAAATATAAAATATTGCAGGCTCGGTTAAAATGAACCTGTTCATGACCAGTAATAGACATGCGTATTAACTGTTCATGCCGCATAGCCCCGCGTTGGGCTCAATTCCGCACATTCCCAGATGTAAATATTGTTTTTAGCGCCTTTCAAGGGGAGCAATTGCAAACTGCAATGACTGAAGGGGTGTAAGGGGCGATGTTTATGACCGTCATACGGAAAAAAAAACAACGCTTCTGCGATTATAAAATAGATGGAAAGTTATTTTAAAACCACCGGTCACGACAAATATCAAAATAATGCAGGCTCGATGCAATTGAACAACAGACATTCGGGATCAAAGAAATATGATACTGTTAAAGATACAAGTTCGAAATCAGCTGAACTCAGTCTTAGTATGATGATTTTTATTGGAAGGAAATAAGAAGCTAGTATACACTCAACAAAAGTTCTAATTGGTCAATTTTTGTCCGTAATTTTTTATTAGACAGACATTGAATTCACTCTTTATTTATGATCATATGCCAACATCAGTCTTCAACGTAAGCTTTAATCTTATAATAATTGACTTTGGAACAGTTTGGCGAGAGTTATCTTTCATTTTGTTAAAAATGCATTTCTTGCATAAAAAGGTTAAGTAAACAAAAATGTGCCCTTAATTCCTTTTGTTTTAATAGGACCCCACATTAGTAGGAAAAACAGGAAACATGATTAACCAACAGCACATTTGTTTAAAAAAACTTCTTTCAAAGTATCCAATTTTAAAATTACATCCCTTTCAATTAAAGACTGTTCTAATTTTGACTCTTCGGTGTAAGTAAATGGTATTGGATTCATTTAAGAAAACAATCAATAAAGATTAAAATGACATTCGATAATTGATTTCATGACAAAACAGTTCTTTCCACAACCTCTCTTGACGTAGGGAAGAAACGAAACTCTCATACATTGTAAACATGTACAATTAATGACCAATTAGAACTTTGGTTGAGTGTATGTGTATCATTTCAAAATGTAGATATTTTAATTCGTGTTTAATGTTTTTATAAAAAGTATTTCAGAATTAATTATTGTTTATTAATTTTGATGGAAACGTGAAACAGAACACAGCGTAAAAACATGTTACGGAGAAGTTAATAGAATTACGTTTTTTATTCACAAAATATATTTACATATGTAAATACGTTTACATAATAGTATGTAAAAATGAAAAGTTTAGGAGTGAAAAACAACTGCATGTATGCATTGTTTCTTCGATTTGATTCTTAGATTTTAAAAGATGCTGTAATGCCTTACACACACTTTGTTTTAAACATATTTTTACAATGAAAGAGCAGTTTGATGTTTAGAAAAAAATCATCGTAGTTTGTTAAGATAGTGAAAAACATGCGGATTATAGATGCTAAAATATGTTAATTACATTTATTTTATTTATTTTTAAAAATTAACTTGAAAGCACCTTAACACTATATTTTACCTAGAAAGTAAACTTATTAACCGACACGCACTGAAAAAATTCACGAACTGTTTACACAATGCAATTGATATTGAGTTATTAATTCATTAAAAAAAGTTTAATTTATATATGCAAATACTTGGTTTAATTGAACAATAAAAAACATTTAATTCCAGATGAGATCTGAACTAAGGTATTATTAAATTATTTGTTTTGGAATATTTAATTATGAGTCTGACAGGTCTAATACAACTCAGCATGTTTCTCTTCACGTACAATAGCTGCATTAAGCGTTAATCCAAAACAGCATATTAAGTATTCAATACACGTAGTTACGGTTACTAATAAAGTAAACATTATATTGTCATAAAGTTAGGGACATGGTATCAACAAATATTTTTGAAACATATCAAATACAAGAATAATGTTATTATTGTAATTTTCAAAATAGATAAAATAGCTTGCTTTTCTTTTCAACCAGTTGTTAACCTGTTGTTAATGTTAATATTCACATATCCTGCTCTAATGTGAATTGAATTTATTAATTTGTCAAAACACTAATAATAAATGATGCATCTAGTTAGGTTACACAAAATATCCCACTTTATCAAAATTAATTATGAGCATATGTTTGCGTCTGTGTGTTACATTGATAATGTCATTTGTCAAAACAAAGATGTCTTTCTATTTCAGGCTAGATACTTTTCGTTAGGTAAACCGCATTTTGTGTACACCTAAGCTTAACATTATTTAATTGCGGAAGAAGTTTCATCTGGCAGCTAGACGATAGAATAATGATAATAATAATAATAATAATAATAATAATAATAATAATAATAATAATAGTAATAATAATAATAATAATAATAATAATAATAGTAATAATAGTTTTGAGTAACATCTAACTCTTAGAGGCTGCACTATTTATTTTTCTCATGTTATTTATTTTATTGAATTAATATATCTAGCAAAAATATTAAGTTAACGATTATTTTATTAAATTATATTCCCTTTTATTTTTTTATTGTTTTAATTATTCCGTATGGTGATACCCAGCAAGTGAGGTCACGACTTCCTGTTTTGAGTCTGACGTCGTCGCGAATTCATAAATACGCGATTAAGAAACTAACTTTTTTTGACAAAATCGCGAAATTTTTATATCGAGAAATAAAAGCGTTTTACAGTATCTTTCAAATAACTTTTCTTAAATTCTTGACGTATGCAAAACCCGACTCATATTGAACCTAAACAAACTACAATCGATTTCCAAAATTGCGGTCGCTTACAGTCCGCGTGTTCATATTTATTTATGTCATCGCTTTAATAAAAAGTATTTGAACATTTTTATTCTCATCAATGTTATTTTATTCTTATGTGACGTTTAAAAAATTAAGCGTTAATAAATATATTTTCAGACGTTATCTTTGTCGGATTATATTTCTCCACTAAACACTTCAATTTTTCATAGTCGTATAAGAGGAAAGCTCAACAATCGCATTGAAAAAGTTTGCATGAAATTCAATGCATTTTTAACTTGTTTTCTTACTTGTATTAGCTTCTTATGTTTAATACGTTTGTGTGTTTTTGCAAGCAACATTTTCAAGTTGATGGGTGGGTTGGTTCACTAAGATAGCGTGTATCTTTTTATTCTCTTGTGACGTTTTAATAACTTTTGCTTTAATCATATTATTTTGAGACGTTAACTTTGTCAAATTTTGTTTGTTTACCACACTGAACACTCAAATTTTTCATAATCTAATAAGAGACAAGATCAACAGTCGCATTGGAAAAGAAGTTTGCATGAAACATTTTGTTACTTGTTTTCTTGACAATGCTATTAGCTTCTTATGTGTTATATGTTTGTGTGATTTGCAAGCAACATTTTCTAGTTGATAGGTGGGTTGGTTCACTAAGACAATTTGTAATTGTTTCACGTTAACACTTGGAGCAAGTGTGAGGCTGGAGCAGGTGTAAACCCAAGTCGGGATGAATGAGCAATTACTCTTAACTCATATACTATTAAAATTTTGTGATAAAGTTTTGTGCGTCCCTTGATGCATGCTATAAGTACGAGGGGCGTTCATTAAATAATGAAACTACCTTCTTATCTCTGATGTTTATTGTCTGATGCGGTTTATTTTTTTACAGTCCCTCAAAGTACTCTCCTCCTCTCTCTACACACAGTTGCAGTCGTCTGCGCCATTTATCAAATGCTTCCCGATACTCTTCTTTAGGTATACCCCGTAACTCTGAATTTACTGCTTTTGCCAGGTCTTGGGCACGGTTGTATTTGTTTCCAGCTAAAAGTTCTTTAAGTTTAGGAAATAACCAGAAGTCGCAAGGTGCTAGGTCAGGACTATAGGCGGGATGCGGGAGAGTTGTTCGATCTCGAGCTAAATGGTTACTAGAAGGAGAAAAGCCAACAAATTATTTCTGTAACTTGGAATATAGACATTATATATCATAATTGATGAACTGATTATACTCAAATTCTGAGATTCTGAAAACCCAAACAGATATTATAAAATATACAGAGTGCTTTTATAAAAATTTATATTCTTTTAGGGAAGTAAATAAAACCAACCTCAACACTTTGTTCAATAATTATAATTTTAATAAACTTTCAGAAAGAGAAAAAGAATCACTTGAAGGGGAATTAACTTATGAGGAAATGCTGAAAAGCTTGAAAAAAGGTCTAATTTATCATCACCAGGTGATGTGACTTACGAACTGTGATGCTTTTTTAAGTTTGAAAGTAGCAAGAAATTAATTGAAATATGCTTTACAGGTATGACAAACTGTAAGGAATTTCTGGATAACGGCGATGGAACAACGGGAATAAAAACAATTTTTCCGGACGGTAACTTATTACATTTTATTGTTACAATATAATACGATACTACAATACTAATTTAAACTTAGAGAACGATCCGATAAAAACCAATCTTTCTCAACATAATGGATTTGAAACTTACTTTTAAGTAACGTTGAATGGGATAACATGGCAAATTAATAAAAATGAAAGAGGCCATATAAAACTGTCTACAATTGTATAGTAAACACATGTAAACATGCCCTTTGTGTTTGTTGTAAAGGAACTGTTAAATGTTTAATTCAGTTTTACTACACACCCAAGTTGGCAAGTGTTATAATTTTAAATGACTTATTGTATCCTTGTTAAGAGGTCAACCCAATCGAAGCGCTATGTGTCATGGACGTTGATGGTGGCGGTTGGACGGTGATTCAAAAGAGAGAGTCAGCCTCAAACTTCAATAGGGGCTGGCAGGAATATAGGGACGGATTCGGCGACGAAACAAACTTTTGGATGGGTTTGGAGAATATTCATCGTTTAACAGCACAAGGTTGTAATTATAATCGTTTTGCTTAATTGTAACATTTTGTTATTCCTCGCGGCTCATTTTTTTTATCATAATCGTGATAACCAAAATGATATATCAAGAAAACAAATGATTAATTATATAATTCGAATTTAGGTGCAAGAACAAACAGCGACTAGATTAAAACAAAATTATTGTAAAATGATTTAAGACAGTACCGTTTTGTTGCAAGAACAATCATAAAAAGCTATATAGGCAAACCTGTTTGAAAAAACTACCCAAGGAAGTCAAAAATATTGTTGGGTAAACAGGTGGTTGTAACAGACCGGTAGAAATAATAACAAAATAGCAATTCGGGACATTTTGAAGTTGAGTGTTTAGGCAGGTGGCTGTTGAATTCAGGTGGTTGTAAAGCAGGTAAACTGTAAATAATTAAACGATGTCTATGAACCCGGGGGCGCACAACCGTAACCACTGGTGAAAAGAGAAAACTGTTCTGCATAGTTCCGTTGACTGTAATGTCAACTTTGTTTTCATCAGAAAAGGTGCATTCAAACGCTTAAGGTATGTGGTTCGAGTCCGGCTAGTGCTATTTTTGTTTTACACTTTTTTAAGTTAAAGAGTTTATTTATATAAAGTTTCACGTTTTTGTTATTTTCCACGTGAAAACCGTTGTTAATTTCTACATGTATGGTAGATGATCATTCAGAAATATGTAGTTTGATATGTTTGAAATATTTTGAACTAATATAATTTGTGACATGGAAATATCAATATTACAATAAAAAGTCCATAACAATAAATCAATAAAGCAAAAAAAAACATAATATTAAAAAAAATACACAAATAAAGAATAAACATCTAAAATATAAAACGCCACGAAAAATATTATAGGTCCAAGTACGACTCGAACCCGCGCCAAGCGTCAAAAAATTGTCGTTTGCTATTTTCTGCCTTCCTATTAAATGCGCTAAAGACGCATGTGGAAGTGAACGCAGTTTTAAAGATATACATACAAATGCAAAAGACCAGTCCAAAATAGCAAGGAAATCCCCGTCTGAAAATAGCACGTTTAACCACTGTGTACTGTATGCATAATGGGCAGGTTAATATTTCACCACTATACAATACATTGAGTTTTGTGTGCGTTGTTTATTTGATAAAACCGATGAATAATAAATAAGTCATCTCAGTTGAATTATTGAACTTAAACATATAAAATGTAAAATATTCTAAGCTGGAAAATTAAGAGACTATAACAGTGGCCGTTAATAAATTTTGAGTAGAGTATTTTAACAAATTATTATTTTGTTGTCACTTCAGGCAACTACGAATTGCGAATAGATATGACGAGACAAAACCTCGATCGTGCCGCAGTTAAGTATTCTGTACGTACCTATTTAATTGAGGTACATGTAGGTGTAAAACAAGTCTGAAAATCTTCGCTTCGCGGGGAGCTACATTTTGTGAGTGTGGCGATTCCTGATATGCATATTTCACTTTTTTTCAGTAGCGTATTAAATATTTTCAGTTAACGAAACTGCGTGTCTCCTAATTTGCATATGAATATTTATTTAGGTAATTTTGTACAGTTCTATTTGATTTTGTAGTATTGTGGTTTGTTAGTAGTTAGTAAGAAGATGTTTTAGGATTTTAACAATAACAATACCGATGAGTGTTCCGCTTTTACCAAACATATCCCTCAATATATAAACGATGCCGAAATGCATTAATTTTGTGAATTAAAAACAATCGTAATGAAACCTAAACCTAAACAACACCATAATTAGACATTAAAGACATTATATTTGGGTATGTATGTCAATTAAATGACTAATCCAACATACAAGTACAACTGATAAGGATAAGTCGACAGTCACGTGATACTCTGTGAATATAACCAAAAATTATCTTATGGCAGCTACGGGCGAATAAACTATGATCGATTCTCAACACTACAATATTGAATATGTAAAAATTTTTGAGGCTACGTGACTCTCGTGTAACTGAAAACGTACTATCTTTTTTTAAAATAGAAACCCATAACCTATGGACCATATTAATTAAGTTAATTTAAACTTTTACCTTCATTGCAGAGCTTCAGTCTCGGCAATGAGTCGGATGGGTTCAGACTGTCAGTCAGCGGTTATAGCTTCGATCCTTCGCTCATTGATCCGGGAGAATCATTTATTGTAAAGCACAATGGTATGAAATTTTCAACCTATGACAACGATAACGACCTGCAACTCGAACACTGTGCTGTAAAATACCAGGTATGCACATAGAATTAAATAGTACACTCAATGATTTTTTCTTATATTTTAAATTTATATTTCATATGAATATAAAAAGTTCATTTAATTTTATTAAATTTATTGGCTAAACTCTGTCTCATGATTTCTTTCTATTTTTAAGTTAAAATATATAATGTCCAATAAACATGTATAACAATATTGTACTATGTATCTATCAAAGGAACAATCGAGTAAACTGAAATCAACCGAACACGAACTATTGAAGGCTCTGCAAAATTGAGCCTGTATGAACTTAAGATAAACTATAATAGAATGCAGATAACAGTGCAGGCTGTCAAACCCAGGTTCGATGGCAACTCATGATCTACAAAAGTCGACAGTGTACATTTTATCCGAGATTAACCTGCTGGTGAAATGGCGATGAATACGGAACCTTCGGTGCCGTATTCCAATAAATACCATTACATGAAAGGAAGAGTACGAATCTAAGGATTAGATAATTATTATCTCTATTTTGGTTTTTGACAGAATATGAGACAGAATATCAATCTAGGTCGTTACCCGAACCATAGGCAAGGGAACTGTGGCCACCAATATATCCTCATTTACGCTTCCTACAAAATAAAAAATCGTTTCATTATGCTGCAAAGCAAAACGAGAATTAGAAAACATTAGCCTGATCTTTTGTTACTTCGCATATTTTATTTTTGACACGGCACTTTTGGCCGCTAAAAACCTGAAACTTGCACATATGTTTTCGTGGCTATACCTGTGTAACGGCATTACAACATCTCCAATGGCATTTTGGTTTTACATTTTGTTTCGAAGTTTTGAATAAAATATTATTTTCAACTTTGAAATAGACACATTTATTCTTTATTATAATTTAAATAAGTTATTAAAACACATCATTAGGAGACTTAGATATGGGTATTAGATCCGTCATTTAAAAGAACATGACCTAAGACAACAAAGTAGGGAAATAAATGTATAGGCACATGAATTTTTGGTCGATTTGCCAACAGCAAACTATCAATTATATTCAAAATATGTATTTAAAGTATAATAAAAAGTGATGTGAATAAAATCAAATATTTTTTTAAATTAAAATATGTGAAAAGAGAACTTTGAAATCAACCGAACACGTCAAATATGAATATATTGCAGGCTCGGTTTGATTGAGCCTATTCATGGGCAGTAATTGAATTTCTTATTACTGCCCACGCTGCCTAGCCCCGGGTTGAGCGCAACTCAATAATTACCCTAATAAAAAGTCCAATTTTGATCCATCCCAAACAATGGTATGGCAGTGAAAATGGAACCTTCAATGAGGTATTTTCAGATTAATACTATAATTCCATGTTCAGCAGATAAAAGAATGGGTTTGCCCTTCAGACCACGAAGGCTTATTTATATAATTCTGTTTTCAGGCTGGGTGGTGGTATGAGTCCTGTCATTCAGCACACTTAAATGGTGTATACGGCAGCGCAAGCTATAGCTTAGGAATAAACTGGAAATTGTGGACCGGGTATTACGAGTCGCTTACCTATACGCGGATGATGATTCGCCCGAATTGAACTTCACTATATACACGTTTCTCAGTAAAAAATATCAACTATCATTTTAATATAAATGTATTGAAGTAAACCATAAATTTATTTCAAACGGATCTAGGCAAACAAATGCATACAATGAATTAATAAGCAGATATTTAACAATATGATGACTATTGTCAGATACAATATGGAAACACTCTTTAACTGTCAAAATGATAAAGAAGTAAATGTGGAAAATGGACGTGGCTTTTCTTGATATGCAAATTCAGTTTTATGAAATACTTGACGGTGCAGGCAAACATAAGCCAGCAGCAGAAGAATGCACATCGTTATTATAAACTAACCTAGCATTAACATTTTACAATTATGTCCCCAAGCCAACCGCAGTACATTTAGAAGATCGCTTGGACCTGGAACCAGTTCATCACTTGAACGCTTCTGGCAATAACGTTACATTTAGTAATCTCGGATAACTTATGCGTCGAATAATCATATTGTCAAACAAAGGATTTGGGTATATCTGAGTTCTGGCAATTAGTCTGAATGTTTCGAAAATAAGTTAACCATGCAAGTCGAAAAGTACAGCGACACCGATCACGCAACCGATTGAGCTAGCTGTTACGTCCACAAAAATTGATGACCCTGGTATATTGAATGAACTGTATGTGATTTATCTAAACAAAAATTATTACTGCATGCGTCACATAATATAAATAAGTGTAATATATTTTT
The DNA here is from genome assembly GCA_038501625.1 of Corbicula japonica. Taxonomy (NCBI): domain Eukaryota; kingdom Metazoa; phylum Mollusca; class Bivalvia; order Venerida; family Cyrenidae; genus Corbicula; species Corbicula japonica. The sequence goes on from JAZAYU010000197.1 coordinate 59,972, forward strand.
CTTTTGTTCGTTGCCAAAATCATGTATATGATGAGTTGCAATAAAAGTTTGTTGTTTGTTGTTGTATTGATCGCCATTATGTGATTACATAGTGGTACAATGTAATACTACTGACCTTTTTGCACGGGGATCTTATTTGTACTTTCAGTGATACGCTTTAAAGTGTCAGACTGTAGTCTTCAACATGTCTATATTTAAGAATTAGGAATTATATGCAGTCAATTTATAGAAATATGTTACGTTTGTGTATTTGAAAATTCACTGTGTTTTGCTTTCTTGAACATTAAAAATACAACATAGTATTTACGGGTTTAAATTCTCAAGCTACATTGATCCTGTCTTCTACATATTGATTTCGTAATCACGACAGATAGGTGGACAAAGAGAAAGATAGTTTATTTATGTATCTAAATATATATAATTTTTAATTTTTTATTCAGATAAAGCAATATTGTAGCATAAGTATACAAAATTCTAGGTTGTTTAAACATGTTCAGCAATAATCTGTATTCATACATGTATAATTTGCTCTATCAAAACAATATTCAATTATACACACAAATATTCATAAATGTATAATTTGATTTACTTCTACATGAGAGTGTTTTCTTGTTTTTCAATTATGGTCCAAAAGCAATATTCTATTATACACCCACACTCTTCATACATGTGTAATTTGCTTTCCTTTTACCTAAGAGAGTTTTCTTGTTTTTCAATTATAGTTCAAAACAATTTTCAATTATACACCCAGGCACTATATGAATGGTTAATTGAAAATAAATAGACAGTATGACTGATTAAAGATAAATAGACAGTCATGTGATACAGTGTTTATCTGTTTTATATATTTATTAAATACTTATTTATAAAAATCGGAGAGTCATATATTTGTCGAATGAGTAACTCTCACAGTTTTTATTTTTTTAGAGGTATTAACTAAAAGATATTTTTTTATTGTCTGTCGTGTGGCTGCCTAGTTCTCTTTAATCTTTTATGTCTTTACATATGTATTATAATGTACATGTAATAAGTACAAAAGTCAAATGCAAACTATACAACAATTCTTAGTTGTTAAAACAAGTTCAACAATAATATTAATACAAATTGCTTTATTGTTTTCCATAAAGAATTAATAACAGAGCGAGAGGGAAGAGAGAAAAACAGAGAAGAGAAATAGAAAGAGAGAGAAAGAAAGAACAAAAATCTGATGTACAAGGTCGTTAGGTGGGTGGTTGAGTGCCTACCAAAAAAAAAAGAAAACAAAACTGAGAGGGAAGACTGGCCACCATGTCTAGCAATTTATGCATACTGACTCACAAATTATTGGTTGTCTGTGCAGAGCGCAACAAATGGCCCCATGTTTTCCTAAACGTTTCAATCTTTAAAGATTTCGTAGCATTGTATTTCTCTGTTTTAATTAACAATGATAACTGGTATTTTAAAGTTAACACATTTGGAAGAGATTGGTTTATTTTGTTCTGGTAAATATGATATTTTGCTGCTAAAATTATTGTATTCAAGGCAATATTGAGATCCCTTCTGCCAAGTATAATATCAAGATTCGACCAGTCTATATGTATATTTGGACATCTATTTGCAAGCCATGACTTTAAATTAACCCCAAAAAATGTTTGATATTTGACAATCCCAAAATAAATGACATAATGTTTCCGGTTCTATACCGCAAAAGGAGCAGAGGTTATCATTTCTTATACCCATTTTAGTTAGTAAATAATTTGTGCCTAATATTCGATGGTTTATTCTAAATTGGAACCACTGAAGCTTAGTGTCCTTTGTACAACGGAAAGGGAGACAATATATAGTTTTCCAATCCAAGTTAATGTTAGGGAAATCGATATGCCATTTTTGCCTAGCAATTGACACAATATCATTTTTATTAAGAGAGTCATAAATAGGCCTACAGCGTTTTTCGCTTGAATTTATAAGTTTTATTGATAGTGGCTGAATGGGGTTGATACTATTTATGGCTTTGTGAGGGATAGTTAACGTGTCTAAATACCTCCTAAGTGCAAAGATAATATTGCTATATTGTAAGAAGTTTGTTATATCACCATATATATCCTTAAATTCATGAAATGAGAGAAACCGACCATTTACATTCATAAAGTCATTAATGAGAATGATACCTCTATTTGCCAGTCTATTGTGACAGTCATAAAATGGTTTTACTCCTATTTTGATTTGTAAATTATGCCAAACTGGAACTTGTAGAAATTCTAACCAGTTTTGGGGTATTATTTTAGTCAATAGTGAGGAATAAGTTTAAAACACTTGACTCCAAAATACATGTTTAATTAATTTGGCTTGTTGCAGGATGTATGTACTACCAAAATTTGTATAATAAGTGTTTTAACTACTACATTTCTTCCGATTGGCGTTATTATACGTTTAGACCAAGTAACTAACAGTCTTTTAATCTCCTCAACTTTTGAAGCATAGTTTATTTCTACTACTGTAACCAAATTTGTACTGAATGTTATACCTAGTAGCTTAAAATTTTCTCTTTCCCAATGTATACCCCAATTTGGACATAAAGTTCTTTCCGAGCCTTTCAAAGACCCTATCCAAATTGCCTTTGTTTTATCTACATTTTTCAGAACAGTCTAAGAGTAAGGAAGTGTCATTTGCGTACTGCGATATACGAAACTCTTGATTGTTTATTTTAATACCAGTTATATTGTTATCTTTTTTAATAAGCAATGATAAAATCTCAGCACACAGAATGAAAAGGTAAGGGGACAGAGGATCACCTTGACGACAACCGCGGTGTACATAAAACCAATCGGATCTATAGATGTCCATTAATAGTAACGCAGGACTGAATATTTTTATAAATTACCCCTATCCATTGTTTGAATTGTTCACCAAAGTTAAACAAGTCTAAAACTTTCTTCATAAAAACCCAAGAAATAGAATCAAAAGCGGTTGCAAAATCAATCAGCAAGAGCATTCCCTGTTTTTTGTAATATTCTGTGTAAAACATTACATCATAAATAAGGCGTATATTTCCTCCTATAAATCTTCCTGAAATGAACCCTGTTTGGTCCTCACTTATAATTTTAATGAATACTGTGTTCATTCTATTTGCTCTGCTTGCTGAATTACCTGGTGATGATAAATTAGACCTTTTTTCAAGCTTTTCAGCATTTCCTCATAAGTTAATTCCCCTTCAAGTGATTCTTTTTCTCTTTCTGAAAGTTTATTAAAATTATAATTATTGAACAAAGTGTTGAGGTTGGTTTTATTTACTTCCCTAAAAGAATATAAATTTTTATAAAAGCACTCTGTATATTTTATAATATCTGTTTGGGTTTTCAGAATCTCAGAATTTGAGTATAATCAGTTCATCAATTATGATATATAATGTCTATATTCCAAGTTACAGAAATAATTTGTTGGCTTTTCTCCTTCTAGTAACCATTTAGCTCGAGATCGAACAAGAGAACCTTCCAATTTCTTTTTACGTATGTTTAAAAGTTCATTTTTCTTATCGTCTAAAACAGTATGGTTTATGTTACCCTCATTCTCAAGTTTTGCAATTTCAACTAATAAATGTTGTTCCTTGTTCTGTTCTTGCTTTTTCTTATGAGATGAAATAGAAATAGTTTTGCCTCTAATTTGCACCATAAGTGTTTCAAAAAAAAGTTGATCATTTATTGTTAATAGGATGTCTTTGTCACTAATTTCGTTAATGGGTTGATTAAAATTTTGATTAGTTGCTGAATATAACTGTTTTACCTCTTTAATAACCTGTTTAATTTGGAAAACATATTCTGTATCTTTAAGTAATTAATTATTAAATTTCCAGTATGATTTACCTTTTTTCAAACTTTCCAATATCTATGCTAATCATAATTAAAGAATGGTCTGTTCTGTAACCTGGTAGGATACAAGCTTCTTCAAGGTCTGTGAAAAGATCATTGGATATAAGAAAGAAATCAAGTCTTGCCTTTTTAACAGGGTTTTTCTAAAACCATGTAAACTGTTGTTTTTCCATGTTTTTCTCTCGCCATGCATCTATAAAATCATTTTCTGCAATAATTTCAAAGACAATATCCCTTGCTTTTGGGTTGTTAATATTCATATAGTTAAAGCAATCTTTTTCGGGGTTTAAAACTAAGTTGTGATCACCTACAATAATTATGCAACTGTGATTAATATTTAAAACTTTATTTTTAATATCAATGTTAAATCCAGGGTCATCTCTGTTGGGACCATATATGCAAATTAATATGAATAATTTAGAGTCAATATGACAGTTAATGATTAAAATATTTCCATTTTTATCCTTTTCCATGTTGATGTATTTAAAATCAAAATTGTTGTTTATTAAAATTGCAACCCCTCTTGATTGGCTGTTAAAATTGCAAAAAAAACCAGTCACATCCCCACTGACTCCTAATAGTATTCTCTTCTCTATCAGTAAAGTGTGTGTCTTGCAAACAGTAAATATTATATTTTTTAACTTTCAAGAAATTTGATACATCTTTTCTTTTTAGTCTGTCCTCTAAACCGTGTACATTCATTGATGCTAATTTTAAATTAACTGTCATGTTTAATTAACCTAACAATACTCAGACTTATGGTCCCTACGCCTGCACAGACATCAATTTTCATCCAATCTATACTGCTTTCCGACCATAGTAGCCAGTCTTCCCCATCAGAAATCTGAAAAACATTTGTAAATTGAAATATGCCTTTTATCTAGCAGTATGATTGTAAAGAGTGATTTTAGATAAACTAAGATAACTTTTTAAGGAAGTATTACCCCGGTGGTGGACTATAAAATTAAATGTTCAACCACATATAATCACTGTACAAGAGTAGTTATATAATTTATTATTTTATTTTTTTTAAATTAAGTCCTATACTTTTATAAGATCTTGAAGTGTTTCATTTCACGGCCGTAAAACGTCTCCCCGTACATTTAGTCAGTACTGTTATCAGTAAATTAACCCGTTACCGATGTCATGCAGTGATTGTTACGTATATCAGGGCTATCCGATCAACGTTTTTTGGCGTTGTCCCGGTTAGCTCAGTTGGTTGCGTGGCAGGAATTGCATGGCTAGGCGCTGTCGCCGTGACGGTGCGGGTTCGCTCCCAGCTAGAGACACTATCATTTGAAATTCACAGTAGCGCTATTTGTGCAGTGTGGCGGCCGTAAAACGTTCAACGTTTTTTGGCGTTGTCCCGGTTAGCTCAGTTGGTTGCGTCGCAGGAATTGCATGGCTAGGCGCTGTGACGGTGCGGGTTCGCTACCAGCTAGAGACACTATCATTTCATATACACTTACTATTTTAACCAGATAATGTGTACCTTTTAATTAAAATATAAGATTGTTTATGTAATTTTCATAAATTATCAGAGAAAATGCATTACTACTGCATGCATACTGTATTTTATGCTAATATAAAATTGTATGTCAGTTCTGTAGATTGTGAAAAAAAGAACTACAACTAAATGTATACAGTTACTGTATTCTATGCTGATACTTCATAGCCTTTCTTCTTCTGCAGCTCAGACAAACACAGACTCTGCAAAATACTGATCAAATATGGACACATTTAGGTTATTACAGCAGTGATAAAACACATAATGTGATGTAGGCTAAACTATGTTTCAAATAGGCTGTAAGGCATAATGCTCAGAGTATTTATATAAATTTTACATACATAGGGCCTATATACATGTCTATGACACTATGAGACAACGAGACTACCTAATGCACCACTTTACATTGTTAAATATGTAGCAAATTATTCTTATGTATGTAATAAAATTTGCAAGAAGTATGGATTTTCTTTTTACATAAATAAATTGTATTTATCTATATATATAAATGTGTTTGATTTCAGACTGTAGTCTATGTGTACAGTGTAGACCTTTTTCTACATGCAATACATATATGATTGTACTCTATACGTACTGTAGTTATATTTATCACAGGTGGTTTAACTTTTTACGCAAATAATTACGTGTTTTAAAATATTTTAAAGTACTTATCAAAAACGTTTCTTTTTGTTTATAATATAAATGTCCAGCTCCTGTGGATCTGTTTACCATTCATCAATTCATTGCATGTGTACATTTATGTTTGACCTAGTTTACCATTATCATGTATTCCACGCTAAAGCGGTAGTTTCATTATAATTAAAATTTAAGACTTACTCTAACTATGTCTAGATGAATTTGTTTGCGTTATTATTATCATTACGTTTCTCCTCTAGAACTCTGTTTCAGAACACGTTGCTTCACAGGTTTATTTACTAAATAAAATATGGCTGCTTATGGGAGAAAGAGGTGTGTTTGTATCAGCCACTCAAATTATTGTATACTTTTGAAAAGTCCAACATTACCAATGTTCTAGAAATGGCTATGTTCTTTTTCTACCTACTAATCAAAAACGTGAGACTGGACGAGAAACGCAATAATATTTAAATTTAGTAACGTCACAACCAATGGGAACTGCGTTGTCTATTGCGGTAAACACAAGCACATGTTGAAATGTAAACAAACGTTACTTTGTGGATTTACTTTTTTCTAGCTTAAGTTTAGCTAACTCTTCAGAAGGAATTAGGGGTTTTGACCAGTCTGTGAGTAAATCGAATTTAACTTTCTTTCCGTTCAGTAACAAGGCTATGATCTTTCCCTCGTCGGACCATGCCGTCGTCACTTCTTCCCTCGCGGAGGCCTTCTCCAGGAGTTTTTCGCCGTTAGGTCCTCTCTAATAATAATGTTTGAGCCCTTGAGTTTGCGACGTACACTTATTACTTCTCGTTTTACCGTTCTAGAGACAAATTTGCAAATTATTGGTCTATTCCCGTCTGTTTGGAACATTCCAAGTCCATGTGCGATATCTATTTCGTTTGTCTGAATGTCAATTTGGAGCTTTTCTCTTAACATTTTCACCACTAGACTTCGGCTTGCAGCGATCGTTTCATCTTTATCGTTATCATCCAAACCATATATTCTAACACTGTTTCTTCTTGTATACTGTTCTATATTATTGTGTCTCACTTCATGATCTTTTAACCTCGCCTCCCGTTCTTGTACCAATTCCTTGAGTTCGGCATTCTGCTTGCTAATTTCTCGTTTTTTTTTCAATATTATTTATACGTGTAATCATGTCACTGTTTGCATTTTTCATTTCCTCAATTTCATTTATAGATGTGAGGACCTGAGACTTTAGATTACTGAGTTGAGTTTTGACTTTGTCTAAATCTGGTTTGATGTTCTTTCCTAGCTCTTCTTTCAAACTATTTAGTTTGTCGTTAACAAAGTCTTCCGACGCCAATTTCTTTAAGTTCTTGTCTATGTACTCTTTAGAAGCTAATTTTCTGACGTTTCTGTCCATTGCATTAATCATAGTAAGCAGTGACTCTAAACTTGGCTGACTTTCAGTACTATCACCCTCGGATATCGCTGGTGTTAATGGTGTTAGCATAGTATCGATCTTCGTCTGTTTATCTATTTGTTCAGTTTTTTCTTGACTTTGGCCATTTGACAGACTTGAATCCTCATCCTTACTACTCTTAGATCGCCCTCTACTTTTTTTCTTTAGCTGACATTTCTGCGTCTTTTTCGGCATTTCTTATAATGTGTTTTCTGCGAATGTTAGACGCTAAACTTATGTTTCTGAGAGTTTCTGAGAGTTTTTTGGATAAAAACGTCACTTACTTTCACCGTCTTCCTAGTATTTATTCTTAATTAATTAATCCACAACGTCTTAATACACTTCAATCGATATGTTTACACACACTCCGTGCAAAACCGGGTTTGAACTTCCAAATACAAGTCGAACTGAAAATCACATTTTACATCCAAATTTTGTCACAAAACTCACATATTTGTACGTTTTATCCTTTGCTAGTATTATTTTTACAGTAGAGCAAATGCTCCAAGAAAACCATCAAAATACAGATTTTTTTGAGAGCGCGAAAAAAACCCACGTCTTTCCACGACTAAGCGACCTTGACCTCCCGTATCTAAATATATTGCCTAACTTTATATATTTAATTCTAATGACTTATTCTTCATACAATACAAATACAAACCAAATACAAACCAAATACACTTAGGCATGCCAAGTTAATACTGCGTCCTACATGTATATCAAACCGTGATCATAAGAAACATAGGCATGTTTAATTCAGTGCTGGGGTCATTGAGACAATTTAAGGACAAAAGTTTGAGCACAATCGGTTTAGTTATATTTTAAAGACAACATAATTATTTTACAGAAATAGAAGAATTTCATTAAAGTAGGTACATTTATGAATAAACCTCATGTTCGATGCATTTTTTTACCAAAGATTTAAAATTGGCTTGTCTAGAACTTTTACAATGCAAAAGAAACATGCACGTTTCAGTACTGTTGATCAAAAGATTAGAATTATTTTATTTTATTGAAGTTGCTGCTGGACATTAAAATGATGAAATTCAACATAAAATAAATAAATTCAAAACTTGGTCTCTGAAAGAACGAGTTAGTACAACGGTTATATTAACAGCCATTTTAAGGTAGGTAAAGGTATGGGTTTATAGTTTGGAACATTATCAAACATAATCACCCAAATTTCACATTTACCCCCTGATCACTGGATATAATTCATCTGCTAACAGACGGAGACGAAGGCATCCATGGAACAATGGCTTATATTCCTCACAGGTACATGTCCCCATTTATGGGCGAAGAGAAGCAATAAGGCTTAATTTCTTGCTTAAGGAAATAAACTGACGGACCGGGGCTAAACCTCGGGTCCCCACGATCCCTAAGCAAGCACTCTTCCACTGGACTACTGCTGCCTACGGGAAAAAGAAAGGAATTGGAGGGACTTGCAAGATACTTAATCAGCTTATATTGTACGAATGTACGTGTAAGCAATCGATAAAGTTCGACATACAAAAAGTTATTACCATAATTAATTAGGTAAAACAAGTCGGAAAAATGTTTCTACATGTAGTAATAACTAAATGATATGGATAAAATAAATTTCTTGATGTTTTTTTTATAATTGTTAACTTTATTGAGAAGCCAGTTTGAAATTATCTGGTGGAAAAAATGGCATCGAGCATGAGGTTTAATCAATGAAATATTGTTGTACAAGCCATGTAGTTGTACAAGTCATGTATTACACAGGCTAATAAATGAAACTCATAAATATAATTTTTGATAATTAAGGTACATTAGAATGCATGTTAAAAACGAAATAATTGAGGAATCTTTACATGTAATTATCATTTTTGTTGTCAAATAAAGGTCTATTTGAGATATCAAAATCCAGTATAAAAAAGCAAAATTAATTTTCAGGTTAAAGTCATAAGAAAGTGGCATAACTCAAACAGATTTACATGTAACAGATAAAACTTAAAATAGTCAAACATGACACTTTTCAAGTTATCATCCTTATCGTCACAAATTGCTTTGTTCAATGACATTTGTCAAGAATAAATAAAAAAGGACAAATTCTGAAATGTTATAGGAGCATAACTTACATGTAATAGTATAAATTTAAAGAAGTTATCTTTCTTTTTGTCACAGACGAATCCGTTGCATTTGATGTGTGATATGTATTAGAGAAGTAGGTCAAGTACTTTTAAAGTTATAAGCAACATTAAGTTCGATATAATAGTCATTTGAAAGGTGTGTATCTTAGAAATAGTGAAACAGTATTTATCATTCTTGTTGTCACGGATGCATTTGTTCATGCAGATGATGTTTTCAAAGTATTTAGTTAATAGGAAAATTCTTTTTGAGCAATACAATTTAATTTAAGCAATATAATGATTATTTTCATATTAAATCTATTTGAAACTGGCATAACTCTAAAATTAGTCGAACGACCGTTTTTATTAATATATTGTTAGAAACAGTTTTGTTCATGTTAAAATATGAAAATGAAACTTTGAAAGCCACAGAACACGACAAATATGAAAATATTGCAGACCCGGTCACAGTGAGTCTGTAAATGAGCCTGTAAATGGGCAGTACCGGAAAGAAACATTCGATATATTAAGTAAAATGGACAATAACTTGATTTTTATTTAAACGTCGTTTGAAGATAGATTATAAAAAGTGAAACAGAGTCATCATTCTTTACTGTCACATATGGATCTGTTTAATGGGCATACATCTATGATATATTACAAGTGTTAAGTGAAAAGGACAAGTACTTTTTATGCCCCCGAAAAGCATAATAGTAATCGCACCGTCCGTCCGTTTTTATATAACCCTAGCCATAACTCTAACCCCTAAACCTTGTCCTCGCTTCTTCTACGAAACCGCTTAAGGGATTTCGTTAAAATTTCAATGTAGTGTTTGTCACCAAGCCTAGTTGTGCATATTATCAGGAATTTCTGCTTGGATTATATTTTGCCGAGTTATGGGCCCTTTGTCATTTACAACACTAACCCCAACACTAAATCTTGTCCTCGCTTCTTTTCCGAAACCGCTTGAGAGATTACATTGAAACTTCATAAGAGTGTTTGTCACCAAGCCTTGTTATGCATATCATCAGGAATTTCCGCTCGAATTATTTTTGCCGAGTAATGGGCCCTTTGTTATTTTGCAACTAACCCTAACCCTAACCTTAACTTTTATATTAAAATCTTGTCCATGCTTAATCTCCAAAACCACTTGTAATGGGCGATTTCTTTGAAACTTCACAGGAATGTGTATCACTAAGCCTAGTTGTGGAGTTTTTGCTCAAATTATTTTAGAGTTATGGGCCCGTAGTGATATTCTACTATAACTTCTCTATAAAAATCTCAGATATTTACTTCAGACTTTAAACAAATGATTATTTGCATCTTTCACAGTGTGCTTCATCTCTACCACAAGCATTTGTTTTATTACATATGTTTACCGATTTTATTTCAAAGCTGCATTTCAAGGGCATTTGCCAATTTCAAGTGACAGCTCTTGTTTTCAAATTAATAGCAACATTGAAAGTCATATTAAAAAGAAAATATATGCATATCAGGAATCGCCACACTAACAAAACACAGCCTCCCCACGCAGCGAAAAAAAGAGAGGAAAAGAGAAAGATAGCATGCGTGTTTGAAGTATTTCAATTCGAAAAGGACGCCAAAAACAATTAACGAAAACGAGAACCTTTGGGGATACCGCCCTGGAACGGTCAGTGGCAAAACAAATCGCCACTGGGATTTAAATCAGGTTCTAGGGTGCACCAACCTCACGGTTGTCCCAACAGGTTCTCGTATCACAAAACAGGTACAAGTTTTTTAAGTGAATGAACTCCAACCCACCCATCTGCTCAACAATGTTGCATGCAAAAGCACGCAAACATTTAAAACATAAGAAGCTAATAGCATTGCAAAACCAAAGGGCGGTTACTCAATGATCTATCCGAAACCAGAGCTCCTGGAGTAAAAACAGCAAGAACACTATGACAGAGATAAAAGAAAGAATCGAGCTTCTAGGTGCTTTTAAGAAAGGATTTCCCCATAAACCTTCATAAACTCTTAACCTCCTTCCACCGTCGTGCAACCAAAGAGGTAAGCACAATGATCAACTGTAGATGGGTTAAGTCATTTGAAAGGTTAGTAACTCGATAAACAGTAAACCTGACTTCATTGGTAAATCCAGTCTTTGCTTCATACGTCCATAAACATCTTAAAATAACAATTTCCTGATGTATTTTATTCATGTACATGTCATAAATATAACGTATCATGCCATTTTATGAACCTATCTAATACCGAAAATAATTATACGCGCGTTTTTAAAAAAAAAGTAGAAATCAGAAAATAGAAATCAGAAAAATTGAAACAAATTGACACCGTGTGGTACTACTAACTTAAAATAAATATTGTGAGCGCATGACTATATTTCCTTTTTCTTCGTTGCAGTCAACCGTTCGACATCGAAGAACAATAAAAGTGATTCGTCATTGCGGATTTAAATGAGTTTTTCCTAGGGATCTGACCGGTTACTTTTCTAGGGATGTGATCATAACTGATTTCATTAAACCCTAAAACGGCCGTCGATCTATGTTTTCAAACGCTTCAATAAATCGATTTATTTGTGGTTGCTAGATTTGAAAGTTTTATTACTGGAATAAGTTTAAATTTAATTAAATTTAACACCTGAAGATATTTTTCCAGTTAGTTTTAGGCTTGAACGAAAAACTAAGTTTGTTTTTTGTCGACAAGGTTGTCAAGACTTAAACTAATCATTAAATAACGTTCTAAAGATCGCTACGTAATGTATGTTTTGACAACTAATCATGGCAAATGACGAGTACTTGAGAATGCTTCACTTCAACATCTTTAAAATAAAATAGACCTAGTCTAGCACATATATACGTTACAGTAATAATCGTTTCATACAGTTTAAACTAATTGTTTAACATTCCCACTAGATACCTCATAACCCCACTAGATGTTTCCCTGGATACGAGAAACATTCGTATTTGGGTAACAATTTGGCTTTTGTTTTGATTATTAACATTAGTTACCAGATCTTGTTTTACTTACACTTATATTAACGCATTCAAGTTTGTTACTCAAATTCTGCACCGAACAAAACAATGCTTATTACTTCCACGGCAAACATTCAAGGTGTTTGAACTTTAAAAACTTGGTCATTAAGTACCCATGTAAAGTGCAAATGCCGTCGTAAAGAAATATATGCCAAAACTCGGTGTTAATTAACCTAAATTAGGTCCAAGCATGGTATATTTTGACTATAAACGCAGTTTCAAGTCACGCAATTTTCTATTTTCACTTTGTAAACAAACAATCTTTCAGTTTATACATTCAATAACTTTTTTGTTAAGGCCTCTAGAAACATAGGTTAAAAAACCGAGTGAAGCTTACATGTCTGGCCTCCGGGTAGGCGTATTTATATTACGATAACAATGATAAAAAACTACTAACCAGGTCAAAATATCTCCGGAAATGCGCAAAATAACGAAATATTCCGCCATTTTGTTCCGCACAGAACATGTCCCTCACTTACTTTCCCGCAAAGATCAAATACGTTGGACCCCCTGGCTTTGTGACAGTCTATATGGATTATCAAAGTTTATGGGTTTTTTTTTCGTTTCGCATGTAGGTTTCTTGCGAATGTGTATTATATTCCGAACTTTCGTTATCCACGGTATGTATCCCAATAATCAACACTCGGAAGACAATGATAGGCTCGGAGGATAAGAACGGCTAGAGATTTGGATGAGAGTGAGAAAAGCATAAGTATTTTTACTTTTATCTTTTACTAATGCCGATTTAAATCACGTTAGTGATAGCAATCGTTCTAGGCCAACATAAGCTATATAAAAATGCAATGTTTTTGCAGACAGTCCCTACATTGTGGTGAAAATCACCGAAGAGGATGGAAAATTCGACCCATCGCTCAAAGTTAAACAAGTTTCCATCTGTAATTAGGTAGTTGGGTGAAGAAAACATAACTATTTGATCCTTTACTATCCCTCTGTTTATAAACAATCACAACATGGTAACACAGTTCGGTAAAAATGAATCTAAATCTTACTTTTTCTGAAGATATCAAAGCGAAATGAATAATCATTGGCTTCACTGAAGATAATAGGTGGCTACATTAAAAATTTTATGGATAATGAACAAACTTACCTTTTCATCATAATGCTTTTTAAGTAATGTTTATTAGTTTTAAAGTCAATTTTTTTAATCTTCCACGACCCGAAGTCATTGTCCAACCCATTATCTATATTTGGTAAGTACTGATGAAGGTAATACATTTTAAATTTGCACTGTAGCAATCTTAAGTGATTTAGATGTACAATATATCATTTTATATCATATCATATCAGGTTTTACGCCTTTTTGAGATGACCTGAGTTTGCTAGTTTTCAGCGTGTAGTTGTTAACTTTCAAAATCATTCATTGGTTCTATAAACACACCCAGTACTAGACACAAGTGATGCTTGTAATAATTAGCAAGTATTGTAATTTTGAAAGAGCAACAGCTTTGATACTTGAGAGAAAAGTGGAACTTAAGATCAAAACTTATCAACGTTTCTAGGTCGATAAAGGGGCCATAATTCTGTCAAAAGCTAACCAGAGTTATGTTACTTAAGCTGCACAGTCATCTTATTGCAGTAATAGTAAGTACGTATGCCAAGGTTGACAGCAATAGCTGTGTTATTTCGGATAAAAATGGACATAAACACAAGACTAGGTCGAGCGCGGATGGAGACGTAGCTCAGGTGATGACATATGCTCATTAAAAACAAAAAGAAGAGCTTATAAACCACAGAAATCTACTGAATTGAGAAAAAAAAGAAAAACAACGATATAACTTGCAGAAGAACTGCTTGAATGGCGCCCCATTTAGATCAACATTTAAACGAATAATTCTAAGAAGATAAAGCGTTATTTTGTAATTTCCCATTGTTTGTTTTCTCTAGATTTTAGATATTTTGTTCAGAACTATGTATACTAAATACCAAAAGCAATAAAATTTCTGTTGAACTTTTTTGTAGGTCAATGTGAACAATGACTGGAGTATAGGTCCTTTTGGAAACATACCATCACATAATATCACTTAAATCGCAAAAGGGACATACAAATAATAACCAATTGTTTATAATTACGTAAACTCTTCCAAAAGGGAAGTCAGTTATATAATTTTGATAATAAAGAGTGTATATTATTTATAAATTACAATCGTTTATACATCGCTAAAATCATATTTATCAATTCTTACGACATTTTGTCTATTATTATCACACATCGACACGTGGTAGTGATTGCCACTGCTGGCCCGGTATCAGGTAAACACAGCTTTACTCAGGTAAACACAGCTTTACAAGTAAGGGGCGAAACGGTTCTGAGGGTCCTTGTCTAAGGATGTCGATGTGTTTTTCTGGCAAAAGACAATTGAAACGTCACTAAAGATATTTTATTCATTTTAATTTTTATCCATCTAGCAGAATGATGTCGATGGTTCTTCATTATATTTTTCTAATAAACATTTTATTTAATTTCTCATTTCGAATCTGTTATTTCTATTGGTTGCAAAAGAAACCACAATTTGTCAAGGAAAGAACTTATGCAAATGTTAATCCCTCCATCACAAAACATTTTGTTAGATGAGGTGTCGCTTGAATACATTGTTGACACACACATGCACGGACAAAGGCGAATATAAAACGTCATTTCACAGTTGAGAAATGATAAAAAAAATAGTATTGATACATTTTCCTGAAGATAAAATTAAAAGCCTGGCGATTATTCAGTTTGAGCCACCTATTATCTTTAACAAATATCACTGAAGCCTGTGATTATCCATCTCGCTTTGACATCTTCAGAAAAAGTAAGATTTAGATTCATTTTTACCGAACTGTGTTACCATTTAGTGATTGTTTATTAACAGAGGGACAGTAAAGGATCAAATAGTTATGTTTTCTTCACTCAAATACCTAAATACAGATAGAAAATTGTTTAATTTTGAGCAATGGGTCGAATTTTCCATCTTCTTCGGTGATTTTCATCACAATGTAGGGACTGTCTGCATTGCAGTTTTATATAGCTTTATGTTGGACTTGAACGACTGCAATCACTAACGTGATTTAAATCGGCGTTAGTAAAAGATAAAAGTAAAAATACTTATGCTTTTCTCACTCTCATCCAAATCTCTAGCCGTTCTTATCCTCCGAGCCTATCATTGTCTTCCGAGTGTTGATTATTGGGATACATACCGTGTTATCTGGAATCACTCAAGGCTAGTATTTGACAGCGAATACATTATGGTGCTTTTCCACCCGCCAAACATGCTGTTTTGTCATCAAAGTATTTGACGTTAAGTAAATGGAATTTTATTTTCATTCGTAAGTACTGGTTTATCTATGCCTATAATATCATGAATTTAGAATAAATTTCGAACTTGTTCTCAATTTTACACAGTATTTTTTAGGTCTGACGTATATTCACACTAACAATCTGAAACTGAGGGATATTCGTTACTAATTAACAATGAAAAGTGTTCTTCACCTGAAATCATCATACATGTATGAACTTGAATGTGCAAAATTTTAATCGTGAGAACTACGTGAACATAAACCTGAGTTGTTTGTGTCAATACCTTAAAGTTTAATTTGTAAATAACCTGTGCCATATTCAATGTGAAGATATGACATTTAATTTATCAAATTTTAAAAGAACATTTGTTACATGTCGATGTTGTATTAGTTGTCACCGGATATACGATTTATATAGATTGAAATGCTGACTAAGCCTTAACCCATTATAAGTCTTGTGTTTTGTTTGTTTCTAAGTTTTAGTGTAGTTTTAAAGGAATTAGTGAATAATTGTTTTGCGCACGATAATAATTGTGCAAAAATTATTATCCTCGAGTACACTGTATTGACGCACCTAAGAGAAAAGATCATGGTAATCTTGTTTTTCACCTACTTCAAACAAAATTACCTGTTTGTCAAAGAGATAAAGTCTTAGACAACCTCTAAGAAGTAGCCACTCGCTTCAATAACATTTATTTTGAAGGAAATCCTGCATTAACCTTGACCACTATTGTTGGGCGGCCATTTTGACAGTACAATGAAACGACGCATTTGATTGGACAGTAACTTTTGCTCTCATTATCACTGCAGGCATGCGGTACTCTGAAAATGTTTGAGTCTGGGACAAAATTATAAAGAAAGTAATAAGGTAAGATGGGTTTTTTTTATCAGATGAAAATAAATTTTATTTATAATACCAGCAATATGGCAAACATAACTAATTTACTACCAATCAAAATTCCAGAGGTGTCAGGTCAGAAATTTTTATGTCATTTATTTTTTTATAATGCTCAAATCATGTTACAAATAATTGTTCTTTTGTGGGCATTTCTGGTTAATTTATTCCTCTCAATCAGAGCAGTGTAAGCATCTGAAATTGTCTCCCCGCCTCACAACTTTTATCAAGAACTTGAATTGTTAATGAGAGTTAATAACTGAAAAAACGTCTGAAAATGTTATACGGTGTACACCTTTCTAAACAGTGAAAATTATTTTTACGACGTACATTAATCACATGACAGTCACGTGAACTTTTACCTAAGACATGATAGGCAGACGTCAAGTCTGTAAAATTTTTATATCTGGGAAATTACACTTCAAAACAGCTTTTTAACTAAGGAGATAATTTTGCATTAAGAAAAATACTGTTTTTTAGTGAATAGAGAAAAAAGTAAGTTTAAAGAATACCTTGAAGTCTAACTTTCCACATTGTTTCAATACGGAACGCGGTGATATTTACAAACAAAATCCGGCGGAATTACGTCACGGGAAGCTCCTGATTATCAGAACGAGGTCAAAATAAAAACTGCGTCAAAACAATGTAGCGTCATTACGAAGTATCGGACGATATATGTAACTACATGTATACGTAGTTTAAACTGAATAACACGTATCTGTCACGGCAATATATACCACACAAAGTAAATGTATTAATCAATAAAATGACAAAAGGCTCATTATTTATCGCCATTCTTCACTCGTCAATTTTCGTTTATTTAATATATGCTGTAATCTCGATATATAGTGGTTCTGTTTAAGTTAGAATTTCCATTCGAACGTTAAAAGAGATTCTATGTTTATAATAAACTTAACAATATTATTTAAAGATGTTAGAGTATTATTTAGAGTCACGGGAGCTGCATGAATTAGATGAAGGCGAAGACGAAAGCGAAGATTTTACAGGAAGTGGAAAGTGCTATGACGAAATCACATTTGTTTTTGACGATGGAAAACAGCTGTATGTGTCACAAAACTTTTTACATTACGCTTCTCCTGTGCTACAAGCTATGTTTGAAAATGACTGGAAGGAAAAAGAATCAAAGACTGTGAAGCTTCCAGGCAAAAATTACGATGATTTTCTGGAGTTTCTACTTTGCCTGCATCCAAATAAACAGTCGCCAGTTAACAGTAAGTATTCATCTTGATTTCAAAGGTAAAGAAAGATTATTTTATACGGGTAATTTAAAATGATTTTTTTCTACAAAATGAAAGTTTACTTCAGATACATCTTTTGGTAATCGTATGCTTTTCTGAAGAAATTATACTTAATTTTGATACCGAATAGGTGTCTCAATAACGTGTGTTGTACGTTCCGCCATGTGCTCAAACGAGATACAAACATTGTGCGACTTCTAGGCCAACAACGATGAGTTTTTGGAATTTTTACACTGTCTTCACCCCTACATCGCAATATTAACAAGAAATATCTTAAAAAAAAAGATAAACGGCGTTGATGGAAAAGATTTATATACATGTATATAAGAAAGAAAGAAATATAGAGAGGCGAAGCAGACACAGTTTAGTTATTTTATTTTACTTGTTATAGCTGTTGACCCACCCTCCCTGCCTTCTTAGTAAGACCTAGAGATTAATCGACCGAATCATGACAATTCATAAATTAATTAAAAAATTAATGTCTTTTAATAAAATTGTTGAAGCTGTTGCAAAAAATTCATACGGTGATAATAAGTCGATAAAAAAGAGAAAAATGCATATCAGGAATTTCCACATTCAGAAAAAACAGCCTCCCCACACAGTCAAGAAAAAGGGGGAGAGAGAGCATTGTCAATAAAATTAATCAGTTTCAAAAAGGACACCACAAAGAATTAACAAAACTGAGAACAAGAGGGGTTACCGCCCTGGAACGGTCAATGGCAAATCAAATTGCCAGAGGGGTTTAAACCAGAAGCAATGCATTACATTAGGTCTTAATCTACATTTATTCAGTTTCAATAATATACCTCTTGTAGAGTTAGAACTCAAGATGAATAAATGTCCTTGAGATTTAATAAATATAAATAATGACAGCTTGTTGCAAGAGCAAAACCTACCAACTTTTACGTAAATTAACTTAAAAAAGAGTATTGAACCCGGGGCCTCCGCTTGCGAGGCGAGAGTGCTAGCCACTACACTACAGAGAACTTAACTTTCGCACTTGAAATTAACAATCAGTATCAAAGGAACTAGAAAGGAACCAGTCAGAACTAGAAATATATGCACTTTCTTTCATTTTACACTAAGTATTGTACGCAATACGCAAATGTATACCTGACACCCAAGAATATTCAATATAAAATTGTATTTAAGCCATCAATATTGACTTAACTGGTAATTTAAATCGTAAATATGTTTTTCTCCTATACAATTATCGCTTTTAAAAACGAAAATTCTCGAACATGTAAATGCCAGGTAAATACTTACACAAAATTTAAAAATCTTTACGGTAATCGTAAACTACATCCACTAAAAATCAATCAAAATAATCTATTTGATTTTCCCGCTGCATAATGATAAAAATCCCACTGGATACCTCTCCACCCTGCTAGATGCCTCTCTGGTGTAAATAGTTACTAATCGAAATAGTTTATTTCATTTTCCCGCTGCATAATAATAGAATCCGAATATTATTTACAACATTTCATTGGTCGAAAAAGTAGGTCAAAAGTGAGCTTAGACAGCTAACGCCGAAAAAAACAACAACATGATATTGTGATTGTCGGCAAAAACTAAAGAAAGAATCATTTTTTATAACATACTACGTTATATAAACAATTATCTGTCTTGTTCTGTTTTCGCCTAACCTAACAAACTGCACGTTATAATTATACTGCTTTCTAACTACAGAAAATTGGGGTTTTCTATCGCCACATGGTTTTGATAATACAACTTAAACCACTTTATACATTTTAAATTTCCTTTCCTGGACCCATTATAGCCTCTTTTTAGAACTAATTTCCAAGGCAAATCAGATATATCTAAGACTTATAACTGCACAATTCTAAAAACAGCACAATTCAGCTACTCTATAAAATGTCTAAAGCTTAGGTTTGTGCCCATTTTACAGATGCAAATGTTCTGAGAATAGCATCTATTGCGGATGAGTACCAGTCCACACTTTTAATGAAGAAATGCAAGGATGCCATGCTAAATTGGTTGTCAACTGCAGAGGAAAAATGTAACAGCTCAAGATTTGATGAGGTGGCAACAGCAGCAAGTGTATGTCTTCAAATTCTTATGAAAGCTGACTCTCTTAATTACCATGCAGTCGTCAAGAGAGCAGTATCTTCTATTTCCCGTTTTCCGTATAAGTGGTTTACAGGCACCCCTAAAGGATATAGTGCGTCAAAAAGCACAGAAGACATTCTCTTGAATTGCAAAACTCTCTATTCCAGTCTTAGCGATAAACTTAAAGTCAGGTTACTTTCGGAAAGACTGAACAAATGCGATAAATCAAAATACCACGATAGTTAAAAAGTATTAATGAGGAATAATATACATGAACAGTGAAGTGGATATTTACAATATTGTTTATTCACCCTTTTCAATACATTACATGTAATAATACGCATTCAAGCTCTTGTACTGTGAGCGCTTCGACAAACTGTAATGCAAATGTCTATATTTTAGTTGATTTTCGTTAATTTATAATACCTTTAGAAAGGATGTTTTGGTTCAGTGTAGATTGTAGTTCAATACGACTTTGACCCGTGAGCTGAGACCTTTCGTGTAAGACAAATGTGATATTCCTCAATGGGAAAACTGAGTAAATTTGAAGGGTTACCTTTTCATAGTGACAAACCTTATAGGACTGATCACTTTATTAAGCGTTTTTATCAAGAGATGGTATTATCAATGGTAAGAATGTTGGGTTATGATGCAAAACATTGATAGTTTTAATCTGACAAGTTAAATATTTTATTATCGTTTTTTTTTTTTTTTTGGGGGGGGGGGGGGGGGTTTAGACTTGAATTTAGTTGAATTTTATAATATGCTTATATGTTTATCATTCATTTAAGTTGTATGTTAATCATTTACGTTGATGTATTTAGTTCAATTTCTTTTTGATAATTGTTTCATGTTCACTTCATTTATATAACAATATGTGTATATGCAGCAGCTTCCCCTGTCACCCTTAACCTCTGTACTGAAGAGACGCTGACAAACAGAGTTACACCCGCAAGAAATAAAATAATCATTCAATTGTCTTCCATTAATTTACAAAATTTAAAACTTTTCATTGCCTTATCTGAGTATTGTGTTCGAGTAAACTTAAATACAAATATATATGGAAAAGAGATCATGGATTTTTAATTTAATATGATAGTACATTTTCCGATTTTTGATGGTGATGTTTCTCGTGCAGATTCTTACAGGGATTTATATATACAGCTTGTTCGATTTTCTGGAATTTGCATTGGTGCTAGTGATTTCATTGAACGTTATCTTTCATAACTGAAAAAAACTTTCTAAAGAAAGGTTATCGTTATCACAAATTGCCGATACCCAGATTTAGTTAACAAATACAGGTGCATTTTAAAATAACTATTAAAACCAAGTTATTTCATTGCCAGACTTTACGGAGCTTTGCAGGTCGGGTGATGAACCGATCTAAAGTTGATCATTATGTTTACCTCTTGTTTTCACGACGGTGGCAGGAGTTTAAGAATTTATGATGGTTAATATGGGAATCTTTTAAGCTCGATTTGGTTCTTTTATCCCTCTCATCGTGTTCTTGCTGAATTGACCCCAGGTACTCTGGTCTTGGTAAAATCATAAAGTACCCGCCCTGTGGTTTTTCAATACTTGTCTAGAAGCTTCTAATGATTTATATCCTTTCCACGACCATAACGTATTTAAACGTGACAAAATTTTGACTTCCCAAAACCCGGCCCTGTTTTACGGGAAGACGCCCGAAACGTTTTTAAACGTGTCAAAAAATCGATTTTCAAAACCCGACCCTGTTTTTTCGTCGGAAACCCGTCAATTTATTTTTCATTTTTAAAAAAGTCCTTACTTTAGTGGCTATTTTAAAGGAAGCGGAATCATCGATCAGTATTTTAAAACCATTAGTCATTTGAATGCATCACATATTTTCTCTCAAATATAATTTAGTACACGCTATGGTGTGCTATTAATTCAATTCTAAAAGCATACAAAGGATGCACGTAATAATACGCCCATAATTTATTTTGTTTATAAATATTTCATAAGCAGTCTCTAAACTTCTTGGTATTATAACCTTTAACTTTAGCCATCTTCGTTTAAATTCACGAAGCCAGCATAAACTGGCTGTTGTTTTAGGCGCAAACCAAGAATAAAAGCATACTCTGAAGCAATATTAACCGCTTACTCGATATCTTTCTTGCAACTTAAGCGGTCTTTCTAGATTGAGACAGGCACAGCAAACATAATTGCTGTTCTGTTAGCAGAAAACCTTGAATTCCTGCTTTACCTTGTTGTAGGCATTCGTAAGGTCGTCATAACTGTACTGCACGTATGAGCCTGTCACTTGAGGCTTCCTCTGGAATAAAACAGAAAAATCAGGACAGTCAATCCTAGTATACAACTATATTGTCTAAATGTAAGTCGTTTTTTAGTGCAAACGACCGAAATATTACTTTAATAAAACTGAGTTTGTTTGTAAAAATAACCTCGAGTATTCATCAAACAGAAAAACAAGACAGTGTAAAATGATTAGTGAAAATAAAAGAAGTCTTAATTATATCATCATACCTTTCTTATCTTGCTAATATCCAATAACATTAACAGTTAGCTTATTTGTTTATCAAAAGGTTCAACGTAGCTTAACCGAGTCACGGAAATACGTCATCGCTCGCGTTTTCCATTGATTGCCGAACTAACGTTATCGCCTTATTGAATCTACTGTAAGACTTTTACTGCTGCAACACGGAACAAACAACTGTACAATGATCTTTAAATAAAAGACAGAGTGTCCTATATAAGAAATCTATTTTTGTACTTTTGTAAAATGTTTAATATTGATTTTATTTAAATATCTACCTAAAAGATTTAATACATAATTTTTCAAACAATTTTGATGGCATTGAATTGTTTTCAATAGCTTTTTATTTAGGTTCCTAGTACATAAATGTAAAAGTTTAAAAAAAATAAGCACAAATAATCATGAAAATTATACATCCCCAAACGTTTGTAAACGGATGAAAACATATTTTAATTAAGAGCTTCAGTAAGATAACGATTTGTCACATTATTATTAAAACATGATTTGGATTCAGACAGTTTAGTGGAGCACATTTCTTTGTTTATTGTACCAGAAGAACACGAAGAATACTGTAAATATTCGCAACTAAAATTGTTACGTTTTGGCAAGGTTGGGCATATTCGAAATATTTGTTTTCGCGTTTTTTCCAATTGTGAAATAAATATTGCATAATTATGCAATTTATTATCGCGCTCCAGTGCCAACCGCGAATACCATGAAATTGCGAAAATTAATTGGTCGAGAATATTTGGCGTATTAAATCGGCGATGCTCGTGTTCATATTAAACTGTTAAATAAATAGTTTGTCGCCTTATTAAAAAACGTTCGTAGGTTAACACTAAAAAGTATGCCAAAATTTGTTTAAGACGGAATTATAAGAACAAAATGTTTGTTCTTCGAGGAAATATCCGGTATATAACAACTTGCATGTGCAAACAAAACAACAAACGGCTTAAGGATCACCAAGCAGAGTAAGGCTTTAAGGCGGTTAATCACGTCAAGTATTACATATAACAGTGACCAACGGAATTGTTGTCGTTTGTCGTGATTTGAACGCAAAACGAAGAAAAAAGACAAGGAGCTGGTGTGTTCCCCCACCATCGGCGAGTTCCTCATCATTTTTGTAAGCTTTCTAAATTCTGCATTTCACTGGGAAAGAACCCTAATAGCCCGTACAGCTCTGAAATCAGTATTGACATATCTAACGTACGCTATGTTGTGTTATCCTTATAGCCCGTACAGCTCTTGAATCAGTATTGACATATCTAATGTACGCTATGTTGTGTTATCCTAATAGCCCGCACAGCTCTGGAATCAGTATTGACATATCTAATGTACGCTATGTTGTGTTATCCTAATAGCCCGTACAGCTCTTGAATCAGTATTGACATATCTAATGTACGCTATGTTGTGTTATCCTAATAGCCCGTACAGCTCTTGAATCAGTATTGACATATCTAATGAACGCTATGTTGTGTTATCCTAATAGCCCACACAGCTCTGGAATCAGTATTGACATATCTAATGTACGCTATGTTGCGTTATCCTAATAGCCCGTACAGCTCTTGAATCAGTATTGACATATCTAATGTACGCTATGTTGTGTTATCCTAATAGCCCGCACAGCTCTGGAATCAGTATTGACATATCTAATGTAAGCTATGTTGTGTTATCCTAATAGCCCGCACAGCTCTTGAATCAGTATTGACATATCTAATGTACGCTATGTTGTGTTATCCTAATAGCCCGCACAGCTCTTGAATCAGTATTGACATATCTAATGTACGCTATGTTGTGTTATCCTAATAGCCCGCACAGCTCTGGAATCAGTATTGACATATCTAATGTACGCTATGTTGTGTTATCCTAATAGCCCGCACAGCTCTTGAATCAGTATTGACATATCTAATGTACGCTATGTTGTGTTATCCTAATAGCCCGTACAGCTCTTGAATCAGTATTGACATATCTAATGTACGCTATGTTGTGTTATCCTAATAGCCCGCACAGCTCTTGAATCAGTATTGACATATCTAACGTACGCTATGTTGTGTTATCCTTATAGCCCGTACAGCTCTTGAATCAGTATTGACATATCTAACGTACGCTATTTTGTGTTATCCTAATAGCCCCCACAGCTCTGGAATCAGTATTGACATATCTAACGTACGCTATGTTGTGTTATCCTAATAGCCCGTACAGCTCTTGAATCAGTATTGACATATCAAGCTATGTTGCGTTATCCTAATAGCCCGCACAGCTCTTGAATCAGTATTGACATATCTAACGTAAGCTATGTTGTGTTATCCTAATAGCCCGTACAGCTCTGGAATCAGTATTGACATATCTAACGTAAGCTATGTTGTGTTATCCTAATAGCCCGCACAGCTCTGGAATCAGTATTGACATATCTAACGTACGCTATGTTGTGTTATCCTAATAGCCCGTACAGCTCTTGAATCAGTATTGACATATCTAACGTAAGCTATGTTGTGTTATCCTAATAGCCCGCACAGCTCTGGAATCAATATTGACATATCTAACGTAAGCTATGTTGTGTTATCCTAATAGCCCGTATAGCTCTGGAATCAGTATTGACATATCTAACGTACGCTATGTTGTGTTATCCTAATAGCCCGTACAGCTCTTGAATCAGTATTGACATATCTAACGTAAGCTATGTTGTGTTATCCTAATAGCCCGCACAGCTCTGGAATCAATATTGACATATCTAACGTAAGCTATGTTGTGTTATCCTAATAGCCCGTATAGCTCTGGAATCAATATTGACATATCTAACGTACGCTATGTTGTGTTATCCTAATAGCCCGTATAGCTCTGGAATCAGTATTGACATATCTAACGTACGCTATGTTGTGTTATCCTAATAGCCCGTACAGCTCCGGAATCAGTATTGACATATCTAACGTAAGCTATGTTGTGTTATCCTAGTAGCCCGTACAGCTCTGGAATCAATATTGACATATCATATCTAACGTACGCTATGTTGTGTTATACTAATATCCCGTACAGCTCTGGAATCAATATTGACATATCTAACGTACGCTATGTTGTGTTATCCTAATATCCCGTACAGCTCTGGAATACATATTGACATATCATATCTAACGTACGCTATGTTGTGGTATCCTTATATCCCGTACAGCTCGTACATTAACGGAAGCGAACAGTACACATTTATTCAAACCACAACTTACAATGGAATGCCAATTATAGTGATAAATGGAACCTTAAATTTTGTATTTCATATTGAGGTCATTGAATTCCCATGACATTCAACGTATGATCACCTGAGAACAGACCTGGGTTCAATTACTTTAAAAAGTAATTAATTAATTACAATTAAACCAGAAATGCTTCAATTAAATTACAATTATAATTACTTGCTTATTCCATAAGTAACTATTTAATTACAATTATTTTAAGGAAAATAATTAAATATTTTTTTAATTATTTTCTATATATTTACAAACAGAACCATGTTGAAAACAGATTTCTGATACAGATCATTAAGTCCTTATTGCATTTCAAAAACGTAATGCTTCAAAGTTACTGTCAGTCAGCGAACACCATTCAGTCTTAAACACTTTCCCATCTATTGAAAAGAGCAGTTTAACAGGAGCATATGATGCAGGTAGTGCCATGTAGATTTCAGCCATCTTTGACAACCTTGGTAGACTCTTAGCATGTACAGTTCAATATTGGAGAGGGTTTAAATCAGAACTTTTACAAACTTGAGACAAATATTGGTCAAAATCCGACTATTTCCCAACGCGTGTCTTTGACATTTTGATGTCTGAGGAATGAAACTGTATATTGTGCATGTGGAGACAAAGTTTGAAGCAGCTTTCAATCTGCCTTTGAACTCTGTATCAGCATTTTGCTTAAACAATTCCACTAGTATCCAATGTGTGATTTAATGTGCTTGAATTCATCTTGTGTGGATAACTGTTAAATGTGAAATGCCAAGTACATATTATATTCAGTAATGTTTACCTTAGATGGATAATAAATTTTGAACACTTCTTAATTACCCTCTAAGTACAATTTATGAACAGAAAAGAACATAACATTTCTTTTATTTCACCCAGGTATTTACATACAACATAAATAACTTATGAATAATTTCATTTCTTTGTGGTCTATAATAATTTTACAATGGCAACAAAAATTGATAACAAAACATAGGCAAAGAGGAATAATACTGCTGACAAAGAGGAATAATACCTGTACATAGAAGAAAAATGTAGCAACTTTCAATGAAATTGAATTCTCTTCATTTTAGGCTACTTCTACTAGTTTTGTTAATTGTATGGCTTCATATTCATCAATTGTCTAGCAACTATTCATATCCAGATTAGCACCTCTTTAAATGACCAGCAAGTGTGAAATTTATAACCTCAGGTGACAATAGCTTCTGCACAATATCCTGTGTTTTGCCATATGTTTCTGTTTGCTACATGTAATTGAAGAGTAATTGAATTTAATTGACAATTATATTGCATTTTTTTGGATTTTAATTAATTAATTACAATTACAACAATTGATTTTTGTTTCAATTATTAATTATTTTCAATTACTTGAAAATGGGTAATTAATTATAATTAATTAAATTATAATTGTAATTGGACCCAGGTCTGCCTGAGAAACAAAAAATGTTGGCCATGATGAGAAATGCACAGACTATGATTTTGACAGGGTTGGCAGCGAATCTATGAAATCCAATATTATTTCTGCCTGAAGCAACAAGCTCCAAAGAAACAACTTAAACAATTTAAAACTCATCTTTACGGTATTAAAAAAAGAGTATAAGCTATAACCCGCTAAATATTGAGAGAATAACCCTGATAAACGTAATAGTAACTGCATGACACCGGGAACCGAATACTTACTGAAAACAGACTACATATACGGTGAGACACAACAAACACATGACTGCTATCTAGAAATATGCAATACCAGTCTTTACTGATGACAACATTAGTTGAATGTAAAAAAGAAGCTTTACTGTTTGTATAAAAACACTACTTTTAAGAACTTTAAAAGTTACCAAAACGTTAACTATAAAAGGAATATTGGAAACCATGGTGGAGACTCAGTTCTATTTAGTTGCTTGAGCGATACACAATGTTAACAAATGTGATCAGTACATGTCAAATCCTTTTCCATCCTAAACAATTAAGCATCAAAAGGAAATTAGCATATCATTGTAGAAATTAAAATTTTACATGTTTAAGTCTTAATTAGCGTGGAACCTGCACAGTAATAAATTCCGGTATACCCGCACACCAAAATGGGGATTATTTACTAGGATATTAAAATAACAGAGGTGCAGGGTCCAAAACCAATCTTTACTGAATTCTAAGAATTGTTCTGACTGAATGCAAGAAGTGTTTATGTTGCTTAGATTGCACAGGTTGATTTCAGTTTACATCGGTCTTGACAGTTATGACCCATTTGTTATAGCGCATCACATACAATAATGTTGTAAGTAAACAATTCATCTGATTTTGCACAATTTTTTTTGTACAAATCAACAAGTCATATCACAATTTGGTTTTATAAATACACATCAGATATAATTATGTAACACAAATAATATGAAACATCAAAATAAGATTTGGAACAAAAATGATGATAAAAATAGTACTACTTAAGTATCCCTTCACTCCATATACACACTTTCCTTGCATGGGCAAACAGTGTAGATCCAGATCCGCGAGCACATCTGTGCCATCTTATCAGGATCTGCACTTTTCACTTTTTGATCTCGTAAGGTTATTTCTGACCAAAAAGTGAAAAGTGCAGATCCTGATCAGATGGCATGGATGTGCTGGCTGATCTGGATCTAAACTGGTTGCAAATGCTTTAAAAGTGGTATACAGTAAAACCCCTAATTAAGACCACCTCACTAATAAGACCACTGTTCAGGTGTCCCATTTTGCAGTTTTGCTCTATTTTCTACCCCAAATTAAGACCACCCCGCTATTTAGACCACTTTTTACCCAGTTCAAAAGGTGGTCTTAATAGCAAGATTTCACTGTATACGGAGTAAAGGGGTATGATAAGCAGTGTGAGTTCAATGTGAATTGGACATGTTGCATATCGAGGGGTCAGTGCAAAACTATTGTAACTACATTGAAATAAAGAAGGAGTTACAATAGTTTTGCACTGACCCTCGATATGGTTTGTTTAAACCTTTACTTCGTGGGGTATGGCTGTTACCACATGGCAAATAGTGTAGATCCAGAGCAACTGTGGAACTGCACTGTTTGCTTTGGCTTGTTCTGATGTGCCAGCTAATCTGGATCTACACTCTTCCCCCATGCCATAAAAGACATATAATTATATGGAGCAAGGGGTTAAAATGTTAAATATCAAAATATGAACTGTTTACTGAAAAAAACTGCATTAAGAAGGACGTTCGGAAACCTACAGATAACAAATCATTTTCTTGTCCTCGAGAACATTCTGTAAAAACATGATGAGAAATTTGAATTAAATGAGAAACTTTGCAATGACTGTGTTTAGTATTTTAAATAAAAACACTACAAAAGCTGTGCAGTTAAATGTGTTAAAATATATTCACGATTTAGAATACAGGCAGTCAGAAGCAGCAAAAAGGCAGTTTATTTAAACCTGACCACTACTCACAACGTATCTCAGTTTATATTCATACAACAGGTCCCATGCCCACCATACTGTAACTATAAACCTTGTATCAGCTTAATATTTTCCTGTGTATCTAACTTTCATGAGGCAAAGATATGCTCCAGACAAGATTTTTGATGGACCGACATTCATGATGGACAGACAAACAATGTCATACAGACAGACAAAGTTCGTAACCCTAAGTACCTGACATTTTGTGATTGGAGACAACCTTCAACCCTTGCATAATAAATCTCCCTTATTTTGCAAAAATGACTTTAGTCTTTGTTATGGTTTGTGTGGAACAACTATAAACTTCAGATACTTTGTGAATATGTATACATGCTAAGGAAAACTTCTTAAACTTAACATTCCCATCTTTGTTTCACAATGCAAGGGCCTCCCCATTTTCTGTTTATAGATAAGTGCATTAAGGGAAAAATTGTCTTCTGGACATTTCGTTTTTCCTCAAAAATAATGTCATTTAATTGAGCATACAACCTTGTTTTTTATGCATTTTAAGTAGATGTAACATTTTATAATCTGAAATATGTTATAAAATTACCTGTTAGTTTTGAGAAAGTAATTTATAATAGCAAGTTCTTTCCAAATACCGGCATTGTTTGAATATAAGCTGCACTTTTTTTCCAGAATTTGGCAGTAAAAAGTTGGTGGGAGTGCGGCTGCTTATACATTGCATTAAGCCATTTTCATCTGTTCCATATCATCAGGCTTGGGGGGGGGGATGCGGCTTATGCATGATGCATGGTGCGGCTTAAATTCGAACAATTATGGTACTATCAGGATGTCCCCAAAGACAACTTTTCCCATGACCTACCCCATGTTACATACAGCTTAATACCAAGTTTACAAGAGGTTGTACTAGAGATCAATCATATTTGGCAATGATATACAACACAAGTTTAAAATACTGATATCACAGAGGTTCTAACTAATATCACACTACACTCAAGTTTGATATCTACATAAACAAAATACATTAAAAGACAGATATCAGACATAAAAAATGTAAGACAATTTGTTTCTAACTACAGTACCCAGATTTGTATTTAAAATAACATACAGCGAATCATTGATTGCTGATATATAGACAGGTGTGATAAGGTCTTTAATTCTCAAACTTAACCCTTTACTCTATATTTAAGCCTTTTTATTGCATCAGAAAACAGTGTAGATCCAGATCAGCTGGCATGGATGGCATGCGTGCCATCCGTGCCATCTGATCAAGGTCTACACTGTTTGATTCTTGGTCAGAAATAACCCAATGTATCGGAACTGAACAGTACAGAACCTGATTAGACGGTACAGATCTAGATCTACACTGTTCCCTAAAAGGATAAAAGCCAGATCCCATGAAGTTAAAGGTAAAGATAGGTGCAACCTCTGTGTCATTCTAGTGAGCAGATTTCAAGAGACATTCAAATTTCAAGTGCAAAAGTAGTTTATTTACTATAAACCTCTGTAATATAAACTTAAATGTCACATGACTATTTGTTATCAATAACACATTTTCAGCACAAACAAACAGGAATATTTACGCAATTATGAGATTAAAATAAAACAACAACAACGTAGTGAGTTGAAAACAAGTTATCAAACATTTGTAATACAACAAAATTAAATATATATCATGTAAAAGGGACGGAAGAATCTAAAAGTTGCGAGCTCCAATAATTTGTGCTTAGCACTCATTGTAATAAACTAATAGTAACACAAACTATGAAGTAGCAATAATGCAGAAATCCATGATTAGCCTGTGGCTGCGTTGTTTACCAACAGTACACAGAACATGTTCGCAGGGACAAATGGTCCAATCATTTTCAAACTTTTGCTGTGAAAGATGTAGAAAATATGTTTATATCATTTAATTTCGCGGGGACAAATTTGCACCTACATGTAATATAGATAAATGTCATATTCATGCTGACAGGAATAATCTTGGCGACAAATACGAAAAAAAAAACGTGTAAAATAAATGATACCACAGAGTGTACCAAAGACAAAAGGCAAACTTAGCATTTAAACATCAAGCCACAGCTTGAATGAAACACCCATCTGTATAAAAACAGTTTCTAGTTGCACTAGACTGTTTTTCCCTGCAAAAAAAAATGCATTATTTGGCAGCCAAGCTCTTTAGCCTTGTTTTGCTCAATAGTAGATTTCTACTTTTTCAGGATGTCCACAATTTTTTTCCAGTTATGTCTTCACACGGATTCGTAATCACGTTGCCAAGCAGTGTATTTATCCTTCATGGCTTTGCCTGAAGGTTTGGTGCGCTCCAGAGCTTTCAGTACATCTGCTGTTACTATGGTATCAAGGCGTATATGCAGATCTCGTCCTTTAAAATAATTACAATAGAAACATGTAAAAACACAAATCTTCGAGCAAACTCTTTGCTAAATATTATGCAATTTTTATGTGATTTTTAAAGCAAAAAAAGTTGTCAGCATACAGATTTTCCTTTATTGAATATGGGGACCTATTTTATAACAACACAATTCTTAGAGCAAATTCTTCACCAATTATTGTGATTCTACATGTATTATTATTTTAAAACAAAAAAAAATCTAAAAATGTTAACATACATAAATTTCTTTAATTCTGATATTGGTAATTTGTTTAACACTTTCTTTTATGTGATATGACTAAATTCAACAAGCAAACAGTCTATGTGCGTCCAAATAGTCTGATCTGGATCTACAAAGTTCACTTAGATTTATAAGGTTATTTCTCATCAGGAAGCTAACAGAGTAATCACTTGTGCAAACAGTGTAGATCCTGACCAGCTGGCACATCTATGCCTCTCCTCAGGATCTACACTGTTCTCATCTTGGCCAGGAATAATCCAATGAAGCTAAAAGCAAACACTGTACATCAATTGTTAGATGAAAGTATGTGCAGGTTGAATCTACACAGGTCATACTTGTGATGAAAGTTGTATTGATTGAGTAAAGTTAGCAGTGTCATTACTGTAGAAATTACCTTCTGAATGATTCTCTAAGGCATCAAATATTTTCCTCACTGGTCTCATTGCTGCCTCCTTACACACCAGCTGTATGTCAGACCCAGAATATCCTTCAGTTTTCTGTCATAAAATTAAAGGTTTGTTAACCCTTTCCTAGATAAATACGCATTTTTATGCATGTGCAACTAGTGTAGATCCAGATCCGTGCCGTCTGATTAGGATCTGCACTGGTTGCATTTTGGTCAGAAATAACTAAAATGAATAAAAAAGCGAACAGTTTAGATCCTAATCAGACTGGATGTGCCGGCTGATCTGGATTTAAACTGTTTGCCCTAGCAATAAAGGTGTATCTATACAGGAAAGGGTTAATGCAAGTCATCAATATCTATTCAGGACATAGAGTACTGGAAAACTAATAGCTGATTTTAAATTATATCTAGAAAATAAACAATTATAATAGTTTTTGTCTTTTAATAACATCAAATTTTATATTAAATATTTTTCATACAAAGATATAACATTAAGTCAGTGACAAAGTAAAAAATCCTTTGCCCAAGATCATAAAACTAAATCTGGAGATCAGTCTCAATTTCAGCCAATCAGATGCTTGAGATTTGAGACTGATCTCAAAACCTAGTTTTATGATCTTGGGCCTTTGACATTTCCTGTGGTTTCCTAGCAAGAAAACATCCTTAACCCTTTCCTGTATTGCTAGGGCGAACAGTTTAGATCCAGATCAGCTGGCACATCTGTGCCATTTAATCAGGATGTAAACTGTTCGCTTTTTTATTCATTTGGTTATTTCTGACCAAAATGCGACCAGTGCAGATCCTGATCAGACGGCACGGATGTGAAGGCTGTTCTGGATCTACACTGGCCGCACATGTGAAAAAATGAGGAAAAGGTTAACAGCCAAGCCCAAAAAAACAGGTAGAAGCAGTTAAGAAATAAATTCACCTAACTGACATACTGTAGTATCATTATATTTTTGCATATTTCTCTGCATGGAAAGAACACGAGCCATATTATATTTTGTCATAGCTTTACTTGTGAGAATAATAGAACAGCACCAATTTATTCCAAACGCAACATGTAATTTGCAGCATCTGCAAAAAAATTAAACTCCGCAACATTAATTGATAGCAAAGTTACACAAAAGATGAACTTATCATAGTCCAGATCGGAGAGTAATTCTAAACCACCTTCGCTCGGGTTCACAACTCGCGGCAAATGGTGTTTAAACATGGCTTTTCTGGCATCAAAAGTAGGCAAATCCACCAGAATTCTTTTCTCTAATCGTCGCAACATGGCATGATCTAATTCCCTAAAATGACAACATACCCATTATATTCTCACAACTTCTTAGTACTTTTCTATTTCAAAAAAGTATGCCTTTGCGGGGTTAACATATTAAACCTGACCTCTGCAAGTAATGTTCGTCTTAGAATAAAATATCGCTCTGTACCACAACCTTAAATCTGAGTTGATGACATTTACTGATATAATTCACAGATTGGTCTGTTGGAAAAAAAGATTAAAATCTTTATTATTGAGGCAAGTAACAATGTGAAAATTGCCCAGAAAGAATTATATTCACCGCATATAAACCCATATGTATCAATTGAATGGTTAACTGAATCTGAGCTGGTTTTGGGGTTGCGGCCTATACTCAGGTGCTACCAACACATAAGGTAGGTCACTTACCAGGGTATGTTGGAAGCAGCTAGGAGAAACACTAAATCATCTGTCTTTGCCAGACCGTCCATCTGCACCAGTAATTCTGTCTTCATACGTCGGCTGCCTTCATGCTCACTTTAATACAAAACAGAATGCAAAATTAATCATTACTGGTCTTTTCAATGTAAACTAATATTAACCTAACCTTTTACTCCAAATGTCCCATATGGAGTCAGTGTTGATCCAGATCAGTCTGCATTTCTGTAAGTCAGACAAGGATCTACATCTGTCACTTTAAGACTCAGTATTTCTGGCCTAAAAGCAACAGTGTAGATCCTGATCAGACTGTATCATGTTCAGGCTGATCTGGATCTACACAGGTCATGCATGCCATAGAAGTTATATCATGGGAAACTGCCATAGAAGTTATATCCATGGGAAACTGCCATAGAAGTTATATCCATGGGAAACTGTCATAGAAGTTATATCCATGGGAAACTGCCATAGAAGTTATATCCATAGGAAACTGCCATAGAAGTTATATCCATGGGAAACTGCCATAGAAGTTATATTCATGGGAAACTGCCATAGAAGTTATATCCATGGGAAACTGCCATAGAAGTTATATCCATGGGAAAAAAAATGCATTTAACCCTCTATATATTGAAAAAAGAAAAGTCCTTCTTCAAAGCTGGAATTTTAAACTAACAACTAGAAAATTAACAGGTACTACGACCAAGATGTGATTAGTGTAAATATAGATTAGATGGCAAGGATGTTTTGGCTGATCAGTGCTGAAGGTTATAAAGCTGAGTTTGGAAACCAGTCTCAAATCTCAAGCATCTGATTGGCTGAAATGGCGACTGGTCGCCATTTCAGCCAATCAGATGCTTGAGATTTGAGACTGGTTTCCATGCTCAGTTTTATAACCTTGGGCACTGGATCTACACTGGTTAATCAAAACATGTATTAAAACATGTATATTTGGAATACAGTGTTAACTCAACATTCTACCATGTAAACCAGTGTGACATATTTAAAGCCCCAATAAACTTGCCAAAACGTTTTCTTTTCATTGTGAAAATTAATTAACCACATTGACGCTTTTCAAAAGAAAGTACAAATGACCAAATATTTATGTCCTCAAATAATCCCCAATCATTGAGACCTGGTCCGAACAGTATTTTTGTAGCCCACAAAATTACTAACCAATGTTTACAATCACTCGGCGAAAAGTTATTGTTTTTTTCCATACGTGGGCCGTAAGAACGCAGTGACGTCATTCTGTATAATGAGCGACCTTCGCCTGCCGAGAGTTTCCAAAAATCAGCTCGGAAAGATTCGCTGTTTGTTTTGTAAGCAAAATAAACGATCCGAAAAACGCCCAAAACATGCTGTAAATCAATAAGATTATATCCTTTTCTTAATAATTGTAAGGTTTATTTTTTGTGTTATTATGCATACAGGTGAAATCTAAAATGTTTAGGTTACTAAAAATATGCTGTTTGGCAAGTTTATTGGGGCTTAAACTCAACTTGGGCTTCTGACAACCCTTTCCTTCATATATACGGATTTTTATGCATGTGCGACGAGTGTAGATTCAGATCAGCCGGCACATCTGTGCCTTCTGATCAGGATCTACACTGGTCGCACTTTGGTCAGAAATAACCTAATGAATCAAAAAGCAAAAAGTTTAGATCCTGATCATATGGCATGGATGTGCTGGCTGATCTGGATCTAAACTGCCCACGCAATAAAGGTTTGTCTATGGAGAAAAGGTTATACAGTAACAGTTCGTATACATACCCTCCACCTTGAGAGCCTCTCTGACTCATAATGGCTTCTAACTCATCCAGAAATATCGTGGATGGAGCATAAAATCTTGCCATCTCAAACAATACCTAAAACATAAATACATGTAAGTTATTGCATGATGAAAATGAATGGCTGTATTAACAGTTATCATTGAGTAAAATAAAAAAAAAATGAAAACAACAACAACAACAACAACAACAACAAAAAGGCTCAAAGGCTCTAGGCTAAAACAAAAAAATACTTTATGGCCATTTAGTTTTCACCAAAATTTTCATCCAATCACTGAATTGGAATTTCAAATATTCTGCGCCACTCATTTGCTAAAACTACACATGCCATTTCAATCACTCAATTATAATTATAATGTCTGTTAAATTCTGAATTTTCTGATGGCATGTCTGATAGTTAAAAGGTAAAATTGTGGTGATCACAAAGTTTTTTAGTGTATTTTTAAGTAAATTTTAACATTTTAGAAACCACAGTAACTTGGCTACACTCTATTCCCTTAAGGTTTCTTAATTGTTAAAACTTAACTTAATATACACTAACTCTTACAGTAATGAAGATATTGAAATTTTTTTAAACTGGCCTGAAGGTTATAAAGCTGAGATTGGAAACCAGTCTCAAATCTCAAGCATCTGATTGGCTGAAATGGCGACCAGTCACCATTTCAGCCAATCAGATGCTTGAGATTTGAGACTGGTTTCCATGCTCAGCTTTATAACCTTGGGCACAGTATGTAATTGCAATGTACAAAATACAAACCCTGACTAGCTTTTCTGAATCACCTCTCCACTTGCTAACTATACTTGAAGCAGATATGTTGAAAAATGTTGTATTGCATTCTGTGGCTATGGCCTTGGCCAAAAGGGTCTTTCCTGTCCCTGAAAATACATCATAACCATTGCCCAAGGTTATAAAACTGATGACTGGTCACCATTTCAGCCAATCAGATGCTTGAGATTTTAGACTGGTTTCCAATCACAGTTTTATAACCTCCAGCCTATATTTCACTGTTTGATGAATAAATAGCAGCAATTTCTGAAATGATATGCTCAAAGCTGCTATTTATAGAGGCTGGCAGTTTTTGATGTGATTCCATCATAATTCACAAGATGTGTATCTAAACCAATAACTTTTTGACCTACTGTCTTCATGAGTTTTGAGTGGCATACAAAATAGAGTGAGATACTGGTTCGTCAAACACTGATTTTATCACATTTGTTTAATATATTTTTGTTATCACAAATTCTTCCTAATATAAGCTTAAATTGAAATGATAATTATTGCATTCCCCCGAAATATCTTCAGACTTCACATAACAATCCAAAAGGTTTTCATACGATGAGGAACACAAGAAATTATTTATTAAAATTTCACTGTTAAACTATGTAGATAGGAGTTGTGCACTACCCGGGGCAAGGAAGAATGGGTAGTTATATACTTTTCTAATACAGCACATGAACAGTCTAGATCAAAACGGGCCAACTTTTTTATATTGGTTGCCTGTGTTCCACAACTTCTATAGTTCCCTTTTCATCAGTTTAAAATGGTGAGTACTTGATGTATTAATGGATAGTAAAGTTGGGAAAATTTCTTACCTGGTGGCCCATACAACAATAAGCCTTTCCAAGGACACAGGATACCTTTAAATAACTGGGGATACTGAAAAAACAACATTTTAACATATTTAAGGAATGACACCAACTTCCTCATGTTCCTGTGTCCAAGATAAAAAAAACTAAATCTGAAGACCAGTCTAAAAATCTTAAGCATGAAAGAGGCTGAAATGGCGACTGCCTGCCATTTGATCGAATTAGATGCCTGTAATATCAGACTGATCTCCAATTTAGTTTTTTGATCTTGGGGGCCCCGAAGACACATTTTCCGGCCTCAATTATTTTACTTTAATAATAGCTAATAAATTACACACTGAATTCAGGAACAGGTCAATCAAGAGCAAAAAACAGCTAGCTTACAAAACTTTGGCATCAATATTTTTTTATAATCAACTAAACGTATCTTAATAGGATAAACTACAGCTTCTTTTGATAATCTCTTTGCTTCATCAAGGCCTATAATATCACTCCATTTAACATTTGGATTCTGTGAATATATATCCTGAAACACAAAACGCCATATTAATATATTGTACCTGTAAACATGTGAAAACAACACACAAATCAAATCAAAGAATTTTAGACATTCAAAAGACTTCATCCTTCACTCCCATATAACCAACTTTTATCACATGAGCTCACAGTGTAGATCCAGATCAGGTGGCACATCCATACAATCTGGTCAAGATCTGAACTGTTTGCTTTTTAGATTCATTAGGTTATTCTGACCAAGATGTGATCAGACAACATGGATGTGCCTGCTTATTAGGATCTTACCTTGATAAGAGATAAGCTAAGGCCAGAGAAAAAAATATTTTAGATTCTCATCCCCGCCCGCCCCTGTCCAAAACCACCCGCCCCAAAAAAATTTATTGGTTAAAAAATCGAAACATATTCTGTTCCGTACAGAATGGGTTTTAGACCATCACGAAATACCTTCATAAGTTATTTCGTTAAGAAAAAATAAAAAGTGCCCACCCGCCCTTTTTTCCCCAAATCCGGATGAGAATCTAATAATTTATTTTCTCTGGCCTAATGAATCTAAAAGCAAACAGTGTTGATCCAGATCAGACAGCATTTTTGCAAGGATAAACAGACATATCCCATTGTGTATCGAGTTAACTGTTTTCACCATACTTCATACTGATAATGCTTTAAATTCGACTAAAAGGTTATTGACAAAAAAAACATTCAACTCTGCAGGCAAAATCCCAAGTTTGGGGGTTATACTCCGTAGACACTAGTCTGACTGTTTCAATCATTTATCCGCCGGCAATAAACTGTTCGCCCTTGCAAAAAAAAAGGTGTACCTATACAGGAAACGGTTAAGGTTCTTGTTGCTCGATTCCAAAATATAAAGGTGACTTACCCTGCTAATATTTTGAGCAAGTTCTCTCCATTCGGAAATGTACCCTACATAACCTCCTAAAGGTTTTAATAGTTTATCCTGAAACAATAAATACAAGATTTTGTGCATTTGTGCAAACATTTGTGACACACTATGACAAAATGGGCTTATTTACAGTGCGATAAGAGTTTAGACCCAATCAAATTAGAGGCTCAGAATGATGGTCTGCAAATGAAATCATGGGCGGATCTAGCGGGAAGGTCGGGGGGGGGGGGGTCCGGACCCCCCCCCCCCCCCCCCTGGAATTATCCGGACCCCCCCCCCCCCCCTGAAAAATATGGTGATATTAAATTTTGTTTGTAATAACGGCTAACATTCACTTATAACGTTGGATAAATAACACATTTAAAGTCATCATTTGGGCTTGGACCCCCCCTGGAAAAAAATCTTGGATCCGCCCTTGGAAATAAATGGATGGTGCAAATCATTTTTTAATACAAATACTTATAATTCATTTAATTTTTATGTATTTTTTTTATAAATTTTGTGGGTAAATCATTCAACAAACATAAAAACTCAATATAAATCAACTGAGGGGAGCTTAGACAATTTTGTAAACTAAGTACAGTGTTATCATTTTATTTTGCAGGGATAATTTTATGTGTAATACCACAAATCACATTTTTCATATGGTTATAAATTCACACATTTCTACTACACTTATAATAAGATTATACTTTAATATGGTTATTCTTTGACTTGGGGTTTGAAATGACATTTTCGCACATGTGTAAATTCATGAATGTGTATTATAATTATTATAACAAGGTATACTATAACATGTTTATATTTCGACAGGGTTTGGTGTCTCTGACTACTTAGCACATAATACGTACAAATGAAATGATGGAATAATATAGAGAACCCATTGCAATGCTACCTTTACCAGAAACCACAAATTTCATGCCCACAAAAATAAAATGCATTCACAATACATGTATTAGAAAATCAAGGCACACTTCCGTTTTTATAGTTATCTCCTATATCTTTTTTCTTTTTCTTTAAGGCTGTTGATAGTATAGCCTGGTTGATTCCCTTACCTTCTTTGTCTGCAAATACAGCAAAAATATTGTGTACAGGGTCCTGGCTCAATACAGGGCATTACTTAAATATTAGCCAGTCTTTAATAAGTTAGTCCATTTAATAGCCAGTATGTTGAAAGTTAGTTCATTTATTAGCCATTCTTTAAAAGAAGTTAGTCCATTTATTAGCCAGTCCTTTAAAAGTTAGTCCATTTCAAAGCCAGTCATTTGATAGTTAGTCCATTTAATACCCAGTCTTTTAAAAGTTAGTCCATTTCATAGCCAGTCTTTAAAAAGTTAGTCCATTTAATAGCCAGTCTTTTAAAAGTTAGTCCATTTATTAGCCAGTCTTTTAAAAGTTAGTCCATTTAAGTTTAGTTACTTGTCGTCAAATCCTGATAGCGCAGCAGTTTTCAGGAGAGCTGCGCTTTTTAGGAGATGATTTTAATCAGATAGCATAATGATCCAATAAGCAAAGTTATTAACAAGAAACTTACATTATTATTACTGGAACCAACATTTGTAAAATCGTTAGACCCCTCCTCTACATGTAGCTTTGTTGCATCATTCAACATGGCACGGATGTCAATGATTTGTCCTGGCTGAAAACATAAAGAAAATCAGACATTGAACACTAAAGATATCAGGGCCCAAAATCATAAAACTAAGATTGTAGACCAGTCTCAAAATATTGAGCATCTGTGCCCAAGATCATAAAACTAAATCTGGAGATCAGTCTCAAATCTCAAGCATCTGATTGGCTGTTGCCATTTCAGCCAATCAGATGCTTGAGATTTGAGACTGATCTCAAAACTTAGTTTTATGATCTTGGGCACTGATTTTCTAAAATGGCAACCATCAGATGCTTGAGATTTAAGACTGGTTTCCAGTTTTAGTTTATGATCTTGGGCCCAGTAACTGGGATTGGATGTTGAAACAAGAAATTTTGGGGAGATATAATGAAGGTTTTTAGTTTCCTTTCTATTTTCCTTTAATGAAAATTTAAGGAAAACATTTTTCATTGGGTAATTAGAGGGTGAAGTTCACAACATTTGGGAGACTATTTCTCACAAGTCTCCCTCGAAGTCATTCCCGCGATATTTTATTATCAACAGATCAAAATATTAAAGATTCCAAAAATAGAAATTACAATGATTATTGCTCATATAATAACGGCACCCGTGTAAATGTGGTAAAACAGCGCACCCTTTATAAAAGCGATAATTGTAACTGAATGTTCAGTATTATTGGTGATTATACTGCATGACCAGGGTTGAATGAGTTTGGAAACCAGTCTCAAATCTGGCTGCCATTTAGCCAATCAGATGCTTGAGATTTGAGGCTCAGTTTTATAACCATGGGCACAGGAAACACTTGCACAACTAAAAGAACTTCCCCTTAAATATTCTGATTAAGTACTGTTAAATTTGGTAGCCTGTATTTACAAGGTTTTCTATCATTAAAAATTAGTGACCAATTTATGTAATGAAGCAGAACAATAGTAAAATCATTCAAGACATAATTAAGAGAAAAATTTTTTAAGCATCTAAAAGAAAGCATGTGAGGTTATCTAAAGACAAACATCAACAGAAATAACATTAGAGAATATTTTGGTTTATTAACCCTTTACTCAATGGATATGACTTTAATTCCATAGAAGAACAGTGTAGACCCAGTACCGGCAAGCACATCTTTGCTGAATAATCTAGATCAATGCTGTTTGCTTCTTGTTCAGAAATAAACTATTAAATCTAAAAGAACAGTGTAGACCCAGTACCGGCAAGCACATCTTTGCTGAATAATCTAGATCTATGCTGTTTGCTTGTTGTTCAGAAATAAACTATTAAATCTAAAAACAAACAGTGGAGGCACAAGGTGATCTGGATCTATACAGGTTGCACATGGAGTATACAACTAATCCATTACTCCACACATATGGATTTAATTTCTTTTGAAACCACTGTAGATCAAGATCAGCTGACAGACCTTTCCCCCCAGATCTGGATCTTTACTGACTGCTTCTATGTCAGAAATAACCTAATGGATCTAATAACAGCAAACAGTCTAGATGCTGATCAGATGATAATTATGGATGTGTCGGCTGGTTCTATGATGTTCACCCATCAGTGCCCAAGGTTATAAAACTGAGTTTGGAAACCAGTCTCAAATCTCAAGCATGACTGGTCGCCATTTCAGCCAATCAGATGCTTGAGATTTGAGACTGGTTTCCATGCTCAGTTTTATAACCTTGGGCACAGATAACAGCCATATCCTATAGAGTAAAGGGTTTAGATTTATTTTATAGTTTTAGTTTGGACAGCCGTAATGTGCTGTGCACAAGAGTGTGAAATCAACTAGGGATAAAATAAAAAAGAAGGAATACTAAATCGGGGAAGTGGTGTCAATTTACTGTGTAGGCAAGCAATAAAATTATTTTCCTACATTTTATTGCCATATAACTCAAACCAGTAATATAAAAAAAAAATTTGACGAATCTGTTTAATTTTCTAGGAGCAGATCAAATAAATGAGATTTAATTAAAACAAGTCACTAGTTCATAAAATATAATTATCATTTATGAGATTTCATGATGTTAAGTAAAAATCGATCCTTTTCTTTATGAGATTCATCTGTTATCCCGTTGGCCAACACCGTAGATCCAGATCAGCCTGCACATCTGTGCCACCAGATAATGCTCTACACTGTTATTTTTAAGATTATTTGGGGCGCGCCACGGGAAAAGGTACCTTCGGTCATATTTTTTGACATTTTAGTTGTTACTATATTTAGAAAGAACTTACAACTTTCTATCAATTTCTCATAACTAACAAGTGCTTTTCTTACACAATTTGACAATAAAATGATATTTTTAAAGCGAAATGCATAATAATCAGTGTCGTCTTCTCAACTTATGACGTCATTTCAATGATTGACGTCAATTGTCCAAATGTACCTTTTACCGCGACGCGCCCCATTTAAGATATTTTTGAATAGTGTAGTTACTGATCTGACTGTACTGTAAGAAGGAAAGAGTTAAGCTGTTTAAAAAAGTTTAAAAACAAATCTGAAACCAATGGGCCAACTTTTATTTTTATTTTATCATGGTACAGTCATATAGAATCAGAAATACTAATAAACACTACAGCTATGGACTATTTCTATTATTCTACCATGCTAAGTTTGAAAATGTCTAGGCAATGAAAACTATTTTGAATTTCTCACACTACCACTAGTTTAAATTTTTTTTTTGGTTTATGAACTAGCTTTGCTGGCAACAATGTAATGTAACAACATTTCTTACATTTACAGTCAAGATTGTCTTCAAAGACAACTTAGGGGAAACCCAAAAGTGATTTTTTAGGCAGGTGGTTGTTGTTGAAATGTGAATTTATTCTTTATATCAGTGAGACAAACAAAATGTGGTTTTTATCCAAAAAGACTCATTGTTTACAGGTGGTTTTTAGCCCTGGTTAGACTGTATGTGTTGAGTTTTCACAACATTATCAAAAATCAAGCCCTAAATACAACAAAACTGTTGAGTAGCGTCAAACGTGCCTAGTTAGGTTACAATCCACTAATACCTTCCCCTCAACAGTAATAGAAGACGATTTCTCCTTTGCCTCATTCGGCTTTTTGGGGGAATCCCCCTTCCCAACATGCCTCTGACCAACGGCCGCCGACCAACACTGTCTACTCTTAAATGTTTTCAACATCACCCAGTTAACATCATGTTTAGTGATGGTTCCCAATGATTTCATACGATCTAGATCTTTGAATTGTTCAATGCCTTCTCTGATAACCTGCAGAGCTTCCTAGGTAGGGGAGGTAATTCATAAAAATCCATCAAATA
Organism: Corbicula japonica; assembly: GCA_038501625.1. Taxonomy (NCBI): domain Eukaryota; kingdom Metazoa; phylum Mollusca; class Bivalvia; order Venerida; family Cyrenidae; genus Corbicula; species Corbicula japonica. The sequence continues at coordinate 103,584 of JAZAYU010000197.1, forward strand.
TTTAAGTTTTGTAAACAAACAGACTTGGTCAATCAATTAACCTGAAATTATGCAATATGGCTAGAAAACAAGAGCCAGTCGGAAACGACTGCAAGCTCGACTATTCGAAAAGTTAGAATTATTAAGCACATTGTAACTGGGCTTCATTTAAACTGGGGAGTGATTCAGGAGTTTATGACGCCTCCAACAAACACACATGAACAAAAGTTTCTTAATCCAAGTTAGGAAATCAATAAATTACACTTAATTTATTCTTGTAGATTTTTTGGGGTTTACACAACCCAGCCCATACACCCCTGATCCCACACCCATCAACCCACTATCTTTGCCCACCTATAGTGGTGTGGCTTGGTGTAGTACAGTATGGTATGCTGGTTGCTGGTGTTGTCATTGTTGGTGTTGTTGTTGGTGGTGGTAGTGTTGTTGCTGGTGGTGGTGGTGGTGGTGGTTGTTGGTGTTGTTGTTGATGTTGTTGGTGGTGGTGGTGTTGATGTTGTTGGTGGTGGTGTTGGTGTTGCTGGTGTTGTAATAGTATAGTAAAAGTATAGTAATAGTAATAGTAATAGTAATAGTGTAGTGTAGTGTAGTGTAGTGTAGTGTAGTGTAGTGTAGTGTAGTGTAGTGTAGTGTAGAGTAGAGTAGAGTAGAGTAGAGTAGAGTAGAGTAGAGTAGAGTAGAGTAGAGTAGAGTACAGTACAGTACAGTACAGTACAGTACAGTACAGTACAGTACAGTACAGTACAGTACAGTACAGTACAGTACAGTACAGTACAGTACAGTACAGTATTAGTATAGTATAGTATAGTATAGTATAGTATAGTATAGTATAGTATTAGTATAGTATAGTATAGTATAGTATAGTATTAGTATAGTATAGTATAGTATAGTATAGTATAGTATAGTATTAGTATTAGTATAGTATAGTATAGTATAGTATAGTATAGTATAGTATAGTATAGTATAGTATAGTATAGTATAGTAATAGTATAGTATAGTATAGTAGTAGTATAGTATAGTATAGTAATAGTATAGTAATAGTATAGTAACAGGGTATTATATGAACTTGGACTGGCTTATTAAATCTGGATTGTATATATTTTTTATTTGTAACTAACCACCAAGTTGGCATGCATGCATGGTCAACCAAGTAGGCATGCATGCATGGTCCACCAAGTGGGCATGCGTGCATGGCCCACCAGGTGGACCATGCATGCATGGCCCACCAAGTGGACCATGCATGCATGGCCCACCAAGTGGGCATGCATGCATGATCCACCAAGTAGGCATGCATGCATTGTCCACCAAGTTGGCATGCATGCATGGTCCACCAGGTAGGCATGCATGCATGGTTCACCAAGTTGGCATGCATGCATGGCCCACCATTTACTAATTGAAGCTTAGCTGGCATACTGATTAACCCAGTGATATAAGCATTCAAGATTGTGTTTTATTGCTGTTGAATCCAAGGGTTGATTTATCAACAGCAGTTCAAGATACCAGAACTGATATTTTATGTTGTGCTTTATAATGGGTCATAACTAGGGGTGTAGCTAGCCTTCTATCTTTGAGAAATCATAATTTTCCTATGGGGTCTAGGAGCATAGGGCATTACCCCACATGAAAATTTGAAATCAATGGTGCAATTTGGTGAGGATTTTTCAAGCCGAGATGGAACTCCAAGTGCTATTCAGTTTCTTATTTTCGTCAGAATAATGTTGAATCAGCTGTGTACTTGTGAATAGGCAGCTACACACCTGATAACTTGTATTATCAATGGTATAGTAAGGATAAATAATACAACACATTTTTCTCAGTTTTGATTTTTTTTATCTTCTCAAAGTTTAGTCATCGATGAAAGAGAATGCAATTCTTAAGTTACTGCACATTATGTCATTGACTGCATTGACAACTGCCTTAACTCTATACAACTTCGTCCGTTGCAAACACACAGTTTTTTCCAGGCTCTATATTAATAGACTACAATATTATGACAAGTGGGTTGGAGTTATTTCACCAAGGCAACTTGTACTTGTTTTTTTATATGTGAACCTGTTCGACAAGTGTGAGGTTGGTGCAGCCTAGAACCTGGTTTTAAAAAACCAGTGGCAAATAGTATTGCCACTGACCGTTCCAAGGCAGTAACCTCTCCGGTTCTCATGTCATTTATTGTTTGTGGCGTCTATTTTGAAACTGATCATTGTATAACCATGCTCTCTTATCCTCTCTACTCGTGCGGTATTGTCTTCACACACTGAAAATAAAAAAAAAAGGTTAAACTTATCATTTCGTCATTTAAATACATTCATTTAAACAAGTTCGATTAACCATAAGATATAATATTTAGCTGCTTAAACTGTCCCGCCTTACATGTCAACATGTCAACATGTACATGTTGTTTTCCAATATCATTTCTAAATCGTTAAACTTATTGTTATGGTCATTAATACAACAAGCCGAATAATCCTAGAGATATTATATTAAGCTGCTTTAATTGTCTCGCCTTACACACTGTTGCTTGACCAGCCACCCCACCCACCTCCCAACCTGGGTTTTACTGATACACCCTTGCTTTCTTACAAAAATGGTGTCAAGTCACTGTTATTATCCTATTATATCAAAACGTGAGACAATTTACCGTCAAAATCTTAGTTCTAAATAATTAAATATTCTATGTAGATCCATATAATTCAATTATAGACATAAAAAATATAATGTTTTAGAACTAGGATTTCTACGGTGAATTGTAGCCACTGTAAAATTTCATAATCCCAATAAGACATAGGCGCCAAAATTGAATATTCCCGACTTTCCGGGTCGCATGTATAGCGACTCGCGGTCATCACGAACAGCGACTTCCGGTCCCTACATACATAACGTTTCACTCTCCCGACGCCCAGTACATTCCTCTCTTACGACATATTTTCTCGACGGCGTATCATACAACTTCCCAACATATTATTTTTCAGCTGTATACGGAAAATTTCTTTGAACGATTTTTAGATCGGCACGCGACGTTTGAAGATTACGCCGAACAAAGACCTATATATTACATTTATATTTATCAATATATGTCTTTGCGCCGATCGGCGTCTATGTTGTTATGCACAAGCATCCCATGAATTTAAAATCTGACGTAATAGTTCAAAACAGTCATCGAAATCATTGTTTATAGCGATTGTGAAGATTATTAAGTTCTTTTAACATGTTTTAACTCTTGGAATTTCGGGAGGCAAGTATTCGCCTTACGTAAATATACGTCGATCGTACTTTGTAACACGATATAATAGTTTTATTTATTTTCATTCGATTCTTTACCGGATGTATTAATTCTTGAATCTATATAAAATTACATAGATCTACATACGCAACAACTGTTTTCAAGTCGGAATAAATGTCGCATACGTCGATTTATGCAAATTTGTATTTATTTTAATCGTTATATTGCAAGTTAGCGCGCCGGTCAATCGATTTTTCTTTAAATTTTAGTATATATTCATTTGAGCCTTTGCAACTTTGCTTTAAAAAAAACAATAGAGTAAAACCCGCATTATATACGTTTCCTTTAAATTTGAGAAAAAGCAATTTAGATCTTCTATTACTTTATTTGTATTCGGTCGTCGGTCATTTAGAGCTATTAGTATTACGCGCATCGGACTAGAACTAACACTTCTTTCAATAAAATGCAAATTGTTAAAATATGACCGACCACATCCTGTTTCATCTATGCCACAGGCGTAATCAAGGTAGCAGAGTTGTCAAGTCGATAATTGACAGATTAACAGCTCATTAAGCTGTTAAAAATATACATGTTGGAAAATTTTTGTAACAATTAATGGGCCACTATTCATGACCGATTTTGTTTTACAAATTTTGAAATTTCAAACTGACATTTCTGCCGAAAATCAGAAAACAACGGAAATCTTAGAAACAGTGATTGTCGCATATTTTTGATAGAAGGAAATGCATTCAGTGACTTTACACCATTTTTACAAGAAAAAAGGGGTGTTTAAGTATGGTTGGCAGGTGGGTGGCGTGGGTGGTCAAGCGCCAGCGGCCTTTCATGTCAATCAATCAATATCATGTCTTTTAATGGTTATCGACCTACTTATCATTTTGGTCATTGATGCAACAAGTCTGAGTAATCCTGAAGATATACTGGCTGCTTTAATTGTAGGCATATCGCCTTACATGTCAATCGATCAACATAATTATTAAAATTAGATCTATTAAAACACTATCTTTAAAATGTAGGTAGATCTATCACATTTGTAATGTATATGATAACAATATAATTCGTACAACAAGTACTTGTACTAGATAAAATATCGAATCGCACATAATGACATTTTAGATTTTACTATGACGTAATCGTAGCTTATTAAAGTTTGTCATGTTTATTAAGTTTTCGCGCTTTTAAATTCAAATAACCGTTAGAAAGTTCGGGAAATCGCGCGGGTGGTACTGACGTAGTATATAATGCGCGGACAGTTTGAAAAATTTCAAATATTCACCGAGTGTGCATAGAGACACTACATATCTAATCGAAACAATTAGGCTACACTGATTTTAGTTTTAATTATTTATCATTTACGTGATTTGAAGTGTTATTGCGATTTAAGTGTTGTTTTTTGTAATATTTTTTCTCTAGATATTTTTTTGGATTAGATCTATTATTGCCAATATTGGATTTGGATATTAGATTCTATTTGAGGTAAGTGATGTAATATACTTCCTTATTCGCACACAATTCCTGTCATTAACTTAATGATAAATATTACAATATGATATGTGACGTGCCGTCATGCATTTATATTAATCATAAAACTAACAGATCTATTGATCTCGAAAAAGAAAAACCTAGTTTAGCGGATCCCCGGATGTTCAAAACACCAAAGGCACAGCGGCGTTTGAGCGAGTGAAGCGGGGTGTGAGGGCCGTAAGAATCATTTAAACTCAGTATTACACTATAACTAAAATTTAAAAGAATTTTCTCAAGCAGTGCTCTTGACTGAAATGTTGGGATCCGCTAACAATAATAAAGAGTGATTTCTCCCCCCTTTACTTTCATTTATTGTTTTCATCTTTGGCACTAGGCAACTTAAAATTGACACAAACACGCACCATGTTTTACTCAATGAAAAGAACTAACAAAAGCCTATGAAGTATCAATGTACATGGTTTGGAGCTTCCCGTGTTCAATGTGACGTCATATACTACGTCACACTAGGTTGTCGTAATTTTCCGGCACATAACGATCTCCAACATAGGAAATTTCCGTCGCAGTTTTACAACCGTTACGATATTATTACGCCGTTCATAAATTTTCTACGCCATTCATAAATTTACTATCGCGTTACTATTTTTAATTCGACTATTATGTAAACAACGTTATTGACTGAAATTTTGTTGTTTTATAGTGTATTTGAATTTTTCTCGAGCGAGGAAGGTATATTATAAAAGGAACATTATGACAGTATGCAGTCAGGAGGTTCGTATTATTTCTCGTTGCGTATGTAAACCACATCACGCTCGACCTTCGGTTTCGCGAGATATTGTTTACATACCCAACTCGAAAAGTACGAACCTACTGAATATTCCATATTTATTCCATTTCTCTGTGATCAGTTTTATTTTAAAATGCAATATATTTATCTGAATTTAAATTTTTTATGACATATAAAATCACCCGTGTTGGTATTTGCAGTGAATAATTTAAAAAAATATGCGCCAGTTTATTGCATAATGTTGTAATTATAACATAAATATATTATATAGAGATATAGTTTTGGCTGATTCCAGGCCTCCTAGCAGTCCTGAACAAAAATAAAGGTTTTTATAAAGGCTCCAACCTATGTAAATAAAGGCCTTTCAGGGTAAAATATTAACAGTAAAGAGTAAATAAAGGCAATTTATGACAAATTTCTGGTTGAAAAAAAAAATTAATATACACACTTTATTACGAAAAGAAAGTAGATTTATATAAGGCAACCCACACTCTAAAAACAGATATCAGAAATAGGCATAATTGATATTATTTTCATACTGTCTGAATTATACATTATGTCCGGTAGACAAGCAGTATCTTGATAAAAACACTTAAAAGGGGGATGAAATACAGTAACGCAACAGTATTACTTGCTAAAAATATTTACGGCAAGCAGTCTGAAAAAAATGTTTCGTGAAAATTACAGGCTATTTGGCAATTTAAAGGTTTTTTCCAGATGATTTAAAGGTTTGAAAGGTTGGCAATGAAATTAAAGGATTTTAAAGGTTTCGCTAGGCGGCCTGTGATTCCCAACTTAAGACTCCGTGAGCGCTTGTTTTTGTCGCCTGAGCATAAGACTATTTTAATATCAGATTAAAATATTTAATAAATAAACCGGGATTCACTCACTAGTCGAAGTCAGACGTAACCTTTTCGGTTTGACAGTGAGTCTTGTTAGTTTTTGTAATGAGAGTCTTCATATTAGGAAAAATTAATTGCTTGCAAATTCAAGTACATGTACATTTCTAATTGCGCTAGCCTCACAGTGTGATCTCTCGAGATATATTAAGATTCTTATTCTGACTAATGAATACGGTACATTCCTCATATTTGTCCATATAGACTCTAATATATAAACTCTCTAACAGAACACAAAAGGTCCAATCGAATTCTTTCTAATAGACGGGATTTTCAATGATATTGTTAAATTATAGTTAAAGAAGCTAAATATAATGGAGCTACTGTATATTTAGCACCGACGAAGAGACCACATTCATGCGCGATCTTGATTTCAGTGACTTGGAAATCCTACTATCGCTTTTAGTCGCGCGGAACAAATTTATTTTAGTAAAATAAAATTTTATTAGCTCGAACTAATGCTGCAAATTTGTGCCTATAGTTCGAAATGCATGTAATATTTCATACAAGAGCGGGTTAAATTGAAGTAATACCGCTTTAATGGAATTACGAGAAGATACTTGAAATCACAATTAAAATGGCAGATGAAACAAAATTGGTTTATATTAAGTCCTTTCCGTTTTAAGGCGATAATGTTATGATTGTTTTTCAGTATTGCGAATTTATTTTGGGATTATCATTATATTTTCAGTTTGTAGAAATTATTTACCGGCTAGTATTTGGATTAATGCTGCCTCCTCTGGTTACATCTCCGCCGCATCGATAATAGGTCTCACATTCCACTTCTTTCTTTATAGCTTTTGTTTTCTTATCCTTACGAACGACCTGTGACACCTTGAACTTGAAATGTAAAAATAATATCATTGTTAATAGGGCTACTGTATTGTGATTTTTTAGAAATTTTTTTCATCTTCGCTATTGTAAATCGTTCACAGGATATAGCACCTCAAAACACCAAAAACGAAAGTAGAATTGCTGAGGTCGCCTTCATCCCAGGTTATTTTATAAAAAAAATAATTCAATTTGGCATATGTCTTCCAGAAAACGGTTTAACCACCTTGCATTAACAGTATAACGACATAGATTTGACAGTCGGCATTGCACGGTCATAGATAAACAAGAGGGCCAAATGGCCCTAAATCGCTCACCTGATTCTTAATAGATACATAAAATAAAAGGTAGAACAGAAAACAATGAAATACAGTACAGTACAGTATGGTATTTACGGTATCGAACAGTACTGTACAGTTCAAGTGTTCCAAATATGGGACTTGACTACAAGTGCCTAAATAATCTGAATAGGATCCATAAATTTTGCACCACCATATCAGAAATGCCCAGCGCAATTGTTAAATTTGAATCCCAATTCTGTATCAGTTTTTTATCCATAAGTTCAACACCCACTTCCACCCCACCCCATACCCCCATTTCTTTTCTTAGCAACAGTGACATTGATCACAGACACATGTTTTTGTTTTGCAGAAAATAACATTGGTTTACCTACTACACCCCGTACACTCGCAAACAATTTTACATCTACATCCCGCATATAACTGTGCTAGACACTAGTACATACACAAGGAATGGTCTTTTTTTCGCAAACATTTGCTTTAGTTTGTGATGGCAGCAATAATACAAGTGAGAGAAAGTCTATTTTCTATAATTCCAGGCGTATTTTGACAAAGCAAATGCATTTTGGGATTGATCATTTGAAAATATCAACATTTGTCACAAATGCCAACAACTAGGCTACACTTAATCGCAAATTAAACAAAAGCTACACAGCGTGCAGAAAAATCAAATACTTCTTAAAACAGACATAGTTAGCATCACAAATGTGTTTACTTTAGAGAAATAGATAAAGTTTTGATGGAGAAGTAGGTTGAAACATTACATGTGGTGAACGCGACCTCTGCAATTCTACTTTCGTTTTAAGGTGCTATATCCTGTGAACGATCTACAACAGTGATCTTCATATCGATAACACTATGCGTAATTTGTTTCCTTAATTATATACAAATTTGCATTTTTTGAGTGCCCTGAATAGCTGGAAAAAAAGATTATTAAAACGCTTGTCTTTAATTTGTTGATATTTATCGCATTTAATTATTTTTTTGTTTAATGAATTTTCAAAATTTGCTGTCTTTATTGTCGAGTTGTAGGTATTTAATGGTATTAATGATTTTCAATCGCACTAAGTTATATTAAATGCTAGATAGATATTTCTTTTTGGTAAGCTCCACTTAGGTGTCTCGATGGAGACTGGCTATACCCGGTATTTGCGTGCATTTTTACGTCTATGCATAGACATTTTAGCAGGAAATATATAGAAGAATAGGCCTACACAGATTTGGCGCTATTTAGTAATGTTTTATTGTTTTCATGAAACAAAAAAAATATTTTCATATTTCTCATTTGTTTCCCGAAATTTTAAAAATTATATGGTTTCAATTTTGCAATAGATGAAATTTTAAAACTAGACTTCTTACCGATTTTGAAGCTGCAAACATCGGTTGTTTCAAAAGCCTTCCTTTAGCGGTATTGTCAAACTTCAGCTGCAAATATTTAATGTTAAGACACATATTTAAAGTGTGATGTTAGTATTAGAGATAATTAATAGAAGCTCTATATTTTTCAAAATCATTTTTAAATTTGATTTCTTAACTTGATGCCTGTTTGTCTTCAAAATTGAGCCGATATATAACAGACACTGTTTGAAAATAATTGATTTTAATAGTATATAACTCCAGGACAATATTCATAGGTTGATTTTATTATCTTGAAAGCCAACGAACACGATTAAATTCAAGTTATTGCAGGCCTTTTTCGCGAAGAACATGACTGAGCACAACTCAATATTTATAATTTTATTAAAAAAAAAACACTTTGAACCGTTGCAAAGGATGGTGTTCATATAACAATGAACAAAGAACGTTTGATGCGGTATTTTCAAATAAATACCATTTTATGGTTAACATTTTTTGATGGCATCATGCGGCCAAAAACAATCGATAGCTCTACTGTAGATGTACAGAAATGAACGTTAAATTCTTACCCATATCTCATCCCTATATTTTCCATGATCCATGGATATTATTTTCCAGGTTTCCCCCTGTTCTCCGTAAGGTATTTTCCGTTTATGTTTAGAAAAATGCCATTGCAAGGTTTCAAGACATTTTCACTATCCGTACTGTACCAAACGACTGGAAGTAGGCCAAGCGCGCAATTCAACCGTGACCGCACGCGACTTGTAGACTGTGTATCGAGTATTTACGCTAACTATCGAAAGACCATTACTAAAAATCGATAACCACAGGAAGTTGTAGTCGCCATTTTTACGCTTTACATCGCCTGCATTTTTGCGGGGAAATCTGATTTTTTTTATTAAGTAAGTATCAATTGTTCACCGAAATGTAGATTTAAACCTCTGTATTGTCATTGAAAAGTATTTTTTTCCAAATTCTATTGATATGATTCCTCCTAGGGGTAGAATCTAGTTTAGCGGACCCTGGATATTCAAAACAAAAGCCCAGTGGCGTTTGAGCGAGTAAAGCGGGGGTGTGGGGGCGGTAGCCCCCATTTAAACTCGATATAATTTATATTTGTTTGACACACAATAAGAATACCAATGAATTCTCTCACAAGCAATGCTCTTTAGTGTTAGGGTCCGCTAAACTAGATGCGTTCCTTTGAAACGTCACAAGGCCTACATAATTTGATATGCTCCCACGCAGTGGGAGGCATATACAGTTGCACTAGTCCGTCCGTCCGTAGAATCTACGTACGTCCCCCAAATCCACTGGGGCTTTGAAGACGGATGCCATTTTCCTAAAAATTTGTAAAAATTGGCTAACCCCCGCCCCCCCCCCCCCCAAAAAAAAAAAAAATATGAGGGTCTACAAAGGGTCTACACTTCATAAACACATCTGTTTTGTTTTGATATATTGGGATCGTAATAAGTCTATCTAGTCTACACTGAATTTTCTATCAAACACCAAGTTCTCTGAAAATTCGTGTCCCAACTGTATAAGCAGGTATAAGGGGGATAACAAAACCTCCATTTTTGTAAAGCCCTATTTTAAGTTTATATCCGGATCAACGGGCTCATCCGTGTAGTCTGATCACGATCAACATGTCTTCAGTTCGTTTCACTAGGTTATTTGTGACGAAAAAGGAAAAGTGCAATTACTGTAAAGATGGCATTGATTTTAAGGGTGATCTGGATCGAAACTGGCCGCCTTTCCTTTCCTCAGACTTTCTAAGTCACGCCTACTTGAACACTGCAGAAGATCTTTAACGAAATATACATGTTTATCAATAAATGTTCGAACAATATTATGGAAGAAATCTGCCTATAATAAACACATTTCAGGTGCACGAGTTTATGAGAATTAAGGTTCAAAATATTTGAAAAATATTGCATTGTCATTGGCTCAAAAATAATTTCAACCATTATTACATTCTGAAAGTGAGGCACTTATAAATTATATTAATTATTTTTATTTAAATACGAGATTCTAAGGGATAATGGATAATAAATCTGGATTAACTGATTTTTTTATATGTTGTTATTTATGTCTCCTCCCCCCCGCCCCCTCTGGGTTAGACATATTGTTTTTGCCCTGTCCGTCTGTCACACTTCATTTCCGCTCAACCACTGGAGTACTGCTTCACCCAGAGCATTCAAACTAAATAGGGTAATAGCCCTTATTGAGTAGAAGAACCCTATTGATTTGGGGGTCAGTTGGTCAAAGGTCAAGGTCACAGGGGCCAGGGGGAGACATGCGTTTTTCACAAAAAACATCTAGTTATAACTTGTCATAATTCGTGATGTAGGAAATCCTTGAAGTTACTAATTTAAGTAGTCTATTATTTAATATTACATGATCAATCTTGTCAAACTATATACTCTGTTTCAGAAAAAAAGACCCCAATCCCAGTAGAGAACCTGATAACGTTCTGTGTTGTGCGTACTTATGCTTGGCAAACATTACTGTAGAAAACTTGGGAAAAACCATGGAAAAGATAACATCAATGGCTATACTACAGAAGAGCGAATGGATATTACAGTTGTTGCCTGATCATCATTCCAGGTTTTCTTAATTAAAACACTAGTTTAATTATTATTATGGTAATATTAATAAATGTGCCAGTCTCTGACAGAGATTTCTTAGGTGATCTGTACCTTTACATCTTAGTTTATCAGACTTCCTGAAGGTTGAAAAAAAAGACAGACATTTGGTCAGACAAGATGTGAAAATCTGTCTGACTGAAACAAATTCTGTCTGACCAAAACATGTTAAAAAGGAATTAGCAGTTTAAATCTTGTCTGACATTTGGTCTGATAACATAAGAAATCATGTATTAAAGACAGGCCCAAATTTGGTCCTGCTTTGGTTAAAGTCTGCGTGCAACCTACCTTTATCTTAAAAACTACTATAGCTACAGCTTTGAAACTTTGCAAACTTGTCCATCATCATGTCTCAAGTGTGTATGCCAAGAACCATAACTCTATCTTTCATTTTGATGAAAATTATGGCCCTTTTTCGACTTAGAATTTCAGGTTAAATTTTGCGTGCAAGCTACTGTACAAACTCGTAACTTCAATACAGTACTACGATTTGAAACTTTCAACACTTGTTCATCATCATGTCCCAAGTGTGTATGCCAAGAACCTAGGGTTTCATAATCGGACAAAAATCATAATCGATCATCGGAAATAATCGAACAACCCTTTTCGATCAATCACCGATTATATAATGGAAGCATTTACAATATAGTTGCACTTGCAGGTCCGTACATCCCAAATCTTGTGGCATCAACTTGTAAAGTATCATGTGGATTTCTTTCAAACTTGCACAGATGATCAAGCAGGATGTGTAGATAATTGTAAAGAAAGGAACATTTTCCTGCTACCGTGTTTTATCGAGTTTATTATGTTAAATTCTTTTCATGCACAAGTTGTGGCACCAGAAAGTTGTTTCCATTATTTTGAACTAAATTGCTGTTTATAAACTATGCAATAATTTTAAATTTTCTTCATCTTGTTACTTGATTTAAAATTAGCTACATTTGAAAAAAAGGTTCTTTTTTTAACGATTGAATGTGATGAAGTCTGTTTTGGTTAAGAACATCTTTCTTTATGTAATTATTCCATTTCTATACAGTTATCTCTTAAATGTTTCAGGGAGGGTGATGGCACATGGCTGATTTGATACATGTTTGCTGGGGTGAATGTTTGCCAGACCAAATGTCTAGCAACAGTGGATATTCTGAAGAGAACTTTCTTCTCAACAATATTAGACAGATTTAAAGGTAAATTCTAGATGTTGTGAATTACAAGTAATATTAAAATGCAACAGCCATAAAGGGATTGTAATTTTATTCCATTAGTCTTTCCGGCTCACCTGTTCGGGTAAGTTGGCAATTTTGCAGTTCATAAGTAAGCAGCAGTTAACATTAAAGTTTACATGTGATCTGGATCTACATTAGTTACCCAGGTGATAAAAGTGTTTCCATGAAGTAAAAGTTATTTGATTAATAATTGCTATATGTTACTTCAGAATGAAAAGTAAACTGATGTCTGCTTTAGTACAGGAAAATGTTGTTTTTTTTCCACTGTTGGCAGTGGGCCCAAGGATCCTGTTTACATGAAGCATCCTGGTCAGTGCTCTACTAATGCTAGATACCATTCCAGACGTTATATGGCTGAAAATGACAACTGTTATGTGGTGAATAAAACAAGTATAAATAAAACAACAGCATTTTCTTCTACATTCTATATGAAAATCTTCGATTTAAGTGCACTTTACCTCACAAATTTAATCAAGCTACCACATGCACAGATCTTAAATAAAGAAGTTATTTATCAATAAAACGGTGTTGTGGAGTCAATATATTTAATATTAATAAAGAGTACATGTTCACTATGTCACTATGGTTCATTTTCATGTAAACTGACATAAATTCCCACTGGCAGTCAATGGAAGTGAAGAAATATAGTATCATGTGGCTGTATTTAAGTTTAGATGCTCAGATTGTTTGAAAAAATGATTTATTTACATAGTAGACACAAAAAGGAAGCACCTTTTGCACAAGAACTCTGAAATAGCTGTTTAAAATGTCAGATATCACTTAAACACTTGGTTAACAATATTTTGTGGTCATCTGTCAAAAAAATGTCAGAAATTTTAAGTAGTACATCAAAATGTATTGCACTTCAAAACAGAAGTAGACCAGGAATAAGATTTTCTTGAGTTTCTTGAAAATCCTAACATAATTTTGACGAGTTGGCACTTATGATTGTAGACCAGCATTAACGAGTTTCAAGGGCGAGTTGTTTTAATATATGGTCCATGAATTTCAGAGTTCTCATGTAAACGTTTTTTCTTTTGTATTAGTATGTGCTTGGTGAAATTAAACAGGCTTTCTACTGGTCCCTTCTTTTCCTAATTTTTCTGTTTTTGGGCATGTCAATTCTGTTGATCAAACACATTTGACAATTGTCTAATTGACCAATATGCCTATTCTATAGACCAATGTCCAATTGACCATTGTCAAATACTGAAATATTGACTCGGGTAGATTGATTCTTACTATAATAATTATGTGAAAACCTGAGGATTTTTCAATATTTATTAATTAATTTTGAATCATATTTAATTTAATGAATATTGATCAGCAGTTCAAAAAATAATCCAAATAATTTATTAAGTTATCAGTAAATTTGTATGCAGCTAATGATTTTAACCCCCAAAATATATTAAAGTTAAATGCACATATGCAACACCGCCACGCTTAAACACTCATTACAATACACAGGAAATGCCATCCCCGAAATAGTGTCATTGACATGCTACAATAGGATTAAGAGCAAAACTTTTAACATTAAGGGCGGAAGGGCCCTGATCAAAAGGGACAGGGCTCGCCACCATGTATTACACACTTCAGATAATGATCACTAAATGAAGCAAACGACATGTTGTGATCTTACTGTATCATAGTAATATTGAACTAAAATGTAAGAAATTCCTACTTTTTCATGTTAAAAATTCCTACTTTGCCCTACTTTAAAAAAATGTACCCTACTTTTGCCCTATTTTTTCTGAAGAGAAAGTAGAAAGCCTGTAATAAGAACATGAAACTGACAGCTTGCAAATATTAGTTAATCCTTAGAGAAATACATTTCTTCACTAAAATCTAGGTGGCAATGAAAATTTTCCTCAAATTTCTTTTTTGAAATTTCAGTCAGTTTTCTCCAAATGCAATGTTTGCGAAACCTTGAAAATATTTCACGAAATTAATATTAATTCATTAAATAAAAATTACTTCTAAATTTCAGGTGATAATTGGAAAGGCAGTAAAAGAAGGACTCTGTCCCCTCGACCAATAATCCAACGTGACATGGTCTTGTCCTCCTATGACAAGTACCCTACCCAGACGAGTTTACACAGTTGTCAAAGGTATAATATGTGGATAATGACCAGTTTAGTATCCTGTGATACAAGGGAGTAAAGACCATTTATTGGAAGTCCACCACGAGTGCAGTCAAAATCGGTTGAGAGGACAGAGAAAACAATTTACATAGGTAATCACACTCGATTCTTCCTAGTTATAGGTATTTAATCTTACACCGGGTGGTTTATCACCTAAATATGTCAGTAACCAGGTATCAAATTATATGATTCAATAGAAAAATGAATACCAGGATTAGTCACACTTAAAAAACACTGCTTCCACAAGAATCTGCATTTTAGAGAAATAAGCATGCATTTATACAATGATTAAAATCAAATACACCACCAAAAATTACTAAAAAGCGAAAAAGCGAACATGGAGGTTAGTACCTTGGAATATACTAGTTTTTTAGAAGAAAATTAATAACGACATTTATAATACAAGCTGCATATCAGGAATAACCATGTTCAGAAAACACAATCTCCCAATCAATGGATAGACATTACATGTAACACAATTAAGAATTTGAATTGATAATGAATTCCTTTTAACTATGTAAGAATGAACATTTGGATTATTCAGTGTGTAAATCTGAAATGTGTGAATGGTAGTTTGTACAAACCAGAGGATACTGGCATCAATATGAATGCATTAATTTATCAGTTGTTATTTTCACATATTAATATTTTCAACTCGCACCAGCCGAAGGCTCTTCGGATAAGAGTGAGCTATTGTGGTCAAGATCAGGACAAGCATGTTTGTTGTCTGTTCTTCAAAAATTTGCAAGCTCGGTTTGATTGAGACTGTTCATGGACAGTAATGGAAATGCATATTACTGCCCACACAGTAAATAATGTCGTAAATACAAGAATTGATTTATATTTTATCATTTCCATGTGGTTATGAAAAAAAATGGATTTTTAATAGTATGGTTGGCCTTCAAAAATTTTAAAGAACCCAAATGAAAACAAATATCATTTCAATCATTGAATAATTATTAAACACATCTTTTGTATATACCATAACATGGCACAGAATTGTGGGTGTAATGATCACATCCAGTCCCAGCTGGACTTTCAAATTACAAAATTAATATTAGTATTTATCATATTTATTCAAGTTCAAATATATCCATGAATATCACACAATGTAATAATACATTTAATAGTAATAATATTTCAAATACAGGAGTTTAAAATATTTTCTTTTCCTTACACCAGAAGTCCCTGTAAAATAAATTGCAATAACTTCCTTGAGAAAGTGAAACAAGCTTATTAAAATGATAAAACATCAAATATTGTAGTAAATTGCAACTGTAATAGATAGCAACTTTAAAGATGGTGATAAATTTCATTTTCTTTTTATTTCAGGATGTGAATTCACAAAAACAAAGGACTCTAGAAACAAAAGAACATGTTGTGGCATGAAACAGACATGAACCCTGACAATACTTTCCACAAAAACATTATTTTCATAGACCAATTTAAATTCACACTTGTGTTTTGCAACAATGCTGAAATTATTTTTTTCTTCATTTGCTTAAAGAATCCGGTGTTGAATTATTTAAACGAGGAAGATTCAATTTCAAATGTTTTAAACATAATTTTTCCAATAACAGATTTGTTGATCTTTTATTTGTATATCATTCTTTCTGAATAATTAAAACTGTTTGTTTGTATAATTGTGTTGTTCCAGCAACTGAAATCCTATAGATAACATCATCAGAAAACATCAAGTTCATAAAGGAAACCATTCAAGTGCTAGTTATTTCAAATTCTCAAGGTATCAGTTATCATCGATGGGTAAATAAGAATTGAAAAATGTAACATAAACAAAAAAAACATACAACTAAAAGTTTAACATTTACTCAATGGAATATGAATAGGCAATCAATTTAGATCTCTTTTCAGCCTTTGCATGAGTGCCATTTGATCAGGATCTTGACTGATCTCTTTTAGATTCATTTAGTTAATTTTAATAAGAATTGAAAAAATTATGTCCAAATCAGATTGCATGGATCAACATTTGTGGCACCTACATAAAACAAAGAACATCAGAGTAAAATAATGAACCATTAAAGCCACTAAAATGAGAATAGGCATTTGCAATTTGCAATTGGCCAAAGTTCATTACAAAGCACATGAAATTAAGACAAGCCTAATAAGAATAGAGCAAACCCTAATATATCATTCAGTGTATCTTAACCTGCACTAGTAAACTCAATCCTTGGATTCGACTTCATTAAAACACACAATCTTGAATGCTTGTATCACTGGGTTAATCGGTATTCCAGCATGCCATAGCTTAAATAAGTAAATGGTGGACCATGCATGCATGCCTACTTGGTGGATCATGCACGCATGCCTACTTTGTGGACCATGCATGCATGCCTACTTGGTGGGTCATGCACGCATGCCCACTTGGTGGACCATGCATGCATGCCCACTTGGTGGGCCATGCACGCATGCCCACTTGGTGGGCCATGCATGCATGGTCCACCTGGTGGGCCATGCACGCATGGCCCACCAAGTGGGCATGCATGCATGGTCCACCTAGTAGGCATGCATGCATGGTCCACCTGGTGGACCATGCATGCATGGCCCACCAGGTGGACCATGCATGCATGCCTACTTGGTGGGCCATGCATGCATGCCTACTTGGTTGACCATGCATGCATGCCAACTTGGTGGTTAGTTACAAATAAAAAATATATACAATCCAGATTTAATAAGCCAGTCCAAGTTCATATAATACCCTGTTTAGTAATAGTATAGTAATAGTAAAGTAAAGTATAGTATAGTATAGTATGATAGTATAGTATAGTATAGTATAGTTATAGTATAGTATAGTACATGTAGTAGTATATTATAGTATAGTAATAGTATAGTAATAGTATAGTAATAGTATAGTATAGTATAGTATAGTATAGTATAGTATAGTAATAGTATAGTAATAGTAATAGTATAGTAAAGTATAGTATAGTAATAGTAATAGTATAGTAATAGTAATAGTATGGTATAGTATAGTATAGTATAGTATAGTATAGTATAGTATAGTATAGTATAGTATAGTATAGTATAGTATAGTATAGTATAGTATAGTATAGTATAGTATAGTATAGTATAGTATAGTAATAGTATAGTAAAAGTATAGTAAAAGTATAGTAATAGTATAGTAATAGTATAGTATAGTATAGTAATAATATAGTAATAGTATAGTATGGTATGGTATGGTATGGTATGGTATGGTATGGTATGGTATGGTATGGTATGGTATGGTATGGTATGGTATGGTATGGTATGGTATGGTATGGTATGGTATGGTATAGTATAGTATAGTATAGTATAGTATAGTATAGTATAGTATAGTATAGTATAGTATAGTATAGTATAGTCTATGCCCCCACCCACTCCACAATTACTCAACACTTTCAACCAAAGTATGTTAAGTACATCTGTTTTAAACATTTTCTATAGCATTACATATGAAAAACACTAACATTGAACCTTTAAGAATTATTTATAAGTCTTAATTCTAATTTCAAGTGAAAAGGGCAAAAATCAAATATAAAAAAGCAAGGATGAGTTATGGGTCTTTGAAAATAAACCTGATGTAAGATAAAATAAAGGTATACAAAGTTTTAAACCTTAATTTTTAAGTCCAAAAAGGGCAGTAATTTGAAAAAATTCAAAGAGTTATGGTTCTTGGCATACATAGTCAGGGTCATGATGATGAATAAGTTTCAAAGCTATAGTACAAGAAGTATGAAAGTAACTAGCTTGCACGCAAACTTTAACCTGAAATTCTAAGTCAAAAAAGGGGCATAATTTGATTAAAAATGAAAGAAAGAGTTATGGTTCTTGGCATACATAGTCAGGGTCATGATGGTAAACAAGTGTCTTAAGTTTCAAAGCTATAGTACAAGAACTATTTAAGTAACTACCTTGCACGCAAACTTTAACCTGAAATTCTAAGTCGAAAAAGGGCCATTATTTGATTAAAAATAAAAGAAAGAGTTATGGTTCTTGGCACACATAGTCAGGGTCATGATGGTAAACAAGTGTCTTAAGTTTCAAAGCTATAGTACAAGAAGTATTTAAGTAACTACCTTGCACGCAAACTTTAACCTGAAATTCTCAGTCGAAAAAGGGCCATAATTTGTACAAGAAGAAAATTAGAGTTATGGTTCTTGGCAGACAAACTTGAATTATGATGATGAAGAAGTGTTGAAAGTTTCAAAGCTGTAGTATGAGTAGTATGGAAGTTATGGGTTTGTACAGTAGCTTGCACGCAAACTTTAACCTGAAATTCTAAGTCGAAAAAGGGGCATAATTTGATAAAAATGAAAGTTAGAGTTATGGTTCTTGGCATACACACTTGGGATATGATGATTAACAAGTGTTGAAAGTTTCAAAGCTGTAGTATAAGTAGTATTGAAGTTATGGGTTTGTACAGTAGCTTGCACGCAAACTTTAACCTGAAATTCTAAGTCGAAAAAGGGCCATAATTTAATCAAAATGAAAGTTAGAGTTATGGTTCTTGGCATACACACACGGGACATGATGATGAACAAGTGTGCCAAGTTTTAAAGCTGTAGTACAGGTAGTATTGAAGTTATGAGTTTGTACAGTAGCTTGCACGCAAACTTTAACCTGAAATTTTAAGTCAAAAAAGGGCCATAATTTGATCAAAATGAAAGTTAGAGTTATGGTTCTTGGCAAACACACTCAGGACATGATGATGAACAAGTGTGCCAAGTTTAAAAGCTGTAGCTATAGTAGTTTTTAAGATATAGGTAGGTTGCACGTAAACTTTAACCAAAGCGGGACGGCGACGCCGACGCCCAAGTGAGTACAATAGCTCGACATATTCTTCGAATAGTCGAGCTAAAAATGGACAACCTAAAATGTTTTAGGGTAAAGTTGGCAGAAATTGATTAAGATAAATAAAGTAAAAAATAGTCAAGAGAAAGACTAACTTAACTTGTGGAATAAGGTAAATAGATACCCCCTGCAGAGGTTACAAAGTTGTTGATTCAGGTAGCTATACAAATATGTTTATCCTTTGAAAATTTGGAGAACACTTGTGTACTGTGTAAAACAAAAGCATCACCTTTTGTGGACATAGTGTATGCCTATGTTTTCTCTGAGATGACCAAGGTACCAAGGTATTAGCTGCCTCTTAATTTAACCCTTTTCTTGATATATACGGATTTTTACACATATTCGACCAGTGAAGATCCAGATCAGCCGGCACATCCATGGCGTCTGATCAGGATTTGCATTGGTAGCATTTTGGTCAGAAATAACCTAATGAATCAAAAAGCGAACAGTTTAGATCCTGATCAGAAGGCACGGATGTGCTGGCTGATCTGGATCTAAACTGTTCACCCTAGCAATAAAGGTGTAACTATACAGGAAAGGGTTAAACGCCAAAACTTGTATCATGCAGCTTTCAACAACATAAAATATTAAAACGCTGACAAAGTTTGCCGTCTTACCTTTCCTCGAGGTAACCGCTCAGCGGGACTCTCCGCTATCTTGTCAACTGCCTTGTTTTCATAGCTGTTGTTACTTCCCTGAACTGTGAGGCCCTGTAGAGCCAGACCAGAGGCGTCCCCATTGGCAACACCATTCATCTGTTAACAGATTTATTAAAAAGCAAACATGATTAAACAGTAGACTTAATTTTACAGACTTGTTGATATGAAAACATTATTTTTGTCATTTGATTATTATTATATGCCTGTTTATCAAAATTGTTATGGAAATAATATGCTTTAAGGGGAATAATATTTTAACTCAAATTATGTTAAATTTTGTGGGTTAAGTGCAAAACAGTAACTGCCCTCTTTATTCATGTAATGTTACAACTGTTTTGCTCTCAGCCCACAATTAGCAAATCAAGAAAAGCCACACAGTTAAACAGAAGAAAGAAAGAGCTTGACCTTGACATTGACTATTTTAGGGTTTCTAATGCCGACTTGGTTGACTGAATGTCAAACTGTTCTTTAGTTATACCAAGTGTGTTAAGGTTACAAGGTATGGGTGTTTAACCAAGTAACCTAAAGCAACTGATCAGCTGAAATTCTTTTTTAATTCTTTACTCCATATACACTGCAACTCCATTATATCGCGGACCTCGGGGTCCAAGCCCTCCAACCGCGATATAAACGGAGCGCAATACAAGTAAATAATCGCGCTAAAACAAGGAGAATTCATTTGTTTTTGCCGTCAGATGCATGTATATCGCGGTGTTACGTAATTAACACGTTGTGAAATCTATGGTTACATCAGGGAGAACGTTCCGTGCTGGACTAATGGTAGTAAAACAACCTTTTTTATATAATTTATTAAGTTTTATTTTTAATAAAAGGAATTAATTAATGTACAAAACAAAGATCACCGTCATCAATTTCCAACGATGGTATTATTGTTTTCGGTACTTTCAAACAATCGACGATCTGTTTGTTGGTCATAGTCAGCGAGGTTTGTTCGTTGTAGTCCGTCGTTGATGTGCTTGATATGTCGATGAGCAGGTAATGTCAAAACAACAAACAGTTTTGACATTTCCAGCTCATGCCTATTATGGTTAGCAAATTGCATTTATTGTCGCTAATTTGCGGTTTGTCTCATGAACGAAATTCTGCCAGTACCGTATTAGCTTGGTGATTTTCGCACCTATTGTTCGTCACAAAGGGGGTTTCATGTCAAATCAAAAGCATTGAATTGTAAAAAAACCTGTCATCTATTTTCGTACATTTGATGTTAAATTGTATCTGCTGGTGAACGTGTACATCGCCTCTTAAATCCCTGCATACAAAATGTAATAAACAGCCTTCGCCGATAATGACGTAATACTACACGGAAAAAGCGTGCATTTCGTGAATTTGTCGCCAACGTTGATTTAATCATTTGATCTTTTTTACCACCCACGAAGAATGAAAATTGTAAATGTATAAAAAATTGGGATCCACGGACCAAGCGCGATATATTGGATATCGCGATATAACTGATCGCGATATAACGGAGTTGCAGTGTATAGGGGATTTATCAAGTGTGACCAGTGTAGATCCTGATCTATGCCATCTGACTGTGCACACTGGTCAATGTGCTGGCTGATCCGGATCTTCACTGTTTGCTAATAACAGCCATATCCAATGTAAGGGGTTAAATATACTGAAAGGATAAAGAAACGCAGGGTGAACTTTAAACCAGGAATTAAGTATGATATTGAACTTAATTTCAAATGAAGTTTTGTATACTGACGGATAAATCAATGCTTCACAATTTCCAAAGTCTGTATTTTGCATGTGACAATTGGTTTAGATGTGCGGACGATTAAATTGAATGGACCTATAGGATTTTGAAATTGAAAATGAACCGAGTCATCAATATCTTGTGTGTCCTCCGTTTGCTCTGGTCACGGCCCCTATTCTTCTGGTCATAGAGTTCACGAGAGCGTTAATTCGTCTTATGGGGATGTTGTTCCACTCTTCAATCAAAGCTCTTCTCAACTGCTCTCGAGTAGCAGGGGGAGGCTGGCGCTTTCGAACCTGCCTATCCAATTGATCCCAAAGATGCTCGATCGGGGACAAATCTGGGCTATATGGCGGCCAATCTAGTGGTTGAATGTTGTTGTTGGCCAGAAAGACTTGGCAAATCCTTGCTACGTGGGGCCTAGCATTATCCTGCTGCAGAGTTAGATTATGCTGCTGCAAGAAAGGGACAACATGGGGTCGGAGGATCTCATCTCTATACCTAGCTGCTGTTAAATTGCCATCAATAACAACCAAATGTGATTTTAACCCGTGTGAGATTCCTCCCCACACCATTACTGAACCGCCCCCAAACCTATCCCTCTCAACAACGCAAGCGTCCGCAAAACGTTCGCCACGACGTCGGTAGACACGTTCACGGCCGTCAGCTCGAAAAACGCAGAAACGAGACTCGTCCGTGAATAAAACTTGTCTCCACTGCCTCAGTGTAAACCGTCGTGGAGCATGAGCAGCGACCCAGGCCATCCGACGCCGACGTCGAGCAACAGTAAGGTGTGGACCTACATAGGGGCGACGTGCTCTTACACCAACTTCTCGTAATCGATTCCTTACAGTTTTTGAACTTATAGGACGCCCATGATTTCCATGAACATTAAGTGCACTCTCAGCGGCGGTAAGACGCCGATTACGCATATGAGAGACGACGATATAGCGATCCTGACGTCGTGACGTTACGCGCGGACGTCCTGACCTAGGTCGATCAGCTATTCGCCCAGTTTCCCGGAGACGTCTTACAAGACGTTCTATGGTGGAAACATTAACACCAAAGTGCCTAGCAACCTGGTTTTGCAGCTGTCCTTGAATCAGCATCTCAATGGCCTGACCCCTCTGAATTTCTGTGAGTCGTGCCATTCTTAAAAAATGTCAAATTCTCGAATGAGTTTAGGGAAGCAGTTGGTCTGTATAGAGACTAACGAAGAGTGACTTCACCAACGGTGCATGAGACCTGTACAACGCGGTGCACGAGATTCTTGATTTTCCCTTTGTCCACTTACCAGAGCTGCGCACGGTACCGTGACTAAACTTTCGACACATGTTAAGGTGTATCATGACCTAATAACTCAATACACAAAGTTTCACTTTATTTGGAGAACGCGTTCTTAATATATCGGAACAAATGTTACCCTGCGTTTCTTTATCCAAGGTTATAAAACTGAGCATGGAAACCAGTCTCAAATATCAAGGATCTGATTGGCTGAAATGGTGACTGGTGGCCATTTCAGCCAATCAGATGCTTGAGATTTGAGACTGGTTTCCAATCTCAGCTTTATAACCTTCAGCCCAGATGGCACCATTTGTGGTCAGAAATTATAAAGTTTACAAATTTGAAAGTGAAGAGTGTTGATCCAGATTAGAAATGCCAGCCGATCTAGACGTTCGTTGTTCACACATGTGATAAAAAGGAATATCATTCTATGGAGAAAAGATTAAATGAGCTGGTGAAGGGTCCAAGATCATAAAACTAAGTTTTGAGATCAGTCTCAAATCTCAAGGATCTGGGTTGAAGGTTATAAAACTGAGTTTGGAAACCAGTCTCAAATCGCAAGCATCTGATTGGCTGAAATGGCGACCAGTCTCCATTTCAGCCAATCAGATGCTTGAGATTTGAGACTGGTTTCTATGCTCAGCTTTATAACCTTGGGCATTGGTTGGCTGAAATGGCGACTGGTGGCCATTTCAGCCAATCATAAGCTTGAGATTTGAGACTGATCTCCAGATTTTGTTTTATGATCTTGGGAAAAGGACTGTGAAGGTTCTTTATCTGTTATCTGTTAACATTTCTATCCCTGGCTGCCATCTGCTCAGTATCCCCACCCCCATCACACGCATCCTAACTGAACAGTACTTTGTTTCTGAGATACTTCTGTCGTTCCTACAATACATTCCTAGTAGTATGACAAGAACAGTGTAATTATTGGTCATGCTAAGAAGACACAACATGTAAACTTTATAAACATGCTGTTATTCAGAATTCAAGAACCCAGTTAGGGTGACAACAAAGAAGCCCTTTCTGGTTCAATGTGTTTCACACCGTTACATGTCCCTATGAAGATCCTGCATATATCAAGTGGCTCGATTTTTAACAAAATTTTACAAAAAGCCTTATCTAAAAGTGGATGGTGATCTCCACAAGTACTAAACATTTTACAATTCTGCAATGAAAAAGGTGAATAAACAATTGGAATCTAATAAAATGCTGGTATAGTTTATGCAGTAGAATTTTTTGATGCCTAGTAATTTGATAAGGAATGGTCCAACTTGATTAGATGGCGTTTTATTCACATATCTTCAGAGCACACCGAGATAATTTCACAAAAGGTTTTGTAAAACCAGTGTAAATCTTGAGCTGTGCCCAAGGTTATAAAACTGTACAGTCCAGTCGCGATTTAACGAATAGGCATCGGACCAAGCCGATTATTCGTAAAATCGCATTTTTCGTAGTATCGCATTTTTGATGTTTGGTTGTTGATACCGTCGCAAATCGTCAATGTCGTTATATGACGTAATGTGTTATTGTTGTTATATGTCAAGGTCAATAAATAAAAAGGCAAAGAAAGAAACGTTCCATGTAGTTAATATTTTATTGTGAAATAACATGTAATCATCGACCAATATTAAAACAAAAGGCACATTTTCAAATTACATAAAAAAGCACAACATGAGTTTTCAATTACATGCATAACGTAAAACACATTCAGAATGCCGATATCATTTACTGAAATATTAACTAAGATTCGCCGTTGGAATAAGATCATGCAGAATTAAATAGCAGAAGTAGAATGACAATCAACACAAGTGTTTCAGATTTTATACAATTTTAAACATTTGACATTTAATTACTCAAACTGTTTGTTACAAGCAAACACGCCCGCTAAATTGCTTACAGAGCATATCGTGTCACAACTGCTTGGGTCGATAATTGCTCGACAATACTGTGACAAAACACGGATATCGCTTGAAAAGGTGTGAAAATCACCTGTCGGACAGAAATTCGTTAAATTGCATGTTTATTACACTGTAAATAAGCTTATGGGACTGTCATAATTATTCGTTATATCGCATTTTTCGTTAAATCGCGTTTTCGTTAGATCGCATCTTTTTTATATTGAATAAAGAAGGAATTCGGACGGGACCTGCCGCCCAATTCGTAGTATACCGTTATTTCGTAAAATCGCGATTCGTAAAATCGCGACTCGACTGTACATGGAAAACAGTCTCAAATCTCAAGCATCTGATTGGCTGAAATCTCAGTTTTATAACCTTCAGCCTTGATCTGAACATATTCTGGTCACTTTTTGGTCAGAAAAAACCTAATGAATCTATAACAAACAGTGCAAATTCTGACCACATGACACGGATGTGCCGGCTGATCTGGATCTACAGTGTCACTGTTTGCTCATGAAATAACAGCCATTATGATTTCATGGAGTAAAAGGTTAATTTTTACACACAAATAATTTTCAGTGCAAATGCAGTTTACTAGGTTCCCTATTTAAAAACAAAAAGGGGCTGCTGTCCCCATACCCAGCTTTCTACTGAAACACATGAATTTTTTGTTGTAAAAATCACATGATTTTATCTATACCAGCATTTCATTTACAGTGGAACTATCAGCCATATTTACTGTCCACTACAGCTAACCTTAAAATAAAACGTTAAATGCCACTGTCTTTGTGCAGTTTTCTTAATATGTTTTTAAACAAAAGCATCACTTCAAAAAATAGTTATTTCCTTAATAATCATTTTTTTCAAGTTCAAATTCAGGGCCAAAGATCATAAAACTGAAAATGGAGACCAGTCTCAAATCTCAAGCATCTGATTGGCTAATATGGCCGGTAATTAGATGCTTGAGATTTGAGACTGGTCTCCAGCTTCAGTGCCCAAGGTTATAAAACTGAGCAAGGAAACCAGTCTCAAATCTCAAGCATCTGATTGGCTGAAATGGCAACCAGTTGCCATTTCAGCCAATCAGATGCTCGAGATTTGAGACTGGTTTCCATGCTCAGTTTTATAACCTTCAGCCCAGTTTTATGATCTTGGGCACAGGATGTTTAACCCTTTCCTCCATAGGGAATATCACATGGGCAACTTACACAGATCCAGATCAGCCTGCATATCTACGATATCTGATTTGATTCTAACTGCATGTCTATGCTGGCTGGAACTGCACTGGTCACCCAGTCAGCCATATTCTATTGAGTAAAGGGCTAATCTCGATTGCATGAGATCATTAGGTAAACCCAAATGTTCAATGGTGTTCAATCTCAAAGCATTATGAACCTGCCCCTGAAGCATAACCTTACTCAAAATTTAACATTCTTGTAGAATGTGAAAGATGCCATAAATGTTTTCGGGTTAGCTGAAGCAAATCAGTAAATACAGAGTGCTGTCCCTTAGCCATGTGTCAGACAAGAGGCTTCATTGGACAAAATCTTTCTCTTATTCTAGTCAACACCTATAAAAACTTCTTACAACAGAAATTACATTAACATGAAATAAAAAACAATGTATTGATCTAAATCACTGATATGCAATAAAAAAAACAATGTATTGATCTAAATCACTGGTATCAGTTAAAATATACCCAACAAAAAAAGTTCTGCACACAGGTGTTCTTTTGCGTAAATTTTAAAATATAGAAAATATAGAAAATAAATGGTATAAATTCTTAACTGTATATCAAGATTAGTTGTTTGCGGAGTTAAAGACAAAAACAAAATTAAAATTGGTTGGTAAATAAGCGAGAAATGTCATTTTGAGTTTGATGGGGGTCAACAGTCAAAAGTTGCAAAAATCAAGGTAGAGGTGTGAAATCTATGAAATCACTCAACATTTCACCAGTGTCTGTTTTAAGCAATTATGAGCATGCACTGTGATGCTAGTAACAGTAACTGCTGTTAATCAAAATTTGATACCAAGCCATTTCCAGAATTACGCTCAAACGTAAGTTTTTAATAATTAAAGTATCACATTGTTTCACTCATTGACCTAAAGGAAAACAGTTTAGTGATGACTCGAACAGTTTCCATTCTGTATTAATGTATGTAAAAGCATCCAGTTTATAAAGTGTATAAAAGCAACCATCCAATGCAATCAACATCTAATGGTATTTGAGAAAAACATACTGCAATGTTGTTCAAATAATTTATTTCTAATGGTAAACAATGAAGTTTTTCGTTTATTTGACCGTCATGGCAAATGTCGGACCACACCGGCCACCTAGACGTCTTTCTCAACAAGACAGAACACGTGAAGTTGGTCAAGCTAGTTGATTTACCCGGTTCTCTTGTTCATGAATAGAACCTTATTCCACCATGTGAAGCCGCTTGAAAGAATGCCGGATTCATCGTGGTGAATTTACTCAGTATAAGTCTAGCGATTTTTGCAACTTTTGTGTTGTAACCCCCAGTGGCTTTAACAATGAATTGCTTATAAAGTATTGATCGGATTTTATTTCTGACTTTTTTACATTGTTTACTTTGAATTGCTGATTTATTTGGTATGTAACATTTTGTTGTGTATGATGAAATTAAAAAGATATTTTATAAAATGTCCAAGTGTGCAGAACTTTTTTTGCCAAGTATATATAAACTTGCACAAGCTTATAATTATGTGTTATGAAATTCTGGTAACCATAGAAACTGATTATCACTTTTATAATGCACAGCATCACCCCAGACAATGGAGATCAAATTTCAAGAATTTTTTAATGGAATTTCTTCTAAGACTTGGTTAAATGCCAAAAATGAAAGTATGATTTTGAAGAAATAGGTCATGACCTAAATTTGAAAAATAAGTAATGACCTATTTCTGAAAAAGGTCATGATCTAATTTTGAAAACTGTCAGTAGGTCACTGAAATTCGGGTAGGGTGTGAACACACCAAATGGAAATATTTGGATGAAATTTATATTTAAACCACACATCCTGATATTTGAAAATATTCTGCCTTGACCTACATTTCATAAATGTACAGCAGATGTTGAGTTTTTGTAAAAAATGTAAAAATGCTTTGAATGATAAGAAGAAATTTTGTCTAATAAGCTTTGTCCTACATTCACCGTAGCTTTACTACAGACTTCAAGCATATTGTCTCAAACCTGTGAAGCAGTATAGCACTGCTGGATGCAGAATGTCGCATGCTACAATATAACAGTTACTGTATATGTATAGTTAAACATGAATTTAACTAACTTTATATCCAACACACATAATGTTGCATGCCTATGGCTAAATGTAATACAGTTTACAAATGTTTTATATATTAAACTTAACCAATGCTCTAACTACAACAATCAGGGTGGCTGTACCAAGTAAATTTTAGAATGTCGTGCACACACAAAACCACTCACTTCAGGTATGTTGCATATTTCTCAGTAATTTCTGGACTGATTTTGATCAGATAAATTGTACCGTTTTTCCTTTAACAGGCATTTTAACCTCCAATATCTGTTGTTTGATTAAACATTCAAAGACAAATTTTGTTTGAAATTATCTTTGAATGTTAGAGAAAATGGCAGCCAACTGATACTTAAGGTTAAATAATGATGAAAAAGCTTTTTAACAGAAGTATGTTGCTCTTTAACTGATCAAAATCGGTCCAGATATTACTGAAAAATACGCAAATAACATACCTGAAGCGAGTTATCTTGTGTGTGCACAACATCCAAAAAGTGTCGTGGTATACCGTATTCCGCTGTGTATACCGCGCACATTTTTTCGTCCCCGATAAAAGCCGAAGTTCGGGTGCGCGTTATACATCCGAAAAAATCATCGCGTTTTTTTTCTGGCTCCCAAAGTGGCCAAAAATGATGAATATCGTCTGAAACACGATAAACCGAAAGTTTTGATTTACTGCGCATCTTTATGCGCAGGTCGGATGCAGATCGCATCTGACGATTGCGTCCATGTTTTAATAAACTATACCGCAAAAGACGTCGTAACAAAACAGCGTTCACAAAGAAGTATTAAAATAATTTTTTTTAAATGTTTGTGAAAAATCTAGATTCAGCCGAAATCTTAAATATATTTTCAGATAAAAAAAACTATTGTTAAATAACTTTGGGTTATGTTGTGTCATTAGTTTGCAACATGGATCAGCTTATTGTTACTTTAATAATTACCGTTAGCAACTTTCCACTCGGGTTTGTAAAAGGTATTGTTTTCCAATTAAAATCTGCAATATGTTTGTAACAAATTGCGATTTGTTTGCAACAAATAAAATCCAAAGGGCATTGTTATTCAATTAAAACATTTCAACAAACATGTTTAAGAACGTGATAAGTAAATTGAGCAGGTGATGAGATGTTTGAGAAGGTGATAATTGTCACTGATTTTCAACCTTCCAACACGAAAAATTGGTGCGCGTTACACATCCGAAAAAGTGTTTTCCCGCCGATTTTACGTAAAAAATTGGGTGCTCGTTATACATAACTGCGCGGTATACACAACGGAATACAGTAGTCACCCTGCCAACGATATAGTCTTAATTTCTAAGAATAGAATTGGTGTTTGACCTTCAAACTTGACACATTAATATACATCATTTCACTTCTTTTTATTAAAAAAACATCAACCACCTTTAGAAACCATTGATGTATTGTTATTAGCAATACAACTTGAAAGCCTAGCAAAGAAGTTAATATTAAGAAATTGCAAAGTTATTCCAAACAAGTTTCCTTGACAAAACTTTAGTGAAAAAGGTTGCATAACTCTGTCAAATATGATCTTGACTTAAAATTTAGCTTAAATCATGAACCTGTTATCATAAGCAATACAACTTGAAATTAAAGTTGATGAAGAAATGATTAGGAAACAGTGAATTTATAGCTAACATTAAGTTTTGCAGCAGATGGAAAAACTGACATGGATTGATAAAGCAATCCCAAGGAATCGCTCTTTCCTTTTAAAGGAATAAACAAAAAATTTGTTAATTGTTAAAGGTCAGTAAATACAAGGACTTAGAAATCTCATATTATGGTTTAAAGTATTTAAAAGAAAATGTTTTATGAAATTAAAGGTTGTTGTCAAAAATTCTGGTGCTAAGTATACCTGTTAGCTCGGCTCATCTTGTTCCTCCGGTCACCTGAAATATCCAGCAAAACTCATCTTAACATTTGTAAAAAGAATAAAATAAACATCCTTTTAATAGCATTAAGCCGGGAAAAAAATTAACCATTACTCCTTATACTACAATCTTAAGACCACCTGACTAAACTTTGTTTACAAAAACATTATAGCATGTCTTCACCCTTGTACTCTATAAAAATGGGGTTCCTGTCAACATAACCAGCTTTCTACTGAAACATATGAACTGTCTGTCTTATAAAGCTCACAATATTATCTTTAGCAGTATGTATAAAGCAGGTTTCTATTCTATGTGTGAAACTGTTTAGATCCAGATCGTCTTCTGTTCGTACATGTGATAAAACCTGTTTAATTTTATTTGTGTTCTAAACTGAGGAAATGTTGGTTGGAGCAAAAGAACATGCTAAGATTTAAGGGCAATAACTTTATCGTTAGTAGTCCAGTGTGCTGGTTTTAAAGTCTTCTAGGCATTTCCACCACACACACAGTGACATTAATTTGTATTAATGTTTTTGAATAAGACGAAAGAAACACTGTACCGGTATATCCTTAATTTATTAATTTTTTCTGCCATTTAAGGGCAACAACTCTTGTCTTACTGATAATTCTGTGGAAATCTAACTTATCCATATGGGGTTGAGAACAGAATGGTCTGTTCGCTGTTGTTGTTTTTTTTAATGAAATTTGCACAATTTTGAAACATTATCTTTCAGTACGTTATTGGCCTGACTCCGTTGATTATCTAAACCCTTTACTCGTTGGGATATGACTGTTATCCAATGAGTGACTACTTGTTGTAACCAAGAAGTGACAAGTATATTAAGATCCAGTGCCCAAGATCATCAAAAACTCAAAACTGGTGACCAGTCTCCAATCTCAGTTTTATAATCTTAACCCTTTCCTGTATATATACGCATTTTTACGCATGTGCGACCAATGTAGATCCTAATCAGCCGGCACATCAGTGCCGTCTGATCAAGATCTGCTCTGGTTGCGTTTTGGTCAGAAATAACCTAAAGAATAAAAAAGCGAACAGTTTAGATCCTGATCAGACGGCATGTATGTGCCGGCTGATCTGGATCTTAACTGTTCGCCCTAGCAATAAAGGTGTATCTGTACAGGAAAGGGTTAAGCCATGATCACACTGTTCTGATGTTCAGGCTAATTTTGATCTACACCATTCACCCATGGGATATGAGGTTTATCCAATAGAGTAATGTAACAGAGCTTAGACTTTGATGTTGCTCCTTAACACTATTTTATACAGACCCCTGACCTAAACACTAAATCCTCAAATTTTACCAAACCTTGAAAAGAAAACATACAGCTGAAATTAATGCAGCCAAAAAGCATACACACGTGTATGCAGCCAGCAAATTTGTAAGCAACAGGTTTGAAAGCTGCAGTAAGTATGATGTGAAAATTGAAACCAAACAAGTGTTTGTTTGAAGGAAAACAAGTCATATATTATTCAAACCCCAAAAGAGACCCTATGAATGTGTTTAAGGAAAGTATAAACTATTCATGTGCCAATGTCCCTATGAATGTTGAAAACACAAAATATTCACAAATGTCCATACAAATGTTTAAAGGAAAGTATTCACATTCCAAATTTTAATATGAATGTTTAAAGGAAAGCATAATCTATTCACAACCCAAATGTCCCTGTGAATGTTTAAAGGAAAGCAAAAACTTTTCACAACCCAAATGTCACTATATTTGTTTAAAGGAAAGCAAAAACTTTTCACAACCCAAATGTCCCTATGAATGTTTAAAGGAAAGCATAAACTTTTCACAACCCAAATATCCCCATGAATTTTAAAAGGAAAGCATACACTATTCACACCCCAAATGTCCCCATGAATGTTAAAAGGAAAGCATACACTATTCACACCCCAAATGTCCGCATGAATGTGAAAAGGAAAGCATACACTATTCACAACCCAAATGTCCCCATGAATGTTAAAAGGAAAGCATTCACTATTCACAACCCAAATGTCCCCATGAATGTGAAAAGGAAAGCATACACTATTCACAACCCAAATGTCCCCATGAATGTTAAAAGGAAAGCATACACTATTCACACCCCAAATGTCCCCATGAATGTGAAAAGGAAAGCATATACTATTCATACCCAAATGCCCCTATAAATGTGTTTTAAGGAAAGCATAAACTATTCACACCCTAAATTTCCATACAAATGTTTAAAGGAAAGCATAAACTATTCACACATCAAATGTCATATGAACATTTAAAAGAAAGCATACACTGCTAACAGTAACATGGGAACAGGTTAGTTATAACATTAATATTCAAACCACTCAGCACTGCAAATTAGCAACCGCATACCTGTTGGAACACCTGTGTAAGCAAAAACAAGCAAAACCAGATTAGATCCATACACCGTCTATTCTAAATCAATTCTCAAACTCCGACTGTGAACAAATGCAACTGTGGTATCATTACTTTTTCATGTGTTTAATCATTTCCTCCATAAATACGCCTTTGTATGCATGTGTGATCTGTGTAGATCCAGTTCATGGGACACATCTGTGCCGTCCAATCAGGATCTGCACTGTTCGCATTTGGTCAAAGATAACATAACAAATCAAAAAGCAAACAGTTTAGATCCTGAACAGATGACACAGATGTACCGGCTGATCTGGATCTAAACTCTCTGCTCTAGCAATTAAGGTGTATCTATGGAGGAAAGGGTTAAATCTGCCTACTTAGGATGTTCATGACATGAATGATGAAAGACATGACTTGTTACTAATCCCTAACTGACAAATTGGCAGTGTTTTAATACTTCATACAGCTTTTGTGGGCTTTATGATTAGTCAATATATTTCAATTTAATACGTAACAATAGCCCAAATATTTCTATATTTAGACAGAAATAAGTTGAAAATATAATTCCTTTTTCAAGAAAACAAACTAACTAAAAAATAATACAGCTTCACAAATTTATGTCATGAAAATGTCATTTGCAATTTCCGCGCAGAAACTCAGCCCTGAGTAATTAAATGATACCACAGTATGCGTTTCTAATTGTATAAACCTTAAAATGTTACTGGATGGAAGTTAAATACAGCAACAGTTCCAAACTGAACTGATTTCCTAGATAATGTAGATTTCTTTATGATATACCTTAAAACACCACCATCACCATAACTATATATGTATACATGTATAATTATACACAGCACAGAATTGCAATACTCCCCCTTCCTTATTACTACAGTAACTGATACATATCCTTAGCAACTGTGCCATCTATGCATCTAATTTTAACAACTTGTGTTTAATCTCACCTCTATGTCGAGCTGCAATAATTAGGATTTTTATTTATAATAGTAATTTTTTGATGCTAAAATTAACCCTTTCCTTGATACATACGCATTTTTACGCATGTGCGCCCAGTGTATATCCAGATCAGCCGGCACATCCGTGCCGACTGATCTGGATCTAAACTGTTTGCCCCAACAATAAAAGTGTATCTATACAGGAAAGGGTTAATAATATAATTTATGTATTTCCAAATATTAACTAAATTACATCACTTCCTGTACTCACATTTCTTGTGTACAGACAACACATTTTTTACAAGATTTTGACATTCAGAAGTTTAAGCCGTGTCCAATACAAATGGGATAAACTTGAACATGGCCTACATACTGTATTTGGGCTTGTTTATAGAATGAGGCCTTTATTTAGGTGTGGCCAATATATTAATGTTTATGGTATTATATTTTATAAGTCTTTGAATTGATGTCATATTCTTGTTGTGAAACCAAAAGTAACACATCTAGAACAGTTAGCCACATCGCTACTCTTTATTAATTTTTGTTAATGCAACAATATCTACTTCGTAACCTATGCAATCTGCAAAAATTCTGAGCATGCTTGTTAAGTGTTTCATTCTTTAATATTTACAATCTTCTTGATCTTTGCTACCACTAAGTTCCTTTTTGAGAGTGCTTTCATTTTGTGATGGAAAACATTTTCTCCGGGGAGTGACTACAATAAAAACCATTCTCAAACTATTAGACTGTAAACAAAGTTTTGGGCAATGATATTAACTCAAAAGTATTTTTGCCATAAGTTATTCTGAAAAGTAAGCCAACATTTGCTCTTCCTTTAAGTTCACTGTTCAACAATCATCACAAAATTGTTATTACAAATTCTTCCAAATACTGTGGAAAGAATTCAGAATATTTTGGAGTGTAAATAAAAGAATATAATCAATACTTTACTGAATTCGTTAGAATGTGAAAAACATTAAGACTGTTTAAAGTTACATGAAGCACATTTTAAACATTCATAATGTTTTTCATACCCCGATGAAAACAATAAACTATCAATTAAATGCTTTAGGGGTAAGCCTGAAAAAGGGCCTTCATCAAGGTATGATTATTTCATACCAGATCTGTATTTCCCAGTATGCATGCATGAAGCACATTTAAACATACCAAATGTTGTTCATACCCTGATGAACACAATCAACTATCAATTTAATACCTGTACAATACAGAATGAAAGTGTCAACTGACATGTTTATCAAAGAAAGCACTGACTATGATCACTTGTTCTTTTTCTGGAAACATAAAAATCTGCTTATAAAACAAATTTTTCTGTGTCTGATTTGTATGATCAAATTGTACATCTGGTCCAACAAACACACAAAAGACTGTCTGATATGTGCCAGTACCAAAAAGGGAATGTTGGAATGCAATCAAGTTTAAAGCCTTTAAAAATTGCATAAAAAAACTTTTAAGGAAATTATATATGTGGGTATTTGCTGGGGACTGTTGTTTTTTTGTTTCTGGATTAAAATTTGTCAACACAAAATTAACTGTCACCATACTATTTTACGTATCATAAAATATCTCCTGATAATGATACTTCCATACAAATCCCTTTTTGTCCGGCAATCCCTTTTGTAAACTTGAATGCTTACCACTCTGTGTGAGCTTCTTGCATATTTTGGGGTACTTTGCAAATTTCACATAGTAA
The DNA here is from genome assembly GCA_038501625.1 of Corbicula japonica. Taxonomy (NCBI): domain Eukaryota; kingdom Metazoa; phylum Mollusca; class Bivalvia; order Venerida; family Cyrenidae; genus Corbicula; species Corbicula japonica. The sequence continues at coordinate 139,105 of JAZAYU010000197.1, forward strand.
TACGACTCGTATTCCATCACAATTGTCTCTAGGTCTATGTTATCGCAGACCTCGAATTTCGATACATCAATGTTGGTCTCCTTTGCCAACGCTTGTGCGGAGTCCAGATATCTAAAAATAGAAAATAGTATAAATATTACATTCTGAATTTCAGAGAGTAGTTACAGAATTTTTATGATAATGTAGCAGGTGATACACCACAATGGTAATGTTGCATCACAGTGTGATGCCAAAATGGTTAATATAGCAGGTGTGACAACACAATGGTAAATGTAGCTGGTTTGACACCACAATTGTATTGTAGCAGGTGTGACACCACAATTGTATTGTAGCAGGTGTGACTATAGGATTCAAGCAAAATGGCTAAACTTAAACTTGCATAAAGCCGAAGGCAATTATTCCTTGAGTTATAGACTTGAAAATCTGGTTATCATTAAAGTAACGTAAGTTGTACATCAGTTCTGATGACCTTTCTCAAAACAGTTCATTCTCCAAAATGTTTTCACCTGGTTTTAAATGGTTTCACTTAAGACATGATTGCCTAGCTTTCAATAGGATAAAAAGAGTTCAAATTAAAGGAGTTTAGAAGAATCTTAGTTGTTAAAACATTCTTTATTGCCAATTCAAGTGAAAGTATATGCACTTATATTCGGTCCACAAGTGTTTAATACACCATTTATACAGTCCTTCCCAATACATTAACTGTTTCAAAAACAATATTGACCTTTTGGCCTTGCAAAAATCCATATCAAATCTAAGTAAAATTTGCTTTATTGACCTTTATTTTGAAAATGCAAAATCTTATGAAACAACATTATTTCAATCAATCCTCTTCAAACAAAAAATTAAAATACTGTAAATATCCTTTTAAATGCCTCTGTCTATTAAATGCCACCAATGCAATTTTTAAGTGTCAAAAATGAGTATATCCATATTTAAAATCCAATTTTCCTTCACAGTCTTATAATATAATAAAAATAATTAATAAAATTAATAAGTGCCCCCCCCCCCCCCCCCCCCCCCCTGCAGAAAATGTAAACAGAGGCGTTTAAAAAGAATGTTGCTGTATGTCAAAAAATAAGAAATTCATTAGACAAGCAAGGGTTTGAAACCATTTTTTATTTCGTCATTATTTAACTCAAACAAACATACCCCTCTTCATTTAGATAGTTGAGCACCAAAATAAGAATATTCTTCTTTCTTGTTTCTGTTTTCAATTCATCCTGAAAGTACACAAAGTAACAAAACATTAACATATAATTAACTCCTAATTTTATATACTTATGTTAGTAATAAATATATTATCTGTTGCTGTTTTGAACAAAACTAAATTGAACTATTGTACAGTCAATAGTGAACTGTTGCTGTCTAACAATGTAAAATAATTGACATTCAAACAATAAGTTACATGTATATCACAAACAGTATAGATCCAGATCAGCTGGCAGATCTGTTTTGTCTGATCTGTATCTGCACTGTTCAGAAATATCCAAATGAATCTGAAAGCAAACACACTGTTGATCCTGAACTGATGTCCCACTTCTGCTGGCTGACCTGGATCTACACTGTTCCCCATACCATAAAAGTTATAACTAGAGAGTAAAGGGTAAAACATGTTGAACTGCAGAATCCAATGTAATGTAGTCAACTTCTGAATAATTGAATTGTTAGAAATTGTAGATTATTGATGCTGGGTCAAGTATATATTATAGATAACATTTTGTGAAATTAAAAACTTCAGATAAATTTGGAATTTTAAATTTAGCTTGGAGAGTATTAAATTAATTCTCTCATTAGCTTAGAGAGTATTTTGAGTATGTGTTAACTTTAAGATTATTTGATTATGTGATGTAATTTTCTCTTTAGATTAAAGATTATTTTGATCATATGGTTTACCACATTTCCACATACAGTATAACACTTTTTGTCCTTTTCGAGGATAAAATATAATTCTTTGTTATGTTTTTTTTACTTTGTTAGGTGCAATGAATGAAGAGAAAACTCCACTTTGTGGGAGAAATGGTACTGTAAGTCCTGGTTGTACATCATCTGCTGAAGAGCATACCTTCAAGAAAGTAAGTAAATTATCCCTTTCCTCCATATATATGCATTTTTACACGTGTGCCACCAGTATTGATCTAGATCAGCCAGCACATCCATGCCGTCTGATCAGACAGGATCTGCATTTTTGGCAGAAATAACAGGACAAATCACTGATTTGCCGGCTGATCTGGATCTTAACTGTTCAGCCATGCAATAAAGGTGTATTTATGGAGGAAAAGGTTAAGCCTAATTTCATGGACAAATCTGCAATTTTGCAAACTGTAAATTGATTGTCATCATACTGTAGCAATGTAGTCTTAATTTGAGGTTTTTTCAATGTGGGATTTTATTATCTAATTACTTAATGTGAACTCCTAAAATGTAATTTAAATAATTTTTTATTTATCATACGTATCGTTTAGAAATCCTTATGGTATGAAAATAAACTTTTAGCACTGGCTTAAAGCCCACCTGTTCTTAATTTCTGTCGAAGTGAAACCAAGATTTTAATAGCTTGTAAACCAAACCAAGCGTCATCTGACCCTTGTGATGAATTTTAAGGGGACATAATCTGATTGTCGCAAATAATATCTTGTATTAAAGGGACTTTAGCTACTTATGAAATTGCTTTAACTTCACTTTAACTTATTTTAAAAGGTGACATTGGTATTTACCTTGTATTTAAAATGCAAAAAGACAAAATGTTTTCTTTTATTCTTGCAAAATTTGACAAATTTTCTGTAATTTTCCTGCATCAAAATGACCCCAAACTATGAATCTGATCATGTCGAGTCAAAGTGGAAAAATTTAGATTTGCTTGCATTAAAATGCAAGAATCTGCAAAAAAATATTGAAATCCCAGATGTTAGTTTATTTTTGACTATTTAATATTCTTCCACGCTATGTTGACAGAAGATCATGTAAAAAGTAACTTATTATAAATTTTGGTTTATTCTTTATTTTTAATTTTATTTGTAGGCAAGATATGCCTGGCAGATCAAAGGCCATCACAGTTTGGAGGGTAAAGTTAAACATCATGGGGAGAATGGTGAACACAGTATGTCTAATAACGACAAAGGATCTGCTACAGAAGAACTTAGGGACATGCATGAATCTGTTGAATGCACTGCTCATGAAGTGCCAGAAAACAATGATATGAGTGAACTTGATATGCATGAAGATATGTTAACTGACAACCCAAAAATGGGTGATAAGAACCAATGTATATTTGAACATTACAAGACAAATAATAATCAAGACATAAATGAAGGTATATGTAGTATGCAAAATTGCAAGGACCAACCAATGAAAGATCTTAAATCAGAAATAAAAGTTGATTCTATTACTCACAAAAGAAAAAATGACTTGGCTGATGATGAAAATGAACCTAAAAATAAAAAGCCAGCTCTGGCTGTCGACTTGGCAGGCTCTTCAAGCGATGTAAGGAGAGCCAATGTAGAAGCTTTGGGAAGAGTATCAAACATTGTTCCAAGCTACCAAGGTTTTGATCTAGCGAGTTTTCTGTGGCAAAAACAAGAAATGGGCTGTGCAATAGTAGATAATGTTTTCAATAGAACTTTAGAAGAAATGGGTCTGTCTCCTGATCCAAAGGTTAATGTTATGGCTACTGCAAGACTAGCTGTTGTTAATCATAGCATTGAAACTGCAATAAGAAATCAAGGTTTAAGAGCAGCAAGGAGTGAGGACTCTCGTGTTCTGGATAATATGCAAGAGCTACAGCGTAGAGCTACATTAACTGACTTTGAAAACACTCAGCTACACCTGAGAACAGCTTTGGAGAGAGGAAATTTGACAAGTACTGTTAATATGTACAGGGATTACCCAATTTTGACTTCTGTTATACAAAATGGAGAAGGTAATGAATCCCTGTGTAAAGAAGAAAGGCAAAGACATTCAAGCTACAATTTTAGTCAGCACACTGGAGATATTTGTAATGTAAAGGGATCAAATATTGATCAGACTTTGGAACATGAACACATTGACTCGGAAGATGATATTAGTGATGAAAATTCAGAATTTGAAGAAGAGGGTGAAACTCGTTATGAAGGAGAGTTTGAACATAAAAATAGAAATAATGATGATTGTATAACGGACAACAGACATAATGAAACTGCAGAAAGGGGACACACTGAAAATATGGATGTTTCGGACAGTTCAGGACATAATGGGAAAAGAGATTCGGATAGTGTACTAGATCTTGCTGTTTCCACTGCAATTCTGTCTCAAGGATTGACATATAATGCATCACACTAATATATCTGTAAATTGCTGTGCTTTATTTCAATCAAAGTGACTGTGTCACTTCATAGCAAATGCAGTTCATGATTTCAATCCAATTATAGCTAGTGCCAGTTACTACAGTTATACATTAATTCTTTGCTTGTCTGTCTGAGATAAAGAAGTTAAATTGTGATAGCTTCCTCTGCTTTCAGCATCATTTGCCTAAGGTTATAAAGCTGAGCATGGAAACCAGTTTCAAATCTCAAGCATCTGATTGGCTGAAATCGCGACTAGTCACCATTTCAGCCAATCAGATGCTTGAGATTTGAGACTGGTTTCCAAACTCAGTTTTATAACCTTCAGTCCTGCTTTCAGCATCATTATCATCATCCTCACGTTTACAAGTTCTTCATGTAATTATTTTTTGAAAGACCAATTTTTTTCACATTAAGCTAGAGGTTCCATTTGATCCAGGAGATGACCCTTTGACTCTATAATTCCTAACAGCCTCCCTTTGACCCTTAAGATTTTATTTAAAGTGTCATTTTTCCCAAAATTAGGGGTATTTAATATATTAATTGGCAGAACCCTCCAGTGATCAAAATGACCCTTGAGATTCAGGAAAAAATGGTGTCATATGTAACGAAGCAACACCTTTGACCATTGTTTGACATCATATAGGCGACCAAAGGGAGCATGTTTCTGACTTTTCAGTTAGTTTTTGTTAACATACAATTTTCTCATATACCATTGAAGGTAAAAGCTTGATATTTAAAATGATTGTTTGACATCTTCATAGCAACCATATAGTCAAGCTCCATAACTCACAGCTGCATTTTGTGATAGTTTTGATGATTTAAGCATAGGTTTTTCATGCCCCCACAAAGTTGCAAAGTGGAAGACATATATATAGAGTTGTACTGGTCTGTATGTCCCCAAAATATTGTGGTATCAACTCCTCATTAACTATCAGGTGGATTTCTTTCAAACTTGCATAGATGAGCAAGCAGGGTGTGTAGATGATTGTTAAGGAGATTTTTTTCCTGTGACCATTTTTACCAGAGTTATGGCCTATTGTTACAAGTGTTGTTGTACCAATGTTGGCATCAGTGGATCAAGGACAGACTAGTCAATCTGATTAAAATCATCTCCTGAAAACCCCTGAGCTATCAGGATCTGATGATGAGTAACTAAAACATGCTTTTATCACTAACCTTTTTGAACCAATCAAATTGTCACCTACCAAATCGCAAAAGTGAAAGTAAACATAGTATATAAAACCATGGAAAGTGTTGACAGCCTGCATAAGACATATTTTATTGAAGATATATGTGTTTATCATATATATGTGAATATGCAGTATTGTACATGTTGTATTTATTACTTATGTAATGACATCTTCAGATTATTTTGCGGTCATCAGATCTAACATTTTGTTAGATCTGACTTTAGTGAGATTGCAGTCTTGTTTTAATTATTTGTTCAAGTCCACTTTTCTTACCACCATTCTGAAGCCATATTTTTGGAACTGTTCATGTTTTGTTAGATACTTTGACACTGGTAAATGTTCTGATGTAGTTTTGTATGGTTATCAATAACAGATTGAGCAAGCATGTTGTTGATCAAGAAATATGTTGTTCTTCTTCACTTAAAAGAATCATAACTGGCATTTTAATCTGACAAGTGATGTTTTCTACATGTATTTGAGTATACCAAACTTTAGTGGTGATTAACACTACAACAAAAATAGAGATAAATATAAATAAAGTTCAATAGTATTTTTGATTTTGACTTGCTAATTTGATAAACTTCGACTTACCAGTATGTAAATGTGCCTACAAAGGTTCTATTACTTCTATATGAAGGCTTGCTTGTTTGTTTGCTCTTACCAGTCTAATTATAACAATATGCTGGAACCATTATATTTGCCTGAGCGATTGATTAACATGCTACTTGCCATTGGTGTTTACAAAATAGGACTACTTTCAATTAGTAGTAGGTATTTATAGCTTTCTTGATGTCATTTTCAAGATATATTCTGTCCATCTAAAAAATATATAAAATCACCATTGAATAAATGACTCCTATGATAGCAATGTCAACACATTAACATATTATTATTTTATTTTGTGGTTTGAATTATCAGGCTGATACCCCACAACAAGATTGAATTTCAATAGAAACAAAATGTAACACAGAGTTGTAAGAGCATTGGAAGATCCAAATCTTGGACATACAAAGTCTGGTTATGCGAGCATTAACTTGATAGCTGGATTCATTTTTAAATAAACTGTATGATAGTGGATGTTAATTTATTGCCTCAAACAGAGAGTCTGTTGTTGTTGTTGTTGTTGTTTTTCAAGATTTCAGTATAGGTTGTATTATGGTAAATAACTCAGTATTCCTCCGTGGTCGTCGAATGTAGTGCGAATTGCTAAATAGTTCATTTTTCTTTCAGTATCTAAAGACATGAACGACTTCATAATGTGGTTATTTTTGTTCATTATGATACAAGCAATCATTTAGAAATAATTTGAGACATAAAATAAGAAATTCTGACAGAAAATGGATGATTAGTTAATTGGAAAATGAAAGTAGGTAGTTTGGGGAAATCCCGCGTATGGATACTAGACAAATTGAGGGTGACGTCATTCGGTGGACTGGGATTTTCTTACAAGTAAGTTAACATGCCATTTGCTTTATTGTACACACCGTTCAACCCGATAATATGAATGCCGTGGGTTAGACGACGGCAGTTGCTTGTGTACATGAACGTTTTTCGGCGAAACTTAGTATTGGCCTGATTTTTACATTTTCCGGCTATATCTTAGCAGACAAAAATATACATATTGATTCCCTGTTTGTTAAGGACTCTACTGACGAAATCTTGACGCACACATGATATTATTTACAGAGAAATTGCAGAAAAAGTGTGCAATTTTTTTACAAAATATGTCATTTGACGAATCGGTCGCAAATATCCTTTTTAATTACCAAATCTGAAATATTTGAAATATACCATGATAAAGTTCAATTATTTCCCTGTAATTATTTGAAACCACAGCTTCCAATTCGCTTTTTTACTTTTAAACTTGATACGTCGTGGTGATTTTGGTAATGACAACGGCCGTTAATACTAAAATATTGGTACAGTTGAATGCAGTTTCGTCAGTGGTTTGGATAACGTTAACGGCCGTCAAGTGAACTTATTTTCAACGTCGCTGTTGTCAGCTTTATGCATGAAGTGTATCAGACTCTAGTGCTAACAAATCTAGGCTACTCTTTGTTGTGTATAAATCAAGATAATTATTGAAAGGTATGTTAACCTAAAGAAAAACATTTATAACAAAACACCTGATTTCCAGGTTGTATATATTACCTAACGTTTTGTTGTTGATGCAATTTTAGAATTGTAAAAATTTTAAGTATTCAATTATTTCGTACACTTGTCAAAAGAGAAGTACAAGCGTTTGTACTCTTTCAAATGAAAGGCAATATAATATTTTATCTAACTTTGTACAAATTCTTATATTATTTACTATATATACTTTACGAACTTGAAATTAAATGCACATGCACAGCCGCCTGCAGACGAGAAAAAATGTTGCACCGTATATTATTTCAGCTCGAACTATATCTGGGGACGAACCATACCGAGTACGTTATATTATAGTTTTAAAATTCGGAAATAAATGTTATTATTCTTTATTTTCATTTGGTAGCCATTACTCTTTAAAAATATTCGAAGGGCAGGCGGTCTTGATATACTTCTCATATAGACAACGAAAGAAAGTAAAATTCAACTCAGAATGAAGTATTTGAAGTTATTTTGCTTCATATTTGTAACAGACGAAAAACAACTATTCTTATGCGACTAAGTTTTGCCGTCGGACTGTTCCAAGGCGGTAACCCCCCGGGTTCTCACTTTCGTTAATTGTTTGTGGCAGTGGCGTCCATATTGAAATTGATTATTGTAATACCATGTTCTCTTTTCGTCTCTACTGTTTGGCTGTATGGGAAGGCTGTGTCTGCTGGATGTGGCCATCCCTGATATGCATATTTCACTGTTTTATATATCATTGTCGTCACCTTTGCTTCGGTGACAATACGGCTAAAACGTCATGGTCATATCTCCAGAATATAGTCTAAATACAAGGAATCGTAATCTCTGTCAGATCAAACTCAATTTGTAAAACAGTATTTTAAAAACTTTCGTAAATATTGCATTTTCAACAGGTATTTAAGGAAAAAAATATATAACAAAATTGGCAATGTCCGCGTTAAAAAAACATCGGTCAAATCACGATGCAATAGAAACATGTAATTATGTTCTCAAGACCAGTGTTAATCATTGTAGAGACAAAGCTAATTTTCACTTGACGGCCGTTTACGTTATCCAATCCACTGACGAAACTGCATTCAACTGTACCAATATTTTAGTGTTAACGGCCGTTGTCGTTACCAAAATCTCCACGACGTACCAAGTTTAAAAGTAAATATCTTTCTAGAGAAAGCGAATTGGAAGCTGTGGTTTCAAATAATTACAGGGAAATAATTGAACTTTATCATGGTATATTTCAAATATTTCAGATTTGGTAATTAAAAAGGATATTTGCGACCGATTCGTCAAATGACATATTTTTCAAAAAATTGCACATTTTTTCTGCAATTTCTCTGTAAATAATATCATGTGTGCGTCAAGATTTCGTCAGTAGAGTCCTTAACAAACAGGGAATCAATATGTATATTTTTGTCTGCTAAGATATAGCCGGAAAATGTAAAATTCAGGCCAATACTTAGTTTCGCCGAAAAACGTTCATGTACACAAGCAACTGCCGTCGTCTAACCCACGGCATTCATATTATCGGGTTGAACGGTGTGTTGTAGACAAAAGGGAATGGACAGACCTTCAAGCTGATACCAGGTTTTGCTGGGATTAAGACATAAATAAAACGACAAGATGCAATTGAAAATCATTTATTTAACATTAGTGTCTATGGAGAATTTTTTACCATAATACAACCTATACAAGCCAAACGAAAACTCGAAAATAACCACTAATTCGTTAATGTCATCATCAACAGTTACTAATGTAACTAGTATTTAGCAGACAGCACATATTAAAAAAACAAGTTGTGATTTTATTCCACTTGAGTACATGTAAGTGTTACATATACCTAATGTTAGTATTCCAATAAGAAACAATCAATTTTTACCTAAATAAAGAAGAGTATTCAAATAAGGAACAATCAGTTTTATATCTAGATAATTCAATTAGTGGAACAATCAATTTTCACCTAAACGAAGCAGAGAGAATAAGGAACAATTACTATACCTAGAAAGTCATTAATAGTACAGGGTGTCCCAAAAGAAAGGTAACACATTCATACCCTTAAAAAAAGAATTTCAGTATGTTGGAGAATTCGGATCAAAATACTGAAACAATCAATTTTTTTTTCTCATTTCTTGTTTAACTGATGATTTTAGCTCTTGCACTGATGTTTATTTAGGGGTGTAAACCATTTCTTTTAAATGTCCCCAAAGAATAAGTCTAATCGGCCGCATAAAATTTCAAGAAAAGACTTGACGTCATAATCTTCAAAATTGACGTCACATTGAACATTATTAAACATTTTATTTTGGATACACCGACAGCGTTTCTTATTCAAGTATAGTGTGTTGTATATCAAACAAAACTTAGAAGCCTCTAGATTATTACTTTGTAAAAATTGTATGCCTATGTGTGATGATATAAACGCCATTAAATTTCAAAAGGGTATCAGATATTATGGATCACCCTGTAATAAACATTCACATGAAATGACAGACTTATACATGTTTACATAAAATGACAGACATACTCCTATTGATGTCAACTGACAGAACTAACATTCACATGAAATGACCGACTTATATTATAATAAATCGTCCACTAAGTGCAAAAAGTCAATAAGTGCAATAGAAATGTATCATAGTTTTTGAATTTTTGCACTAAGTGGACAACATGTTTACATAAAATGACAGACATACTCTTATTAATGTCAGCTGACAGAACTAACATTCACATGAAATGAAAGACATACACATGTTCATGTCTTGGTCACTTTTCGTCTCAACTTTTTGGCTATGTGGGGAAGCTGTGTCTTCTGGCCATTGTGGCCATTCCTGATACGCATATTTCCCTCTTTTCATAACTAAGAGACACACATTGTCATATAGAATGACGGATATAAAAATGTTCATATCAACTGACAGACATAGATCGACAAGTTCATAAACATACTACATAAACATGTTTACATGAAACTACAGATATAAATTGTCCAGATAAAATTATAGATTTTGTATGTAATTTACCAGTCCTTGTGGTCTGAAGTTCAAACAGCTAGTGTTTAACATTTTGCAAACGATATTAAAACCAGGTTCCAGGGTGCACCCACCTCACACTTGCCTCAACTGGTTCTCATAGAAACAAACAAGTACAAGTTGTCCTGGTAAATTAAATAATGCTGCTGAAGTTTGAAATTAGCCCAGACCTCTGGCATCCAGAAAGGCATTCTGCAATGTGTGGCAGAAAACTGCTAGTTATAGGAAAAGCAGTGTACATTCTGGCATACCTAAAAAGTGTTTACATGTGTTTTCACGCTGAGAACCAGTCTGTACAGCTAAGTTTTTATCTTTCTGTTATCTCGGTTAACAAGATCAATGTAACATCTCATTATCTAGTGGCTCAAGTCATACACATAAACACAATCATTTTCTTCAATGTACAGTTTGTTCTCTGTCCCAGAGAAGTGGACTGATGACCCATACACACTTTCTAAGATAATCTGTGCCCTGCTGAGGTCAGCTGTCAGCTGATGGATAGTGTGTGTTCCAGCGCTGTATACATATATATAACCTATTTTGTCAACAGTAATTCCCATTGGAAACTTCATATACTTGTCTTTATAAACGGCCTTTACACTTCCATTCAGGGTCATGCTGGTAACTGTGTTGTTTTCGTTGTCAGTTACGTAAATAGTTTCACCATCTGGGCTCAGAACTATTCCACTTAAATTGTTAGACACAGGAACCCCAGCAGAGTTATGCTTAATTTTATTTATTGTTTGCCCAGCAGTGTTGCAAATTAAAATGTGAGACATTTGGCATAGAACGAGTTTATCATTATTATAAGCCAAATCCATGCATAGCCCCTTAACATCAAACTGCTTTCCTGTACTCGTGATCACACCAGAAGCTGATACAGAAAAGAACTGTATCTTCTGTCCTGGCAAATATACTGATACAGCCACCTGGTCATCAGGGACGGAAGTAAGCCCCCATAGAATGTCAGCTTCAACACGTATTTCAGACGTTACGCAGTTCTTTCTTGTATCGATCACCTTCAAAGACTTGTTTTCATTATCTGAGACAACACAGTAATGTCCATGCACAGTGGTCGCTCCTGTTATTATTGGTGAATCTTTGTCTTTAGTTGTTCTTATGTCTATCATGGTTTGATGCCTTGCTGTCGTTATTCTGCAGATCTCTGTGATGGTCTCCATCATAGTTTGAATCTGCTCTGAAGGCAGGACTGAATACCTAGTTATTCTTCTTTCATCAAGCAACTTTTTAAATCCATCGTTTAATGTTTCTATAACCTTCTTGCTCTTTTTCATAACTATGAATAATTCACAATTCTGTCCATTCTTCTTCGAATCGATGCCTATTTTCATCTCGTCAAAACATTTTTCCATAGACTGTAACCGATCAGAAGCAATTTTCAATGTCCTTTTATTTTCCTTTTCAATGTTTTCTATCTCAGTGTCCATCTTTTTCTCTAGATCATCAAAAAACTTGTTTATTTCAGCTCTTTGTGTTTTCAATTCATCTTTAGCCAACTTCTTCATATCCAAGTAAGTATCAATATTGACTTGAATCTTTCTCTTGTGATAAGTAAGTTGTTTTGCTATGGATTCCAGTTGTTTATGAAAATCTGTAAACTCTGTGATAGTTCCCGACTCTTTAACAATATCAGGTATATGAACCACATTCTCACACTGTCGGTGGTGAACTGTAATGCAGGCATAGCAGCCAAGAAAATCACAAGTCCCACAGAAGAACTCGACCACTTTACTGGGATGATTGCTGCATTTTTCAACACATTCATCAATCATTTCTTCTGGATTAGAAACAACAGGTACTGAAATAGATTCCTTGTCCTTTAAAACATGGTTCTCCATACCCTTAAACCTTCTGTGACTTTTGTAGCATTGTCCACACAAATATTCTGAGCAGTCCACACAGAATCCTTCAGCTGATACAAAGTTCCCATCTTTATTGCAAGGAGCACAGTAGCTGTCCTGCATTTCATCTGAAGCCAGAAAAACTGATCTGCCAAAGTCTACTGACTTAGCCATGTCCAGTGTCTTTTTGTAATGTTTTGAAAACTATTTGCTCAAAATTTTCGTTTTGTTTCGATATGTCCTACTCATGTTTACGTTGCTAAGACAGGTTTACGATTCTACTTCCTGGTTTCGCATATCGGTGTTTACCTTAAATACTAAACCTCATTTAAAACCCAGTGATTCAGCAGTATTTGTCGGAGTTTATGAGATCATATTATATGATTGAGTTATTTGTATGATAATAAGATCTTAATAAAGTCACTAATTGTTTGTTTGTTTTTTTTTTAATGAAAAACAAGAAGTGTCTGAAAATTTGGAATTAAAGAGTATAATATTTACATAGTTTAAATAAACTTTTTACAACTATCTTCCTTTAAAAAAATTAAATCCATATGCCCTGTGACATTTCAATTTAGCTCCCTTTTCATCTTTTTTATATTCTTCAATTTTGAATCCAAGTAAAATACTGGTTAAGAAATACCTTGCATTACAAGTGATTTTAAATGGCTTTTTTATGGATTTGATGCAATACCTGTCTAACTGGTATATATAGAGTTATGAAGGAGATAATCCAGTTTACACCAAGTCCTCCAATTGTAATTTTGGATTGTATCAGGGCATAAATGATAAACTTAAACTCATGTAATCCACTGTTTTACTACAAAAGGGTTTCCTTCCTTTCACATGTTTATGATGTAAACCACTGTTAACATGGTTAAACTACGAAAGCGGTTTCGTCCCTTTTTATAATGGACTATTTAAGACTAGTAATTTAAACTACTAATTTTACATATACTAACAATTTGTAATTATATGCCTTCTGATCAAGATCTAAACTGTTTAATTTAAGACTTGTTAGATTATTTCTGACCAAGATGCCACCAATATAGATCCAAATCAGTTAGCACAGATGTGCCAAATAATCTGGATGCCTGGACACAAATGATCCCACATCATAATAAAAAATAGTAGTTTATTGAGCCATAACTATGTACAAAATCATGAAGCCGGTAAAGGCTGATAAAATGCGCATGTTTTCTTGCTATTGCAGCTTCACATAAAGTACCATTGATTTCCAAACAGTGGTTGGTGAGAAATGGCAAAAACACAAAGGACAAAGAAAATATACCGTATAATGGGTTATTTTCGCGATCGAAAATTTTCGCGATTTTTACAATTTAATTTTAGTTGTAATTTTAGCGAATTTACGCCCGCAGAAATAAATTTTCGCATTTTAACTTTTTGTAAGCCATTCAAATTACTATAGTTCTTGTAATCCTGTACCAGCAAAAGTATGTGTAAAAAATTAAGCATCATTTGAAGAAATGTTTGCTATGGTGTGACAGCTGTGCATTTAAAAGTGGTAATTTATCAAACTGTTATGAACCGAATTGTCCGTAGCATAATTGACATCCGTTTAATTAACAATGGTGATTATGTTTTTATAGACAGAATTATTACCGTGACCACCGCAGATGGGCCTATAGAAGTATCAAGCAACAAGAGCCGTGTTACACGTGGTTAAATCCCCCCGCCGGAAAAAGTAACCTGAAGGTTGTACTTTCGTATTATTTACCTGGAGAGGAAATCCTTTTAAATTTGGAATTAAAATTTTTAAACAAAATTTATCAAGTAAATCTGATAAAGGGGAATAACTCTAAAAATAGGCAAAGTAGAGTTATTGAACTTGCACATTGCACTACCTACTGTGCTCTGTCAGTATATGAAATTTGAATAAAATCCCTCAAGTAGTTTTTGAGTTATGCTCCGGACAAAATTTATTAAGTAATTCTAATAAAGAGGAATAACTCTAAAAAAGGCAAGGTAAAGTTATTGGACTTGCACACTGCACTACCTACAATTACAGGTGGCAGTATTATTGTCTTTACCCCCCCCCCCCACTCCCCCCAAAGAAAAAAAATCTCGTTGTTATACAAACATAATCACTGATTATGTTTGTATAACAACGAGATTTTTTTTCTGATTAATTTTGTGTAGATGTTGAAAGACTATGTTGACTGAAAGTACCAAGGTATATTTTCAGGGTTGTAGCAGGGTCTTTGGGGGGGAGTGGGGGGGGGGGGTTAAAGACAATGATACTGCCACCTGTGCCTGCAATGTGCTCTGTCAGTGTATGAAGTTTGAATAAAATCCCTCAAGTAGTTTTGGAGTTGTGCTCCGGACAGAACATATCAAGTAAATATAATAAGGAGGAATAACTCTTAAAATAGGCAAGGTAGTTATTGTTCTTGCACTCTGCACTACCTACCAATGTGCTCTGTCAGTGTATGAAGTTTGAATAAAATCCCTCCAGTAGTTTTGGACTTAGGCTTCGGGCAAAATTTATCAAGTAAATATGATAAAGGGGAATTACTCTTAAAAAAAGACAAGGTAGAGTTATTGTTCTTGCACTCTGCACTACCTACCAATGAGCTCTGTCAGTGTATGAAGTTTGAATAAAATCCCTCCAGTAGTTTTGGACTTATGCTCCGGACAAAATTTATCAAGTAAATATGATAAAGGGGAATAACTCTAAAAATAGGCAAGATAGAGTTATTGTTCTTGCACAATGCACTACCTACCAATGTGCTCTGTCAGTGTATGAAGTTTGAATAAAATCCCTCCAGTAGTTTTGGACTTATGCTCCTGACAAAATTTATCAAGTAAATATGATAAAGGGGAATAACTCTAAAAATAGGCAAGGTAGAGTTATTGTTCTTGCACACTGCATTACCTACCAATGAGCTATGTCAGTGTATGAAGTTTGAATAAAATCCCTCCAGTAGTTCGGACTTATGCTCGGGACAAAATTGTTTCGGACGGACGCACGGACAAACGGCATTTCTAATATCCCCCTCGCCTTCGGCGGGGGGATAAATAATTAACCTTTAGCCTGCTGGGACTACCTTTTCAAACAGCTTTTTAAGTAACGCTGATCTCCACTGTTTGTGAAGCATAGTATATGCAACAAATTTTTAAACTATGAAATTATTCCTACCGCGAAAATTAAGTTGGGAAATGTTGGCGTTTATTATTTTTGCAAATTTACTACGTTCGCAAAAATAGCGAAAATATTATGCTTGCAAAAAAACATTATACAGTATTACTGGAAGAACTACAATTTTGTGATTTATAATTTTATATTTCCTGACTTAACCTCGTTTTGATATATAAAACTCTGTAGGATTTTGACACAAAGCAAGTCAGTAACCTTCAAGTTAGTGTTATAACCAGTTCAATTAGAAACACTACTTTAGTTTAATTGTAACTTATTTATTTTACATCAATTGTGAAACAAGTAATTCCAACTTGTATTAATCACATTCAATGACTGCTTCTTGGGTGGGAACCAGTACTCATGGCAAAAGTAGATTGTGGAAATTGCAGAAGAATCTCAATTTTCTTGGAGGATTTGAACCTGCAATCTCCCAATCTGGAGTCCAATGCTCTACCGTCAGACTGTTTCTCACAAAAAATGCTGATTATCTTCATACTTATTGTTTATTTTCTATCATTACAATGTAAAAGTAAATAATATTCAACAAAAACAACTATTAATTAACACATAATTAATGGGGAATGTCGCGGGAAAAGGTACATTCGGACAGTTGACATCAATTCCAGAAATGACGTCATCAAGTTGAACAGATGGCATTAATTATGCATTTCGTGGTAAAACATATCTTTTTATTGTCAAAATATGTAATAAAATCACTTCTTAGTAATGAAAAAATAAAAGATAGTTGTAAGTTCATTCTAAATATTGTAACGACTAAAATGTCACAAAATATGACTGAATGTACTTTTTCCCGTGGCGTGCCCCATTTGAAGTAATGACTTCCAGCAATACAGCGAAACATTGTAAAATTATGCTCATCCTTTTGTTTTCAAACTGTTTTGGGTGTGTTGAAGGGACGTGGCTTGTTTTGGGTCATAATAGAGCTTCACTCCTGTACCCTCCAAAAATCATGTTTTTTGCATGTTTGGTAAAACTTTGCCAATGAACATAATGATCAGTACGAGAAAGATCCAAATACTTACATCAAATTTACTCTGTTGGATGATTGAAATAAGAGAAAACTTGATGTTTATGCTTTGTGTTTTGCCCATTTTTGGTAATGCACATGTTTCTCCTACTAAAAGTTTCCGTCCCCCTTCCACTGAAACTCATAAAACGCTGGCAGAAAATATCCATGTAAAAAAGAAGATTTCACAGTTATCAATAGTACTGGGTATTACAGTAATAAACACATTGATTTTGAATAAATTAGGATTAATACTTTCATAATGTATTGCTTTAACTAAGCAAAGAAAAACACTTGGCCTTTTTTTTCAAAGCGATTCATGATAATGTGTTGAATTTTTTTTTTCATATAATGATAATTACAAAACATATCATATAATTTTTTTATGAACACTTCTAAATATTCTATATTCTAACAAAATATTTTTAAGTTTTGTTTTTTTTTTAGTTGCTGTTGTAGCCACCTTTTAAGTCAGGTTTTTAATTGCAATACAAAATAGTTTCAGGAAGAAAATTCATTTATTTCAAATTGCAAAATGGGGGTGAATGTGAATGTGAGCGGTCATGTATGAAAAGTTAATTATTTCCTAAAATAACAAGAATTTGTATGAATTTAAAACCAAATTTCTAATTGTTAAAATGATAATATATTATGTAACAAGTTTTGAAGCAGAAGTTTAAAGTTTCTAAAATATGTCAACATCAACAAAAAGTTCGTAAAAGTGTAACAAAATTGGTAAAATAAAACAACAAACTCATGTGAGTCATAAACAGACAAACTTAATATTATGGTCTTTAACAAAAAATATTTACACCTTTATTTCCACTGCTTCAATATCCTTTACCGGACGAGTGAAGTTCAATCTTCAATGAACACCGTTAGCCTTATCACCGCGCAATGAGTACAATCGGGGTCGGATGTAAACTCGTACCGGTAACACTGCAATCTATCCTGGTAAAGGAATGCCCTGGTGACGTCATGAAATCCCCGCTATTTTTATAATTGTTGCTAATTTTAGATAGCTCTTCCTGGAATGTTGCTATTTTTAGATTACTTTTATTTTTAGTTGATTTTATACCCCTCAAACCGGAAGTAAACAAGTTTACTTATATGACACCAATGATGTTACTACTGCACGTCATAATTTTACTACTGCACGTTATGATGTTACTACTGCACGTAAAGATTTTACTACTGCACATAAAGATGTTTCTACTGCACATAATGATGTAGCTAGTGCACATAATGATGTTACTACTGCACATAATGATGTTTCTACTGCACATAATGATGTTACTACTGCACGTAATGATGTTACTACTGCATGTAATGATGTTACTACTGCACGTTATGATGTTACTACTGCACATAAAGATTTTACTACTGCACATAAAGATGTTTCTACTTTATATAATGATGTTTCTACTGCACATAAAGATGTTACTACTGAACATAATGATGTTACTTCTGCACGTAAAGATGTTACTACTGCAAAGATGTAACTTTGTAACTGCACGTAATGATGTTTTTACTGCACATAAAGATGTTACTACTGCACATAATGATTTTTCTACTGCGCATATTCACAATACTCATAAGAAGGCAGTAATGGCGTTCCATAGACATAGATATACAATGTTCATAATTATACATATTACATAACCATTCATGTTTAAATGAAACAACAGATATAAGTTGTCAAGATAAAATTATAGATTTTGAATGTAAATTAACAGTCCTTGTGGTCTTATGTTCAAACAGCTAGTGTTAAACATTTTGCCAATTAAAACCAGGTTCCATGGTGCACCCACTTCGCACTTGAAGAATCAACAGTTTCTCATATGAACATACATGTACAAGTTGTCTTGGCAAATTTAATAATGCTGCTGCAGTTTGAAATAAGTCCAGAATTTTAGAGGCATGCTGCATTGAGTGGCAGAAAACTGCTAGTTATAGGAAAAGCATTGTACATTCTTGCATACCTAAAAAGTGATTGCATGTGTTTTTCCTGCTGAGAACCAGTCCTATCTTTCCATAAGGAAAAGATGCTGTATGTATGCCGGTATTAGTCATAAAATAAATTTGAGACGTCTTTGACAAAATTAGCTGTTTCTGGTAAAGATAGAACTATGGGTCACCTCGATTCAACTGTTTTGGCACAGTCAATATAGCCTCGGGCAGTGTCCAAATCAACTAAGTTTTTTTTATCCGTCTGTTATCTCAGTTAACAAGATCAGTGTAACATCCCACTGTCTAGTGGTTCAAGTCATACACACAAACACAACCACTTTCACCAACGTACAGTTTGTTCTCTGCCCCAGAGGAGACACATGTCCCATACACATCGTCTATGATGATCTGTGCCCTGCTGAGGTCTGCTGTAAGCTGATGGATAGTGTTTGTATTCAAGCTGCATACATATACATAACCTCTTTTGTCAACAGTGATACCCCGTGGATCCTTTATATCCTTGTCTTTATAGATGGCCTTTACACATCCATTCAGGGTCATGCTTATAACTGCGTTGTTTGCTTCGTCAATTACATAAATAGTTTCGCCATCTTGGCTCAGAACTATGCCCTTTAGGGTAAACATAGGAACATCAGCAGAATTATGCTCAATTTTATTTAATGTTTGTCCAGCAATATTGCAAATTAAAATCTGAGACGTTTGGCATAGAACGAGTTTATCATTATTATAAGCCAAATCTATGCATAGCCCCTTAACATCAAACTGCTTTCCTGTACTCGTGATTACACCAGAAGCTGATACAGAAAAGAACTGTATCTTCTGTCCTGGCAAAAATACTGATACAGCCACCTGGTCATCATGGATGAATGTCAGTCCCCTTAGTGTCCGAGCATTAACATGTATCTCAGCGGTTACACAATTCCTTCTAGTATCAATCACTTTAAGAGACGTCTTGCCATTTTCAGAGACAACATAGTAATGTCCATGTACAGTAGTCAGACCCCTTATTCTTGGTTTTACTTTGTCAGTAGTCGTACTTATGTCTATCTTGATTTGGAGCCTGGCTGTTGTCAGTCTACAGATCTCTGTAGTGGTCTTCATCATAGCTTGAATCTGCTCTGAAGGCAGCACTGAATACCTCATTATTCTACTTTCATCAACCAACTTGTCAAATCCATCATTTAATGTTTCTATTACCTTCTTGCTCTTTTTCATGGCGATGAATAATTCACAGTTTTGCCCATTCTTCTTCAACTCGACGCTTGTTTTCATCTCATCAAAACTTTTTTCCATGGACTTTAACCTATCAGAGGTAACTTTCAAAACTCTTTTATTTTCTTTTTCAATGTTTTCTATCTGAATGTCCATCTTTTTCTCTAGATCATCAAAAAACTTGTTTATTTCAGCTCTTTGTGTTTTCAATTCATCTTTAGCCAACTTCTTCATGTTCAAGTTAGTTTCAATATTGTCTTGGATCTTTTTATCTTGATCGGCTAGTCTTTTAGCAATGAATTCCAGTTCTTTATGAAAATCTGTGAACTCTTTGATAGTTCCCGACTCTTGAACAATATCAGGTATATGAACCACTTTCTCACACTGACGGTGGTGAACTGTAATGCAGGCATAGCAGCCAAGAAAATCACAAGTCCCACAGAAGAACTCGACCACTTTACTGGGATGATTGACGCATTTTTCAACACATTCATCAATAATTTCTCGGGAAGAACCAACAGGTACTGACAAAGAGTCCTTTTCTTTTAACACATGGTTCTCCATAGTCTTAAACCTTCTGTGACTTTTGTAGCATTGTCCACACAAATATTCCGTGCAGTCCACACAGAATCCTTCAGCTGATACAAAGTTCCCATCTTTATTGCAAGGGACACAGTAGCTGTCCTGCATTTCATCTGACGCCAGAGTTATTGAACTGCCAAAGTCGACTGATTCAGCCATGTCCAGTTTTTTTTGGTTAACACGTTTAGTAAACTATGAGATGAAAAATATTTGTTATCATACAGGTTATCGTTGTGAAGATCACATGAAGGTTATCAATTCTACTTCCTGGTTTCAGCCATATCTGTGTTTACTTAAAATACTTAACCTGATTTTAAACTACAGTGAAATATTTAGCATGGTTAAAATAAACGTTTCAAAAATCTTTCTTCTTCAAAATCTCTCTGCCCTGTGAAACTGCTTTTAAAGTTCCCTTTTCTTTTTTTATATTCTGCAATTTTGAATCCCAATTAAACACTGGTTTAGAAATACCTTGCAATTCATGTTATTTTAAATGGCAATTCAAAGGATTCGGCACAGTACTGGTCTAACTCAATTAGAATAATGAAGGAGATAATCCAATTTTACACCAAGACCTCAAATTGCAATTTTGGACTAAATCAGGCCATTGGTAATAAACTTAAAATGCATGTTAACCACTGTTTAACTACATAAGGGTTTCTTCCTTTTATATAATGGACTATTTAAGACGAGTAATTGAAACTACTAAATTTACATCTACTAACAATTTATAATTACATGCCTTCTGATAAAGATCAAAACTAGATTATTTCTGACCAAGATGCCACCAATACAGATCCCATCAGTTGGCATGGATGTGCCAACTGATCTGGATGCCTGGACACAAATGATCCTATACATGTAATAATAAGTAGTTTAATGGGCCATAACTATGAGAAAAATCATGAAGCCAGTAAGGGCTGATAAAATGTGCATCTTTTCTTGCTATTGCAGCTTACCATTAAGTATCATTGATTTCCAAACAGTGGTTGGTGAAGAATGGCCTAAACACGAAAGGACAAACTAATTTAAATTTTGTGATTTATAATTTCATATTTCCTGACTTAAACCCGTCTTGATATATGTAACTCTGCAGGATTTCTATACAAAGCAAGTAAGTAACCTTCAAGTTTCTGTAATAACCAGTTCAATAATTTGTGAACACTACTTTAGTTTAATTTTAACTTATTTATTTTACATAAATTGTAAAACAAGTTATACCAACTTGTATTAATAACACAAAGGGATTTCTATAGATGCAGATTCTTGCATTTTGATGCAAGTGAATTTGAATTTTTCTACTTTTGATCCCACCAAATTCTGAGCTTGGGGTCATATTGCTGCAAGAGAATATCGGAAAAGTGGTCCAATTCTGCAAGAATTACAATGGTGTCTATTGAATTTTAATTATAAAGTAAATATATTTATTTGACCCATAAAAACTAATTAAAATCAAATTTAAGAAATTTTATAAGTAGTAAAGTTCACTGAATACAAGATATGACTTGACTTTCTGATTATGCCCCTTTGAATATTCTCAAAAGGGGTCAGATGACCCCCTGCTTTTCAAAAGCTATTGAAATCACTTACATTAATGACTGATTCTTGGGTGGAAACCAGTAATCTTGGCAAAAGTGGATTGTGAAAACTGCAAAAGAATCTCGTCCCCCTGCAATCTCCCAATCTGGAGTCCAATGCTCTACCACTAGAATGTTTCTCACAAATAGTTCTGTATATCTTCATACTGTATTGTTTATTTTCTATCATTACACTGTGAAAGTAACTATATTCAACAATAACAACACTAGGTAAAGAAATAATATTTAGAAAATTAAATAAACAAGAGGGCCATGATGGCCCTATCTGCTCACCTGAGTACAAAAGTACTCTCAGCTTGTGGTTTCAGACAAAAAGATTTTTAAAGTTTTTCCTATACAAGTCTATATAAAATGAAGTGACCCCTAGGGCGGGGCAAATTTTGACCCCAGGAAAATAATCTGAACAATCTTTGTGGAGTTCCTATAGAGGATGCTAAATGCCAAATATCTAAGCTCTAGGCCTTGTGGTTTCAGACAAGAAGATTTTTAAAGTTTTTTCTATATATAAGTCTATATAAAATGAAGTGACCCCTGGGGCGGGGCCAATTTTGACCCCAGGGAAATAATTTGAACAATCTTTGTAGAGTTCCACTAGAGGGTGCTAAATGCCAAATATCTAAGCTATAGGCCTTGTGGTTTCAGACAAGAAGATTTTTAAAGCTTTTCCTTTCGGTTGCCATGGCAACCCGAGTTCTGCATGGAATTGATTTCTTTGAACAACTTTGGAAGAGCTTCATGCAAGGAACATCCTTGGCAAGTTTCGTCAAAATTGGCCAAGTCGTTTCAGAGAAGAAGTCGTTTGAAGAAAAGTTGACGACACACCGATCACAAAAGCTCACCATGAGCACTTCGTGCTCAGGTGAGCTAATAAAACGTGGGGCACGTCGCGGGAAAAGGTACCTTCGGACAGTTGACGTCAATTCTTGAATTTACATCATAAAGATGAACAGATGGCATTAATTAATATGCATTTCTCTATAAAAATATTTTATTGTCAAAACGTGTAATAAAATCACTTCTTAGTTATGAAAAAATAATAGATAGTTTTTAGTTCCTTCTAAATATTGTAACAACTAAAATGTCACAAAATATGACCAAATGTACCTTTTTTCCCGTGGCTTGCCTCATTTAAAGTAATAACTTCCAGCAATACAGCGAAACATGGTAACATGTCAACAAGATCATGCTCATCTTGTTTGCAAACTGTTTTGGGTGTGTGGGAGGATGGGACTGTTTTGGGTCGAAATAGGGCTCCGGTCCCCTCCAAAAAGTATGTTTTTTGCATGTTTGGTAAAACTTTCCTGATGAACATAATGATCAGTAAGAAAAAGATCTGATTACTTTCATCAAATGTAATTTACTTTGTTGGATTATTGAAATAAGAGAAAACTTGACGTTTTTGCTTTGTATTTTGTCCATTTTTTATAATGAACACGTTTCTCCAACTAAAAGGCCCCATCCCCCTTCCCTTGAAATGCATAAAACACTGACAGAAAACTTCCATGCTAAAAAGCATAATTCACACAGGTATCAATAGTACTGGGTATTAATAAACACAAGGATTTTGAATAATTTAGCATTAATAATTTCATAATGTATTGCTTTAACCAAGCAAAGAAAAACACTTGATCTTTTTTCAAAATCATGAAAATGTGTTGTGCCTTAATTTTTTAAACAACCCAAATGCTTTTCATATCTCGATAATTACATGTACAAAAAATTTCATTTTAATTTTTATGAACATTTCAAAACATTCTATATTCTAGCAAAATATTTTTAAGTTGTTTTTTTTTAAGGTAAATTTTTTTGTGAGTGTCTGTTGTAGCCACCTTTTAAGTCACGTTTTTAATATATATACAAAATAGTTTCAGGAAGAAAATTCAGTAGTTTCAAATTGCAAAATGGGTGTGAATGTTTGTGACTGCAAACAGTCATGTATGAAGTTAAGTTAAATATTTCCTAAAATAAAAAGAATTTGTATGAATATAAAACCAAATTTCTAATTGTTAAAATGATCATATATTATGTAGCACATTTTGAAGCAGAAGTTTAAAGTTTATGAAATATGTCGACATCAACAAAAAGTTAGTGTTACAAAATTGGTAAAATAAAACAACAAACTCTTGTGAGTCATAAACAGACAAACTTAATATTATGGTCTTTAACAAAAAAATTCACACAAACCTGTGATACAACCAACAAAAATTTGGTATCAAATTTATCTATTTAAAAATCAGTCTTAAAAATTATTATTCTATAAACAGAAGACCATCCACATGTACATGTATATAAGAAAATTCATACCAACATTGAAATTTATACTACAGTCTTCAAGACCACTAATAGAAAACCCAAAAGTGGCCTTTGAATTCAGGTGGTCTTTGTTCACATGTGAATTTGTTCTTAAAATCACAAAGTCGGATCTTTATCCACAGGTGGTCTTTTTTACAGGTGGTCTTATGTTTACAGGTGGTCTTTTGTTTACAATTGGTCTTTTGTTTACAGGTGGTCTTTTGTTTACAGGCGGTCTTTTGTTTACATGTGGTTTTTAGTTTACAGGTGGTCATAAGCACAGGTTAGACTGTATTCAGGACTTAACTGCTGTGTTGTAGATTCATTTATATCCAGCAGCATGTTTCATGGAGCCTTGATCTTGTGGATTTCAATGTTTTGACAGTTTAATACTATTTCATTTATGAAAGAACCTGTATCGTGAGGTTTTTTTTTAAATTTGTGTATCCACTGATTCATTAAATCCATGAAAACTGTTAATACATGAATACAAATAAAATTACATATTTTAACAATCAGAACTTCTTGTTTTGCCTCAACAGTTTCCGTTCTCTGTCTTGTCTTAACTGCTCTATCATCATTTTTGTTCTTTGTTTTTTTCTAAGCATACCAATTCTCACTCTGCCAGAGCAAACTTCCTCATCAATCTCATCATCTGACTCGCACCCCTCATCTTCCGAGTCATGTGATCCATCATCTTCTGAGTCATGTGATCCATCATCTTCCGAGTCATGTGATCCATCATCTTCTGAGTCATGTGATCCATCATCTTCTGAGTCATGTGATCCATCATCTTCCGAGTCATGTGATCCATCATCTTCCGAGTCATTTGATCCATCATCGCCAGGGTCACTACAATCACTTTCAGAATTTTTATCAACTTCATTACTGATACAACATTTAGAAATACTTTCATGTTCATTTTCAGACTTGACAATCTGACTCTCACAAATTTCTTCTTTGATTTCTGTATCAGGAAAACCATCATCTGCTTTTTCCATTTTTATTCTCAGATTCTGCTCTGGATTTACTTTCATTTCAGTACTATCAGTTTGAATATCAGTTTCTTCTTTTTCAATTTTAACAAGTGTAGTTGGATCAGTTTGATCCTGATTGCTTGTTACATCTTTTGATTTTGTGCTGCAATCTTTTTTAGAAGAATGGCAAGTGGCCATTGCTACCATGTCTCCATTCACATGACGTATCTCTGCAGGTGTTGCACTATAATCTGCATTTAGATTTTCATCTTCATTATTATCATCATCACTTTCAATGAAACTTCTCTTGTGGTTTGCAACTCTTCGGGTTGCAAAGATGACATCCTCATATTTACCATCTTCACCACTACCACCTCCAGAATCAATTTCATCACTTTCAATAACTGGTGCCTTTGAACCTTTTTGTTTTCTGCTTAGTTCATCAGTTTCACTTCCATCAGAATTTTGAACATCATCCTTTTTCTTCATTATTCTTTTAACTTTTTTGTTTTTTTCCTCCAAATCATTGGAACTGTCGCTTTCAATAATACTACGATTTCGACTTTTTCTTGTAGCAAGTGTCCTTTTCATTCTGTCATTGCCAGTTTCATCATTACTATCTGAATCCTCATCTTTACTTTGCTTATTCTGATGAGATGCTTTAACTCTTCTGTTTGAATGCCTGTCACATTCTAAATTTACATCATCATCCACCATTGCTGAATCATGTGACAAGTCATGTGATGGGTCTTGTGATGACAGGTCTTCCTCAGATGAGCTTGAAGCATCTGAATCTGGGACCGAGTGAAACCGTCTATGCCTGCCTTTGATTCTACATGGTGTATTCTGTTTGTAAATAAAGGATATTACATTCATAAATACTGCATTCAAACAAATAGAACCATGTAACAAGCATTTGACACACTTTATCCTTCACTGCAACTTTTATTGCATGGGCAGTGTAGATCAAGATAAGCCTGCATAAATGTGTTGTTCTTTTCATTCGTTTTTCTGATCAAGATACAGTGTAAAAATTTATATCAGAAGGAACAGATGTGCTGACTAATCTGGATCTACACCTGTCGAGATAAAGGGCATATCTTTTGAGAAAAGGGTTCACAGACAAAGATTCGGGTATGAGATTGTTTTCAATAATTATTATCAATTTTAAACAAAAGAACACCACAATGGGACAAAACCATGTTTTTTTTCTTGAAATTTGAAGGAAAGGGGCATAACTGTGACAAAACAGACAAGAGTTATAAATCTTGTCCTGATAATTGCTACTGTTATGTCAGACAAAAAGAATAAAGTTTCTAAGCTCTTTCTTGAATGGTTACTGAGAAAAAGTTAACTTAAACAAAAAACAAGAGGGCCATAATGGCCCTTATATCGCTCACCTGAGTACAAAAGTACTCTCAGCTTGTGGTTTCAGACAAGAAGATTTTTAAAGTTTTTCCTATATCAGTCTATATAAAATAAAGTGAACCCTGGGGTGGGGCCAATTTTGACCCCAGGGAAATCATTTGAACAATCTTTGAAGAGTTCCACTAGAGGGTGCTAAATGCCAAATATCTAAGCTCTAGGCCTTGTGGTTTCAGACAAGAAGATTTTTAAAGTTTTTCCTATACAAGTCTATATAAAATGAAGTGACCCCTGGGGCGGGGCCAATTTAGACCCCTGGGAAATAATTTGAACAATCTTTGTAGAGTTCCACTAGAGGATGCTAAATGCCATATATCTAAGCTCTAGGCCTTGTGGTTTCAGACAAGATTTTTAAAGTTTTTCCTATACAAGTCTATATAAAATGAAGTGACCCCTGGGGCGGGGCTAATTTAGACCCCTGGGAAATAATTTGAACAATCTTTGTAGAGTTTCTCAAGAGGATGCTTAATGCCAAATATCTAAGCTCTAGGCCTTGTGGTTTCAGACAAGAAGATTTTTTTGAAGTTTTTCCTATATAAGTCTATATCAAATGAAGTGACCCCTGGGGCGGGGGCCACTTTAGACCCCTGGGAAATAATTTGAACAATCTTTGTAGAGTTTCACAAGAGGATGCTTAATGCCAAATATCTAAGCTCTAGGCCTTGTGGTTTCAGACAAGAAGATTTTTAAAGTTTTTCCTATATAAGTCTATGTAAAATGAATTGACCCCTGGGGCGGGGCCAATTTTGACCCCAGGGAAATAATTTGAACAATCTTTGTAGAGTTCCACTAGAGGATGCTAAATGCCAAATATCTAAGCTCTAGGCCTTGTGGTTTCAGACAAGAAGATTTTTAAAGTTTTTCCTATATAAGTCCATGTAAAATGAAGTGACCCCTGGGGCGGGGCCAATTTTGGCCCCAGGGAAATAATTTGAAAAATCTTTGTAGAGTTCCACTAGAGGATGCTAAATGCCAAATATCTAAGCTCTAGGCCTTGTGGTTTCAGACAAGAAGATTTTTAAAGTTTTTCCTATATAAGTCTATGTAAAATGAAGTGACCCCTGGGGCGGGGCCAATTTTGACCCCAGGGAAATACTTTGAACAATCTTTGTAGAGTTCCACTAGAGGATGCTAAATGCCATATATCTAAGCTCTAGGCCTTGTGGTTTCAGACAAGAAGATTTTTTAAAGTTTTTCCTATATAAGTCTATGTAAAATGAAGTGACCCCTGGGGCGGGGCCAATTTTGACCCCAGGGAAATAATTTGAACAATCTTTGTAGAGCTCCACTAGAGGATGCTAAATGCCAAATATCTAAGCTCTAGGCCTTGTGGTTTCAGACAAGAAGATTTTTAAAGTTTTTCCTTTTGGTTGCCATGGCAACCAGAGTTCTGCATGGAATTGATTTCTTTGAACAACTTTGGAAGAGCTTCATGCAAGGAACATACGTGGCAAGTTTCATCAAAATTGGCCAAGCCGTTTCAGAGAAGAAGTCGATTGAAGCAATTGTTGACGACGGACGACGCACGACGGACGACGGACATCAGGCGGTCACAAAAGCTCACCTTGTCACTACGTGACAGGTGAGCTAAAAACACTATATGAAATGTTGATGCCTGCCCACTCAATGATTACACTAATCTATTAACCAGTGTTTTCTAAAGAAAACCTGGTCATGCTGGTTATAAAGACATTATCAGTGTTCCTTTCTTGAACATGGGAATGTGGCCATGGCTTTCAAGTTGATCAAAGTATTTAAAACCACCAAAATTTAATTTAAAAATCTGACATAAAACATATTTTAGAAACCAGAATTTAAAACCAACACAAAACTAAGAAATTTAACTTTAAAAATAAGTTAAAAAATTGAAGACCATGATATAAGAACCAAGGCAAATGCTGTTTATTAAGTGATTACTGAAAAACATGAAATTTTCTGAACATGAATGAAAGTTCATCTACTGTATTTTGCAATGTCTAAGACCACCTGTGTTTTGACTTCCTCTTCTTCACTTGAACTGTCCTCTTCCAATTCATCATCATCAACAATAAAATCCTCCATCGATTCTTCACCACTTGTTTCATTTGGATCATAATTGTACCGGTTATTTCTAAAAAAAAAACCTAAACAAATCAGTACATGTATATCAATAAAACGAATCATGAGATTACAGAATCGAGAAAGAATTACTGAAAAGCTTCTTAACTGGTCTCCATCTAAACTCCATCATTTCATTGATCAGTTTGGAGACAAACTCAATTTGAACCAAAACTGAGATTCAAAACTTGTCTCTGCTTTAAAAAACTCCAGCACTTGATCTGTCAGTTTGCAGACTTAACTCAATTTCACCCAATCAGATGCCTGTGATTCAAGAATATAGGCCCCTAGCAATGTAAGACTAAACATTGTTTTACTTGTAATCAAAACCCTTTTTTAATGAAATAATGTTCTACTTACTCTTTTGTAAAGTTTATAACAAGCTTTCTTGGTCTCAAATGATCATATTTTCCTGGTGATTTTGTAGGTGTTATTTTTTCCCAGATTTCCTCACGTTTTGGTAAATGAAATTCATAAGATCGTCTTTTCTGTAACCTCTCTGAACTTCTTGGTGTGGTCTAAATTTATAAATAAAAAAAAACTTTGAATTCCACAACCAATTAAGAATGTTCTCAATTTCAACCAGTAATACATGTATTACTTAGATATAATACAAGTTTTTGTTCTTGTTTCTTAGCATTTTTTAGCATAGTGTGCATATGCATGTACTTTCAATGAACATAATGAATATACAAAACCTGGAAATTATCATGTCCTGTTGTAATTGTTTCATTTAGAGCAGCATGTATGTAGGTGAGAAGCGCTACCCATTAAGAGATATTTCACTTGTGGGACATTCTGACTGGGTACATTCTGGCTTATCTAAGTAGTCTTAGAGATCATTTGACTTTAGGCTTGACTACAGATTGTATGGCAAGGCAAATCAACATAAAATCAATAATTAACACCTCTTTAATTTTAATTACACCTTGGATAGTGAGGCAAAGTCCAAAAAAATATAAATTCTTGTGCCCATCACTTTTTCAACAAACTCACTCAAACAAAATGTCATGATGACAGCCTGAAAACACCATATAAATAACAAAAATGTTGTTATTAAACTAAAATTATGTATACATGCCCATAGGGTTCGCTAATAAATAAAACAACGTCAAGACTTAGTTACCAAATACATATAGAACTAGTAACTCTAATTATCAAAGCTATACAGGTTACAAACAGGTTAAAATGTGCAGAGGTGCACTTTTATGCCAGGCCATATATGGATATCTACATGCCCCATTCGGCGGAATAAAAAAAGTTTATGTAGGTCTGGCGTTCCATAGCCTAGGCTTGAGTTAAAGTCTTTGGTTGGAGTAGCAATTCTAATCGGAGGAAAAATGCACACATATTTGCATTTGTGAACTTTGTGCTAAAGAAAGAACTACCTTCTGCGCATTTGTTTCTTCTCCTGATGAGCTTGAATCTTCAATTGGAACAGTTTTATGTCGTTTTCGGTTTGATCTCCGCAAGTCCGCCATTTTGTAAACTTCTTTACAAAGTTATCCCCCTTCGATTTGTGTCCTCACTTTGTGCTACGTTTATCTGTTTATGACAGGTGTGACGGATTGAACATCCTGTTGCGTTGGAAGTTTTTGTGAATGTAATGTTTATTTATTTAGGTTCATTGTTACGTAAGAATGAAGGTTACACATGTTTAATAGTTAAATCGTTGGCCTAAAAACATGGTCGGCGTTACCTGTGTGCTGACGTTGATCATTCTACTCTGTCTGTTTGATCAATCAACGCTTGTCAGTGCTGGAATTGATGACGGCGAGTTGTATGACGATCAGCAAGACGAAAATATAGAATCAACAACAAACTATATTGAACAAAAGGAATACGACACTGAGCCCATTGACATTGGTCTGAGATTAGTTCAGGTAACATGTTTACATAAATCTGATTAATATCATATACTAAAAACCAATTAAAATCATCGCTTGAAAACTCCTATGCTAGATCTGGATATCCCGATATCTGTTGGAATTGTTCAATGGATATACGGAGCCCAAATTTGGTATCTGTTGTTGACATCCCTTAAAAAGCCTTGGCCCAAAGCCCCAATATTATAAAACTAAATCTGGAGACCAGTCTTAAATCTGAAGCTTCTGATCGACTGAAATGGCGACTGATCAGTGATCACCATATCAGCCAATCAGACGCTTGAAATTTGAGACTGGTTTCTTATCTCTGTTTTATAATTTTCAGCACTAATCTGGTAACTTGTATCTAAAGACACAGCTATTTTCTTAGTCCTATTTAAGACAAGATATTGTTTTGTGTTCAGCTCATGGAATTGCTGTTCTCATAATTGCATAATATTTTTTAACCCTTTACTCCAATGGATATGTGTATAATTCTTATCCCATGTGCTAACAACATTGTAGATCCAGATCTGCAGGCACAGCTGTGTCAGATGATCTGGATCTACAATGTTCACTTCTTAATCAGAAGAAAAACTAATAAATGTAAAAAGCAAACAGTGTAGATCCTGATCAATTGGCATGGCTCTTTCAGATAATTGTGAACTACACTGTCTGCACATGTGATAAAAGTTGTATCTGTAGAGTAAAAAGTTAACTAGATTTTAAAAAAATGGACTCCGATGGACCGTTCCATTATTTCAGAGGCTAAAAGCCTAAAAGGTTAATTGATTGCTGACAGCTAGCAGTGTTTTCTTAATAAATTCTTGCACTCTTCTATTAGTCCTATGTTGTTTTTCAGGTTTTATACAGACATGGTGAACGAAGTCCAGTCCATTCATATCCCAAAGATATTTACAAGGAATCAGACTGGCCCCAGGGTTATGGACAGCTATCAATTGTCGGAATGCAGCAAGAATATTTACTCGGCGAGTTCCTGAGAAGGCGGTACATGATTGACAATGAATTTCTGAGCCCCGACTATGTAAACACTGAAATATATGTTCGCAGCACTGCTTATGAAAGAGCCCTAATGAGTGCCTACAGTGTTTTAGCTGGACTGTATCCTCCAACCAATGAAAACAGCCAGTGGAATGCAAGGATACCATGGCAACCAATACCGGTTCACACTGATTATCCTAAAGAAAATGACACTTTTTTGGTTACTGATACATCCTGTCCTAAATTTGAAGCAGAGAAGAACCATTTCATGGAGAACAACATAATCAAGACTCAAATAATGAAAGAACTTTCTGATTTATTTAACCTTGTGTCTGAAAGAGCCGGTGTAGAGAACACTTGGGAAGGAGTGGGTTCTGTCTTTGATCCACTTTATTGCCAGAGAGCAAGTGGTTATCAGCTTCCAGATTGGGTAACTGAGGAGGTATTTGAACAAATCCTATATCTCCGAGATATTGATGCAGGTTTTAACTGCCCACAACATATAGCATATCTTAAAGCAGGATTACTGGTTGGAGAAATGTTAGATCATATGATCAGCAAGAGTAAAAACAACATATCAACACCACAGAAAATGTTCATGTACTCCGCACATGATTCAAATATTGAATGTCTATTAAGTTTACTTGGAGTGTCGGTTGACAAGCACCCACCATACACGGCATGTGTAATCGTTGAATTGTTGGAACCGAACCCCAGTGAATTTTATGTTCAGATCTCTTACAAGAACAATACCCCTGGTGACGCTGATCAAGATGATGAACCTTTCGTTTTAACTTTGCCGAACTGTGATGCTTTATGTCCATTGGAAATATTTGCTCAACTTGTGAATTCTTCAATACCCAGAGACTTGCAGACAGAATGCAGTTTATCTCAAGAAGTTAATTTCTCTTCTGAATTATCAACTATAGTTAACATTGTTTTGGTTTTTTCAATAGTTTTTGGTGTTGTTGTTTTTATAATTATAATGTGCTGCTTGTCAAAGAAATCTCATGACTATATGCCAGTGCCTTTGGAAATGTCATAGATATAATATGTTGAATAAGTGTAATTAGAGAATTTTCAATGAACCCTTCACTGAGGTATCATTGTATTTCAAGGGGTCTAAATTGTGCAAATTATGCACAAGGTTAATACGTGAATTTAAACCCCAGTGATATTTACCCTTTCCTCCATATTATGTGCCTATATAGCAGGGGCAACAGTGTTGATCAAGATCAGCTGACACATCTCTGATCAGGATCTAGACTGTTCAGTTTTTGATTTATTAGGTTATTTTTTACCAAAAAGCAACCAGTTCAGAACCTGATTAGATAGCACAGATGTGCCAGCTGATTTGGATCTACCTTTTGTGCTCGTGCAATAAAAGGTGTATATATGGAGGAAAGCATGTTATAATTATGTCTTCATAGACAAATACGATTGAACTAAAACATTTACACATGAATTTATCATTTTCTTTCCTTAGTGCAATAATGCTATATCTTCTTCATATCTCAGGGGTAGTAATACCAGTTTTTGCACTAAGATAACGATTTGTGGCTTTGTGCAGAAATTTGTACTCACGAAATTAAGTGATACCACTGAATGGATATGGCTGGAAGTGCCATGTGCAACCGGTGAAGATAAGGATCTGTCCCTTTACTCCATATAAGCAAGTTTTATAAATTGCATGTGTTACCAGTGTAGATCCATATCAGCCAGCACAGAGATCATCCGTGCTTGGATCAACACTGATTATTTTACACCGAGAAGCAAATACCCTGGTTATACAGATCCAGATCAGACTAAACCGATGTGCAGTGATCTGAATCTGCAATCTTTAAGGAATGATTCTTATTTTGGTGCGGTTCATGCAGATTGGACGTGCACGCGAGAGCTGGCAAATCCATTTACTATGGTAAATTTGCCAGCTCTTGTGTGCACGTCCAATCTGCATGAACCGCACCAAAATAAGAATCATTACTTATATTTACATTTAATTCATTTTTTTCTTTAAATAAAATTAAGTCTGACGCTTTCAAAAATTAGTATTAAGTGAAAAGTGGGAGTAATACGTGGGAGTTTTCAATAGTAACAGCCATGACGTAACTGACGTCATTACGGGTCATGCGTTTCATGCAAAATGAACTGCATTTTTTTACACGAAGAAATCAATAGGAATGTAAATATTTGCAAATGGTATTAAAGTGGACTATGAGGGAAGGGTTTAATCAGATAAAACATAATTATGCAAGATAGTTAAGCAATAATATTTAACAAATATGAGGGCTATTCAAAATATCCTGAGACTAGTGCTATAGATTTTAAAGTAAATTAGTATTGTTTATGTACAAAGTAAGCATCAAAAGTTTCAAAGTGGCAGCTAGAAATGTTAACAGGTTAGTTGATAGCTTGATGTGTTACTATGTAACCTAACAGTACCCAGAGATGGATAGTTTGATGTTGTAATAAATAAATATCATATGAAAAATGGTATATTTTATAAAAAATAAACTCATTAAGTGAATAAAAATATGTTAACCCTTTCCTGTATAGATACACGGGGCCTTCATTGCTAGGGCAAACAGTTTAGATCCAGATCAGCCGGCACATACAAGCCCTCTGATTAGGATCTAAACTGTTCGCTTTTTGATTCATTAGGTTAATTCTGACCAAAATGCGACCAGTGCAGATCCTAATCAGACGGCACTGAGGCGCCGGCTGATCTTGATCTACACTGGTCGCACATGCGTAAAAATGCGTATATATCAAGAGAAAGGTTAAACGTATAAATTAAACTTTAATCTTACGATATACCGTTTATCAAGTGGGCGTGCCACATGATCAGACCCTAAACTTTTTGCTTTTAGATTCATTTTATCTGATAAAAAAGAAAACAGTGTAGACCCAGATCAGACAGCATTGTTTGCTGGCTTATATGGAGCCCTGGTCGCCTATGTGATAAAAGGTGTATTCATGGAGTAAAGGGTTCACTGATTTGTCTGTGAAATGTATAAACCTATGGCATAATATTAAAGTGTTCTCAGAACTTTCTGATAAGCCCTCATACATGAGCCTGGCTCAAACTTATGATCTCAAAGATGTTTTAGAAATATTAGATTTTAGCAAATGCTGCAAATAATTTTCAGATGCCATCATTAGTGTGAAAAAGTTCTTGTGTAAACTTTGGAAATGCAAAAGAATCTTACCCATGCTGGGATAAGAACCTGCAATCTTTTGATCTGCCTCCAAGAACAAAAATCGGAAACTGGAGAACAGTCTCAAATTTCAAGCATCTGACTGGCTGAAATTGCAACTGGTCCTAGGGACCTGTGCCCAAGGTTATAAAACTGAGCATGGAAACTAGTCTCAAATCTCAAGCATCTGATTGGCTGAAATGGCGACCAGTCGCCATTTCAGCCAATCAGATGCTTGAGATTTGAGACTGGTTTCCAAACTCAGCTTTATAACCTAGGGCACTGGAGTCAGACACTGTGCACCTAGACAACTGTTGCCTCCCAAATTGAAGTAGATTAACCCTTTCCTGTATACACTACTCAAAAGTTCTAAACCGCCACTTTTTGTCCGTAATTTTTTATTAGAAAGACATTGAATTCACCCTTTATTTATAATCATATGCCAACAACAGTCTCCAACCTAAGCTTTAATCTTGTAATAATTGACATTGGAACAGTTTGGCCAGAGTTATCCTTAATTTTGCTAAAAATGCATTTCTTGCATAAAAAGGTCAAGCAAACAGAAATTTGCTCTAAATTCCTTGTTTTATTTTAATAGGACCCCTCATTAGTAGGAAAAACAGAAAACATGATTAATCAACAGCACATTTGTTTAAATAAACCCATTTCAAAGTATCCAATTTTAAAATTACCTCCCTTTCAATTAAAGACTGTTCTTATTTTGACCCTACGGTGTAAGTAAATGGTATTGGATTCATTTAAGAAAACAATCAATAAAGATTAAAAAGACATTAAATAATTGGTTTTAAGACAAAACAGTTCTTTCCACAACCTCTCTTGACATAGGGAAAAAAACGAAACTAGCATACATTGTAAACATATACATGTAGTGCCGGTTTAGAACTTTTGAGTAGTGTAGATAAAACTTTATTGCTAGGGCGAACAGCTTAGATCCAGATCAGCTGGCACATCTGTGCCATCTCATCAGGATCTAAACTGTTCCCTTTTGATTCATTAGTTTATTTCTGACCAAAATGTGACCAGTGCAGATCCTAATCAGACGGCACAGATTTTATGGAGTTATGCCCCTTTATTTACTTGCATTTTTATCTGACATATTACCAGATGGCAACACAAGTGTTCAACACCCATTCACTTATCAAGTATAGTTATAAAACGTCCTTGATTGATGCCAACATTACAGCATATCTAATTAATTTCAACCGTTTTTTGTCCAATGTTTTTACCTTGTTCGTCATTTTTAGTTATTCTTTGATAATTTACATTTATGTACTGCTTGAACAATGTAGTGACATTATGAGGTTATAGGTAATCATATTTATAAGAGTGAAAATGAACCAGAAATATTGTTTATTTGTTGTACGTATTGTTGTCTTTCATTGAAAAACATATCATAACTCAGCATTTTATTACATTGAGTCTGTCTCCAAATTTTTGTTTATTGTTAATTGAACATAAATGTTTTAGATTGTATTTAAACATGTTTTTGCTGAACAATTTTGAGAAAATGTTGCATTGTTCGTCAGAATTAGCTTCAAACTTAATCCTTTCTTCCATATGTAAGGGTTTTATGGAATGTGTGAACAGTGTAGGTCCAGATCCAGATCAGAAGACACACCAATGTTGTCTTATCAGGGTCTGCATTATTTGCTTCTAGATAAAAAAGCAAACAGTGTAGAAACTGTGCCCAAGGTTATAAAGCTGAGCATGGAAACCAGTCTCAAATCTCAAGCATCTGATTGGCTGAAATGGCGAACAGGTGCCATTTCTGGTTTCCATGCTCAGCTTTATAACCTTCAGCCCTGATCAGACAGCATAAATATACACATAAATATACCAGCTGATCCAGATCTTCACTGTCCATGCGATAACAGCCATATCCCATGGAGTAAAGGATTAAGGCATAACATTCTCATATACTTCTTGCTGTAAAGCTTGGTGCGCTGATATTTCATGCTTTTTACTGAATTATATATATTTTTTGAGTGAAATAAGTGAAATTACTTTGAATCAGTAGATTTTTCCCCCACCAACTTGGAGGGTTATAGAGTTGCTCTTGTCAATACATCCGTTCTTAATCCTAAAATCTTGTTGCATAACCTCCTTAATTACTATCTGGTAGATTTCTTTTAAACTTATACAAGTAAACAGTCAGGATGTTTACCATTTTTACCAAGATATGGCCCTTTGTTTTTAGTTCTTTTTCTGATTTTCAAGTGTTATGAACATTTGTTATTCATTTTAAACAAATCATTAAGTCACAAACTCCATATTCATATTCTAGTGGATTTCTTTCGAACTTGGATTGATGATGATGTTATTTAGATGATTGAAAATAAATGAATTTTTCTTAAATTTTAGTTAAAAGAGTTATGACAAATTGTTATTTTTCAGTAATTAAACTCGTGTATTGCAAAAAGCTACATGTAACTTGCTTTTGGTACAAACATTTATTACAATGAACCATGTTTGTCAAACTGCTCACTTAGCATGTAGGCAATAACGCTAAATACAAAACATTGTGTGACAGATATGTAAACTTCTTGTGAACACAGTCTAGCTTTCATGTTGGTACCCATGATAAAGCATTGTATTTCAAATGGTAGGCAGAACGGTTTTAAGTTTGATTTTATGAAATCATTATAAAATGTAGTAAATTCTCGTTGTTAATGTCATTTCATGTGATTTTTCTGTCTAAACTATGCAAGCTGATGTAGGGTACGTCAAGGGCAAGAGTTGTCTTCTGGGATTGTTTTGTCACTTTGATTGTTACAATTAAAAATAAAAAAAATATAACTTTCTTTTATTTTCTACTGGGTAATAGTGATTATATTATAAATTTGACTTTATAATGTTATTTTAACAACAAAATGCATATTAAACAATGTTGTCTTCTCAACTTTTAACATTATTTCAAGAAAAGATGTCTGCAGCTGTAAAAAGATAACTTTTCTCTTCGTGTATTTCAGTTATCACACTGCTAGCCCCAAATCTCATACCTTACTATCATTTCTGCTGCATCTTTGCAAAATATAATTCAAGCTTTGTTATTATTATTATTATTATTATTATTATTATTATTATTATTATTATTATTATTATTATCTTTGCAAAATATATGTCAAGCTTTATTATTATTATTATTATTATTATTATTATTATTATTATTATTATTATTTCTTAATTGATATTATATCTAAAAATAATTTTCCACATTTTGAGTGTAAAATATAATATTATACAGTTATTATAAAACTATCTACTGGTATTTCTTGTTTTTGTTTCCCCTACACCAGTTTTACAAATATTAGAAGAGCTTGGTTCCATTTCTACATGTGCGCTATTATTGTGAGCATATTAGACAGGGAACTTCTGTCCAGCTATGTATCTTATAAACAATGTAGCTTAGAAATGCATTAAATTATTTTCTACCAGTGTAGATCCCATTAAATCAACACATACTTAGTACGGGCCAAAAAAGACATGAGACACTCCATCCATTGGTCCAATTTTCCATTTTCGTTGACCGCATTTGTTGTCTTTGGAAATTGATAATAATTGTTATAAACCAATGCCCCCATTTGTTTTCTACTTTTTTGGCCCTGTGGGGAAGCTGCGTTTCCTGAATCTGGCATTTCCTGATTATGAATTTGTCACTTTTCACTTTATTGAATTGCGCTCAACCCGGGGCTAGGCGGCATAGGCAGTAATATGCCTTTCTATTACTGGCCATGAACAGGCTCAATCAAACCGAGCCTGCAATATTTTCATATTTGTCGTGTTCGGTGGTTTCAAAGTTCCCTTTTCATATATTTTCTTACAAATTGGTAAATTTTGCTGTTGTAACAGTTTGTTTTTATTTACACTTAATACTTCAAGGACACTTATTCAATATAAATGAAAATTGATAGGCGTTACGACGGGTAGTATTACCACTAATACGGTTGACGAAATGTGTGAATAATGGAGGTTATAAATATTAACTGTTTCAAAAAGCAGAATATAAAAATTATGGTTCGCGCTACGTGTGTGCTTATGTTGTTCTTTCTCATTTGTCAATTGTATCAGATGACGCTTGTTACTGCTCGCATTAGCGCCGACAGCCAGCTAGAAGTACCCGTAGAATCAATAGCAGATCATCAAGGACACAAGGAATATGATAGGGAGCCCGGTAATATCAATCTGAGATTAGTACAGGTAACAGTTTCATGCTCTTTTTCCTCTCTACTTTTTGGCTCCGTGGAAGGTTTTTTTCAGGTTTTGGCAATTTCTGATAATGCATAATTTATTTTTTTTTTTTAATCTAATATAGTACTTAACAATCAATGGTTCTCAATTTCGTTAATTGTTTGCAGTGAGTACCTTTAAAAGTGATCATTAAAAACCCATGCTCTCCTTACTTCTTTACTTTTTGGCTGAGTAGGCCGGGAGGCTATGTCTTCGGGATGTGGCCATTCCTCATATGCATATACCAGTAAAATACAGCAATATGTATCTGACAAGTTTGTCCTTGAAGTTTTAATCTGAATTCAACTTTAAAGTGTTATTATTTTAAAAAATATTTGCATGTAATTTTGAAATTGAATGATACAGTATGTGAACATGTTATAGATTTGAATATCGCAATCTACAGGTGGCATTCATATTTCTTTGCAAATCGTTTTGAGAAATTCACATAGAAAAACATGGATGTCGTTATAACCACTGCCATTATTAGTAAATTGATTCTGAAACCATAAACCTTTTCAGTAAACAATATAACTAAGTTCCTCCTTCTGCGTAACCTTTTACAAAGTACACTGTGTATTGTCTTTTTATTTGTTTTACTAAAACATTTGGACAAAGAAGGAAGTATAAAGAATTTTTCTTCAATCTTATTCAGTCGGTGCTTTTTCGGGCATTAAATCACTCGGGCGCATAGCAAAAATCTCTTTTTATCAGACAGAATTACGAAAGGGTAGATCGAACTGCAATTTACCGAGCCTACAATATATGTTGTATGACGAGTTATATCTCCAATGTAAAATTGATTGCTTAAAATTGCATTCAATTTGATATTCTTCCTCTAAGCTATTAGTCTTCTCGCGTTCCGTCATACAGGCAAGTAAATTATAATTTTCTGACTTACTATTGGAAGTAAACTTTGGCGACGCTTAAGGCTGGAACAGTTTTTCTTTTCAAATGTTGTAACTGTTATGCAACTGCCTACATGCTCTTTTTTCTTTACTCCTAAACCATTTACGTTGTTTGCAGGTAATATACAGGCATGGTGATCGAAGTCCACTCAATAGATATAGCAACGATATTTACAATGAATCGGACTGGCCCCAGGGTTATGGACAGTTGTCACACGTCGGAATGAAGCAGGAATATTTTCTCGGACACTTCCTGAGAAGGCGGTACATGATTGATAGCAACTTTATGACCCCCAGCTATGTGAAAACAGAAATATATGTAAGGAGCACAGCTTATAACAGAGCCTTAATGAGTGCCTATAGTGTTTTAGCAGGACTTTATCCTCCAGTTACCGACGATAACAGGTGGAACACTAAAATCCGATGGCAGCCGATTCCTGTTCACACAATTTATCCCAACAGAGATGATGCTTTGCTGTTTACTAATATGTCATGCCCCAACTTTTTAGTCAAACAAAAACAGTTCGTGAATTCTATCATTGTTGCAAATAAGATTTTGGAAAGGTTTTCGGGTTTGTTTAAGCTGGTTTCTAAAAATGCAGGCGTAAAGGAATCGTGGTATGGCGTGAGAAAGGTTTTTGACCCACTTTTCTGCCAAAATAAAACTGGATATAAGCTTCCTCAATGGGTAACAGATGAGGCTTTTGAACACATCCTGTATCTTCGAGACTTGGATGCAGGTTTAACCTGCCCACCACATTTAGCATATCTTAAAGCAGGATTACTGGTTGGAGACATGCTAGATCATATGATTAACAAGAGTAAAAACAACATATCAACAACACAGAAAATGTTTATGTACTCAGCTCATGATACAAATATTGTATGTCTCTTAAATGTACTTGGTGTGTATAATGACAAACAACCTCCATATACGGCTTGTGTCATCATTGAATTGCTGGAAGGTAACCCTGGTAAATTTTACGTTCAGGTCTCCTACAAGAACACTACTGTTGAGAACGCTAAAGATTCTGACGCTGTCGGAGAACCTTATGTTTTAACTTTGCCCAACTGTGATAAATTATGTCCACTCGAAAAATTTGCCCAACTTGTAAAACCCTCAATACCAAGTGACCTCCAGGCCGAATGTGGTTCATCTAAAGAAGTTAGTTTCTCTCAGAACAAATCTTTCCAACTGTCATCTATACCGATCATCGTCATGCTTTGTTTAATAGTCGTAGGACTTGTTGTGTTCATAATAATATGCTGTCTGACACAGAAATCTTATGACTATACGCCAGTGCCTTTGGAAATGACATAGATGAATTGTGTTGGATGTGTATGATTAAAAAAGAAGTATAGTTTATGAGGTAGTTCAATCATCAACTATAGTAACTGTATTTGAATCCCGTATGCTGAATAGTCATACTAAATTATGGTTTCTCATGTTCGCTCACAGAAGACGGAGTGGAAGCACTATGTACAGGGGTTCTTGGAATAATTGAACTATGTGGAATATTTGGAATACCTCTTAGTGTTTTAAAGTGAATTTACGTTGAAGAACTTTTGCCGTAATTCGACCATAGTTAATGTAGTTGTTGATTGATCTCGTTCTTTAACTGCAAGCCGGTATTTAAAGCAGTTTTGTTGACACTGTGAAATATGATGTTTATTATTATATGAAATATGATATGTGTCGTCTT
This sequence comes from Corbicula japonica, assembly GCA_038501625.1. Classification (NCBI taxonomy): domain Eukaryota; kingdom Metazoa; phylum Mollusca; class Bivalvia; order Venerida; family Cyrenidae; genus Corbicula; species Corbicula japonica. The sequence continues at coordinate 180,881 of JAZAYU010000197.1, forward strand.
CTGTGACTTCCATGTACGTTTTCATCTATTTATTATCAAAATAACGTAGTTTGTGCCGTGTTGCGCAAAACGTCGCATTATATATTCAATCAGTTATCACTTATGCCTTTCGACGGCAGTTGAACACGATGTTTATTGAGTTGCGCTCAACACGGGGTAGGCGGCCTGGACAGTAATAAGAAATGTCCGTAATTGCTCATGAACAGTCTCAATCAAATCAAGCCTGCAATATTTTGATATTTGTCGTGTTCTTTCAAAATGTGGCTTCTAAAGTTCCTTTTTCATCGATTGATAAATATGACGAGTTTTGCTCAAGGAAACCTCACGCTAATGATCTCATTGCAGACTTCGAAACCGCTACAAATTATCAACAACAGTTGCCTCATTAATAAGATATTTAAAGCTCTAGCCGTTTCTATAATTTTTATTTTAATTAAAACCACAATTTTTATAAAGTCAAGTATGAACTTTCTGTTAACTGTGAAATTTATTCAGTCAATTTATTATTAAACCAGCATGACATACAAATCATACGCCTAGGATTATGGTGTAATACTCATTGCAAAATAACTTTCATTGGTGTTATCTCGATCAATTACATAATATTTATATTCCTCAGCTATTTTGTCATTGCTAATTAAAGTTCAGTCTTTCCAATAAATTAATTTAACGGATTTACTTCTTAGTTTGTAGATAACTTATTATTTGCAAAAGCTTTATTTTGCGTGTTTGATAAAAATATTATGTTTTGGTCACCTTTTCTGCGAACATATTTTCAATAGTCTAAATAATGTTTCCTTAAAATTTGATAACGATCTGTCAATTATTTGTAATTTAGGTATTATGCGGAAAAATGTATGAATTCAGAGTTGTTTCCGAACATGTCCTGGGTATGCTAAAATTGATAAATTCTTCAACGTCATTTCTAAGAATATTTGGACAAAATATTAAGTTAAATGTTATAATTATGACCTAATGCTGTTTTGGTAAGTTTTATTTAATTTCAATGTGTTTTAGAGCTGCTTTTCTTGATTTTATGTGTGTTTACTGTTTGCCAAATCTAGTCTAAAACAAGCATTTGCTTGGAATGACCAATGATTTTAATAGTTTCTCTATTTTGCAAAGTATGTGTATAATTCATTATATAAAATATGATTCTAATACTGTTTTATTTTTATGTGTTTGTAGATTTTTATAAGGCTCAAGAAACATGTAATTCCCTAAATGCCTCTCTGATGTGACACTATTTTTGGAAGACAATTTGGGCCATTGCGCTGTCAAATCGTGACAAAATATTTGACACCCGTTTCTAGCACTTGCCTTTGTCTGTTGTTTTTTTTAATTATAATACATCTTTATGATGCTGAAATGGCCAATGAGAATGTTAGCAAGCTTTGTTTTATTTAAATTATTTGCTTTTTGTGCCTCTAAGAAAAATGTTTGTGTTTTTTGTAGAGGGAGCTGTTGTCAATAATTAAGTATGGTTATGTTTACTTTTTCCAAACTGATAACTTTTCAAATATGCCTTTATAAAATAACAAGCAGAAACTTCTTCTTGGTAAAAACTTTTCTTCATTCTAATAATTTTGGAGAATTCAGTTTTTTTTATTTTATATGTGTCAAAATCTCTAATAGACTTGTCTTAACATGTTTATAAAAACCTGACATATCCTGTGCCTTTATTTGAACCTCTTCCAAATCTTGAGAATTATTGAATAAATTCAATGAGATCAAATACTTATTTTTCGTGTAAATATGTTGTGTTCGATAAATTCTCTATTCTTGTGTGTTACTTCATATTTCAATAACTTTTATCACTTGTCTTAGCACTGATTTTAAAAGTTGTTAAGGCGGTTGAGCACGGCACATATATTAATGTATATATTGAGTAGCGCTCAACCCGGGGCTGGGCAGCGTGCACAGTATTATGCATTTTCATTACTGCCCATGAATAGGCTCAACAAAACCGAGCCTGCAACATTTTCATAGTTGTCCTATTTGGTGGCTTTTAAAGACTCATTTTCGTCGATTTTTATAACCTTCGGACATGGATCACGCGATCAAAAGGGTTAAAATCACCAATGTCTTTTTTAAAATATTTGTCTATGAAACGTATTGAGATCATGAGAACATTTATCAACGAACATATACTTCGAATAATTGATTCCAAGACAACATTTTCTTTTACACACTGCTATGACTAAGGGTGCTACGAAACAAGCGTAACTTCAAATAAGTCATTTGCATAACAGTTGTAGTGTCTTCGTCTTCGGTTTTTAAGCAAAGGTGGAAGACTATGAACAGATTGCACTTTCAGGTGACGGTGACAAGTAGTCGGTCTAGTGGAAAGTCTGTGCATCTCTCAAACATTACTGGATACTCAGCTTGCCAGGATATTCGGTGTAATAGAGGATGTAAAAGTTGCATATTTCATCTGTATGCTCAGGTCTGCAAATCAGACAGAGAAATCATTTGAAGCATCTGATACTCTTGTGTTTAATTAATTCTCTTTAAAATTGTTTATCGTAAGAAGTTAAGTTTAAACCGTGTACCGTCTACTTATTGGTTTGTTTGAGCATTTTTATGCTATAAACGGTTTAGTCTTTGGGTAAACATATTCAGTTATTCAAGAGGTTTCAAATTGGTTTGTTAGACTGATGGTATATCTGTTGCTAAGTAGATACATCAAACACAAAGAAATGTCGTCCTCACAAAGGTGATAGTGGTGCGCCAAGATGGTAAACACTTCGGCGGAGAAAGGTCTTCCCAACCACCAAATGGGTAACTGCTGTGTTAACTAGTATTTATACTTAGTTACTCGCTGATGTTAAAGCTACTCTGGCTTCTCGCTGAGGTTTACATGGAAACTGTTAAGGCATGGATATTGTTAATGGTCTCGGTACATGTATATACTAGTAATTATATGGCTAGGCGCCATAAGGGTTACATCCGATTCCTAGTGTGGGTTTATAATCATATAAAACAATTACGGATCTGTACACACCGAAAGAACTTTTAATAATGAAAGCAAATGCCCATAAAACTAATAAAACTATCCCATATAAATCTTAACACATTCTCAATCCACAATAATACTCTATTGAAATGTAAAAGTTTCATTTACATCGCAAGATTTTCCAAAGGGCGGCATATCAGCGGCGGCTATTTTTTCATTTCTAACAGGATATTACATTGTACAAATTCAAAACTGTTGAATATACCTCGCTATGTAAGTAAGTCAAACGGTTTATGACGTCAAGAAAGATTAATAACGTAATGCAAGGAATACAGGAAAGTGACTGTCATATATCGATCACTCTGCAATGCCTACAGGAAAATCTTGAAGATCATGGTCGAAATGTCATGTTATGTTTATAAAAAATAACTTATAATGTTATTTGCATAAAATGTGGAAAACATAGCTGATAGTATGTTATAATAGTTGGAAATATACATACACTGACATATAGTAGTTTTGGTTCGTATCTAGTACTCAATATTTTGGTTCGTAACTAGTACTGAACATTTGTTTTGGCCAAAACGTGAGATTTGTCTACTTTTGTGCTAAAATAGCGATTTAAAGACATCAGGAAACAGTAAATGTGCGTAAAAATTTGTTTTGCAATATCTGACATCTCACCTTTACGATAAAAAACCAGCAAAATAAGGGTTGTTCGTGACTAGTACTCGTAAAATTTGTCCGCACCAAAATACTTTTTTTACTTTTAGGAATTTACTACTGTTACACCATGCTCAGCAACAACAAAGGTACCGATCGAAAGCTTTCATTAGCGCGCATTCTGTGCACAACATATTTTTTTTAGAAAATAAAAGAATATATTTACATATTTACCTTTTTTCCTCCGAGCTCGCGCTCGCGTTCTAAAAATGTTCATAACTAGTACTATTGATTCCCCACGGTGAATACCCGCTGTTTTAATCCGTTGAAACAATCAAACTGAGGAATCAAACTCATTTTGTAAAAAAAAAAGTTTTATGATGCTTTTCTTAAGGGGTCATGTTCATAGTCTCTTTTTGATGAAAATTATGTTTTCAAATTATTTCACTTTACACACTTTTTTGGAGTATTTGATTTTTGGGTAAAATATATCGATTTTCAGCCTCCGTAGTTTCAACGTTTAGTGTTTGTTTGAGTCAATTTTGGTGAACCAAGAGCTCCCGATTAATCAGACTCCTAACAGATAGAATCAGTAGTCTAACCTGACCTGTTAGATTTCCCCATAGTCATTACCTTGAAGCGACCGTAATTAATCGCTGAATATATTTCCGCTAGGATTCCTCAAATAATAAGGATAAGGGCAGCTCTGCTAAGAAAACGAATGAAGACGCTGATAAGAAGAACAAAGTATGGGTTCACTAGATTAATTAGGGCGTCGACGACAAAGAAAAGGATAAGTAGGAACGAGAGGACTGAATTGGTATTCGCTAAGGAGGAGGGCGCTGACTACATTTAACAACGTCTCTAAATATACACCTTCGTACTGGGGCATTACTTTCATGATAATTGAGATATTGCTCTAATCGTTCAATAAAACATGCAAAATGAATTAATACTAGCTGATTTATTAGCAAATCATTATTCAAAATGACAAACAACTGACTGTTTACAGTCATTTAGATTACTGACACCCACAGAATACAAATTCACAATATCATTTAATAACGCGTATGACCACTTTCAGCGGTAAACGGTCAAATCACGAAAATATTGTTGAAGCGGATTTTTTATCGTGATGAATCATTTAAATGCCGTGGGCTGGTTTGTCAATGCACACGAGAACTGAAGCTGTTTTATTCCGAGGAACTTAGGTTTTGAAGAAAATCAGCGACATGTCATTGTTCCAGTTGTCCTTCCACGTCTTCAAGCACATAGGTGACTGCAGTTAATGCATGATGGTGCACCGTGTCATCGTTCGGCGAACTCCCGACTTTTACTTGAGGCGAACGTCTTCAGAATATCTCCATGTCGCGCCATATCTCCAGATCTTAGTTCAATTGAAAATCTGTGGTCTAATCTTGGAAGAGGCGTACGAAACAGGAGGGAACAACCATGCAATCTTCGCCTGCTTGGAAATGCGCTTATCCAGAAATGAACATCAGATTCCCCAAAGGAGTCATATTTTGGCGTCATATTATACCATGTTTCTGTCAAAATAACTTTGCATTAAATAAATTATAAGAAAATTTGTTCAGACAACTGAAAAATATCAATGTACCCACTCAATCTCCTTCGCAGAGTTGTCGTTCCTTACACTCACTTTACATCTCTGCAAAAGGCTCAATGTCAAGATTTTTTACCAAACTCGACAGCTCAATTTTATACAGTCATAATTACGAATTTGAAAGCTTGAGGTAAAACAAATTACAGAAATCCTTACTATCTTTCATTAAAACCGATGAAACCCAATCTATTGTAAATGTAATTGGTGAACTATTTCTTTGAGTTAAAGTAAAAGTAGTTGAAAGTAGTCCCAGCCTATAACAGGGGTGAATGTAATGAGCCGATAGTGTAAGAGAGTGATACCCACTTTGATCTCTGAAAAAGAAGTATTTTTTCTGGTGCTCACTTAGTGATTTATTTCTAACTAATATTGTTTAAAAACAAATGTCTTCTTTGTACAGAAAATGTTAGTGTTTGATTTCCCTCATTATTTAATTTGTATTCTCGCTTCTGTCATTGATCGATATTTTAGTCACACGATGCAAGCAAAAGCTACAACGAAAAAACAACAAACACGGCAGCAGCAACAACAACAAATACTAAGCAAAGCAAAATGAAAGATAGTGAAGATTAACAATTTATTTAAACTTAAAAGATTAATAGTGATAAAATAATAAAAAAAAGTAACATTAGTAACAAGGATTATGATGAATGAATGATTATCATTATTATTATTATTATTATTATTATTATTATTATTATTATTATTATTATTATTACGCAGTGACTAAGGACCGTATGGTTTCACGCGTCGCCAATTTTAGTGTGTGGTTACGTTGTTGTGGGATATGTAAACAAACCCATTTTCGCTTTAAATGTTATAGTTTAAACGACAATATAAGATGACACATTTTACAGGTTTGGCGATTTTTATTGTAAATGTAAGTACTTTTTCCGATTTTTCCGAATGTTTGATTTTGAAACTCACGTTATTACCATTCCAAATTTTAGTACATTCCAAATGCTAGAAATTATATGCAAATGTTATTGAGTGCCTTTTTAAGTTAAAGTAGGTCATAATTATATTAAATTAATGTTATATGTGAAATTCGTCAATTTTATAAAATATTTTTTCATGATTTCCCCTCAGTATTTTTCTGGTGTTTTTGACCTATTTTAAATAGGTGATTAAGCTGTAAAAGTTTTGTCATAAACATAGACCGTTTCAATTGCCTATCCCGAGGGTGCACTCTAGATTGTGAATATTTTTTGATAAATCTATCTTCTAATCTAACAAATAATATTAACTTTGAACATATTTTTGCAGGTCGTGATGATGCATGCCTGCAATGTCTCCTGCCCAAAGAACAAACCATACTGCAGTGATGTTGGGTGTGTTTTCGAATGTTTGGACCCTTTCTTTATCAAAGGTACTGACTGTGTCATTGACTGTGGATATCTCTTTGTAGACCAAAACAGACATTGCATTGAGACCTGCCCAGCTGGAACTTTTTTTATGGAGACACTGAAACTGATCAATGCAAAACAACACTTAGAAAAGAAGTGTTTAACATGTGATGTGACTGAAGGATTTATCCAAGACAACGAATGCGTAAAAAGTTGCCCAGACAATTGGAAATTTATAGAAGATAAAAATCACGCTGAATGTTTGCAAGAGTGCCCCGATAATAGCTCTTTTATAACAATTATTCCAAGGTTTGGTGTGTTACATAGCCAGTGCGTATCAGAATGTTTAGATCCTCTATATACTAACGATACGTACTGTGTAACCAACTGTGGTCAGTTCTTTATAGACCAAAACCGGAATTGCATTGACAATTGCCCATCTGGTACATTCACTAAGGGTAAAAATTGTGTGCCTTGCGATGGATGTGATGATTTTTTGTTAAACAATACATGTATTACATTTTGCCCTGAAAACTGGATGTATACACAGGAAGGAAATCATAAAAAGTGTGTACAGCAGTGTCCCTCGCAGAGTCCATTCGCATTGGTCCATGTCGGATACGTACCGATGTGCGTGGCAAACTGCGACGAAATGTGCGTAAGTCATTGTTCAAATAAAAAGGTGCGGTCTGGATGGTTCTGTGTTGACTATTGTCCGGTGTCTGCTCCCTACAAATATAACGGTAACTGTAATTCCGAATGTACGATTTTGTCGGCAATGAAATTAATAATTGATAACTTTACATGTGTTGAAATATGTCCAGTTGCTAGGCCATATATACTTAATAATCATTGCGTCGAAAATTGCCCAGCGCTTATTAGCATTAACAAAGATTGTGTTGAAAAATGTCATGACAATGAAGTGTCATTAAACAATTCATGTTTAGAAGTCTGTCCACCTCCGACAGTGACGTTCAATAATATATGTATGGAAAAATGTCCTGACGAGAGTAACTTATCTTGCAGAACAAAAAGGGGCACACAGTGTGGCAGTTATCCAGGTGTCGACGAGGGTCATACTGTCTGTGTTTCTCATTGCCCAAGTAAAATGTTTGTTTGGAATAATACATGTGTACATCAGTTTTCGAACGGTTTTCCCAGTTTCGAACAAAAGTGCACAGAAAAATGTCCTGCTCATAGACCATACCTGCAAACTTATTTTAAGAAAGATACTGAGTGTTTCTTGTCGTTGTGGGTTGCATTTGAGATTTGTAAATGTACTGATGTGTGTATGGGTGATACATACATGTACAACGACACATGCTCTCTATCCTGTCCGCCTCCACTTGTTCAGTTTGAGAAGATATGCCTGACTGAATGTCCTGGTAATGCGCCATTGCAAATTAATAAAAGTATAGATCTAATGATCGAGGATAATACTTTTTTTGGAATAATACGTGTTAATTTTAGTGATTGTGTTTCTTCGTGCGGTAATTCATATCTACAGTTAGGCCTAACGTGCGTAGAGAAATGTCCAGAAACTTCACCATATGTTCACAACCGGATATGTAAAAACGTTAATTGTACGACAAAGTATGTTGAATTTTCTAATTATGGCATCATTTGCAAAGATGATTGTGACGGTTACATCTTCGAGTACAACAACACTTGTTACAAAAGATGTCCCCTCCAGTTAATGGTTTACAACCAGAAGTGTGTGACCAAATGTCCAGATAGTCACAGATACATCTTACTATCAACATATTGTAACGATTGCATCTCTGAAGATCTAGAGGTACCAACATATACCAATTGTAACGTTTGCTTCCCTAAAGATCTAGAGGTACAAAACGAATGTTTAGAAAGATGTCCGAAAGGATATTTCACCAAGGACAACGTCTGTGTAAAGGTTTGCGAGCCACCACTGTTTACATTTCAAACTAAGTGTTTAATAACGTGTCCAATATCGTCTCCTTATATTAATGCTTCAACCGTTGAAGTATACGTTTGGAAAAATAATAGCACATATTTACCTATAGAGCTCACTTTGATCAAACAGGAGATACAATCTTGCGTCAGTTTTTGTCCGAGTAACAAAGCTTTAAACGATGGAATTTGCACCGCGTCATGTCCAGCACACGCAAAATTTATTAAGAATCAAACATGCTCGAACGAAGCCTGTGATAACAAGTATCAACTGCTACCGCTAGGTACAATTTGTGTTGAAGAATGCCCTAAAAATACTTTTCAATATGATAAAGAATGCACCAAACAGTGCCCAGGTTATCACAAGGTGTATGATTCCGCCTGCGTCCCTAATTGTCCGCATGAGGCTCAGTTTACAAATGACGAGCCGCTGGACACCGATGTATGCAAAGTTAATAATTATTGGTATTATTTTAGTCCAACGTTTACAAAATTTTTAAACCATAATTACATAGAGACAAAATGTACAAAAGTTTTAAACCATATGTGCATAAAGGAATGTCCAGCTGAAAAATTTATTTATGGAAACAAATGTGTATCGAGGTGTTTACATAACCATTTTATTTTGGGAAACACTTGTGTTGAAACTTGTCCCGATTCAGATAAGTTTATAGAGCCAAAAATAGTTCAAGTCTTTGAATGGGTTGAGGAAACAGAACGAGTTAGAAACGGCGAATTAGTTTGGTTTTACAAATTAACTTATGATTATCAACAAAAATGTGTGAACAGTTGCAATAAAGGGTATTACCATTTTGGAAACTCGACGACCTGTGTGGACAAATGTAAGGAGCCATTACCATTGTCATTGAATGGTGTGTGTGTCGGTTTGTGCCCTGCTGGAACACTTCTGGATCGTTCGCGAAAAATGTGTGTTGACAGGTGCTTTAATGATACTGCATTATATAATGATTCATGTTACAGCAGCTGTCCGGAACATGTTAGATTTATATATAATTTCAAGTGCACATCGAAATGTCCAGATAATGCACCTTATGCATTGAAAAACGATCGAAACACTTGTCGAAACTCGTGTGAAGATGGCAAATTATTCAAGGGTGGAGACTGTATCAGCAACTATTTGTGTGACGATCCATTTTTCGAATTTGCTGGTGCTTGCATTGACAGATGTCCGACAGGTTTCGTCTGGTTCGTGTCATGTAATAGCTTACTAACAGTGTACGTGTCCTTGGGGTGTCTTGCTCTTTTACTGATATCAGTGTTGATTTGCTGCGGACAGTTCTTGTGGTATTTCTTTCAAGTAGCTGCATACAAACGTTATTTAAAGGTAAGCAAATAAGTAAATGATAGTGTCTCTAGCTGGGAGCGAACCCGCACCGTCACGGCGACAGCGCCTAGCCATGCAAGTCCTGCGACGTAACCAACTGAGCTAACCAGGACAACGCCAAAAAACGTTGATCGGATAGCCCTGATATACGTAACAATCACTGCATGACATCGGTAACGGGTTAATTTACTGATAACAGTACTGACTAAATGTACGGGGAGACTTTTTACGGCCGCCACACTGCACAAATAGCGCTACTGTGAATTTCAAATGATAGTGTCTCTAGCTGGGAGCGAACCCGCACCGTCACGGCGACAGCGCCTAGCCATGCAAGTCCTGCGACGTAACCAACTGAGCTAACCGGGACAACGCCAAAAACGTTGATCGGATAGCCCTGATATACGTAACAATCACTGCATGACATCGGTAACGGGTTAATTTACTGATAACAGTACTGACTAAATGTACGGGGAGACTTTTTACGGCCGCCACACTGCACAAATAGCGCTACTGTGAATTTCAAATGATAGTGTCTCTAGCTGGGAGCGAACCCGCACCGTCACGGCGACAGCGCCTAGCCATGCAAGTCCTGCGACGTAACCAACTGAGCTAACCGGGACAACGCCAAAAAACGTTGATCGGATAGCCCTGATATACGTAACAATCACTGCATGACATCGGTAACGGGTTAATTTACTGATAACAGTACTGACTAAATGTACGGGGAGACTTTTTACGGCCGCCACACTGCACAAATAGCGCTACTGTGAATTTCAAATGATAGTGTCTCTAGCTGGGAGCGAACCCGCACCGTCACGGCGACAGCGCCTAGCCATGCAAGTCCTGCGACGTAACCAACTGAGCTAACCGGGACAACGCCAAAAAACGTTGATCGGATAGCCCTGATATACGTAACAATCACTGCATGACATCGGTAACGGGTTAATTTACTGATAACAGTACTGACTAAATGTACGGGGAGACTTTTTACGGCCGCCACACTGCACAAATAGCGCTACTGTGAATTTCAAATGATAGTGTCTCTAGCTGGGAGCGAACCCGCACCGTCACGGCGACAGCGCCTAGCCATGCAAGTCCTGCGACGTAACCAACTGAGCTAACCGGGACAACGCCAACCAAAAAAACGTTGATCGGATAGCCCTGAAACAAGAAAACAATATCTTAAATCGATCACTAAACATAGACCGAACGTTAGCAGTACAACAATAGCAGTAGTAAAAGTAAAAAAATATTCCTTGCTATAACTGCAGTAATACTGCTATCAGTAGGGTTGAGCGCTACTAAATATTTACACAATTATTATAATGTACCCTGCTTAACGTATTTCAAAGATTGTAATTGATAACAATACTGACTGAATGTACGGGGAGACTTTCAATTTCTTGGTGATATTTCCGGTTTCAAAAAGAAAACATAGCTGCTCAAGAAAGAAAATAGGTTGCGGACTTGGAAAGCTTTACAGCACAAGTCCGCAGTATTCTCAGTTTTTGTCTGATTAAAGAACTTTCACATTTGAAAAAAAAGTTTTACATAAGAACATAGTTTTTCTGAATGCCATACATGATACATAAAATGTGTATGATGCTAATGATAAAAAAGCAACATATGCATATCAGGAATCGCCACACTCAAAAAACACAGCCTCCCCACGCAGCGAAAAAGAAGTCTTGCTGATTTTACTCCAGGTGCTCTGGTCTCGGAAAGATCATTGAGTACCCGCCCTTCGGCTTTGCAATGCTATTAAATTCTTATGTTTATATGTTTGTATGCTTTTGCATGCAACATTGTTGAGCTGATGGGTGGGTTGGAGTTATTTCACCAAGACTATTTGTACTTGTTTTGTGATACGAGAACCTGTTGGGGCAAGTGTGAGGTTGGTGCACCCTAGAACCTGGTTTAAACCCCCAGTGGCAATTTGTTTTGCCACTGACCGTTCCAAGGCGGTATCCCCAAGGGTTCTCTTGTTTATTAATTGTTTGTGGCGTCCTATTTGAATTGACATACATAAATAAAACATGCGCTCTCTCTCTCTCTTCCTCTCTTCTTTTTCGCTGCGTGGGGAGGCTGTGTTTTTTGAGTGTTATAAATACATTTACTATGTTCATGCAAGTATGTACACACATATTACATTCTCTTGTAATATCGATTTTAGTTGGTATTTTTACCTCTTAAGTTTTTATTTTTATCATTTGTTAAAGAATAAAATATGTATATCTAAAAGATTCAACGGAACAAAGGACTCGGTCATTTGTTTAGACTAACGATAAGGATCGTTTTTTTTTAAATAATCGCGCTTTGTCACCCACCTGATTGCATTAAAAAACAACTGTTTCAGTTAATTTATGTTACTGTTACTTAACAAATAAAAATAATGGTCAAGCTCAAACCTAAAAGCCTTTTTGTTTCTTAATGATACGAGTACAAGTACTCTAAATACTCAACAGTTATTAAGATATAGGTTATAATTAGTCCATGTTTAAAGCCTCAAATCGATGTATCAAGATGTGAATTTCACTGCCATAAATTTACAGAATGGTTCTTCTTAGAATGAAAGTAATATATTTCATTGAATTTCAGATAAAATGACATTTTCACTTTTTTCATGTCGCAGTCATTTCTCTGAGTGATATTGGCAAGAAGTGTTGGTTCAACTCGTATTTCGATATGGTTAATATATAGCAAACATCATACGAACAACAGAATTGAATTATAATTATTCATATCGTCATACATGACATCAGAATAGCAGAAAATTCCTAGAAATCGTCTGTCGCAAAAGGGTTTATATTAATATTAACGTAAACCTTAAGCTTAATAGGAAACAAAACACCGATGTTAGGCCATGTTTTAACGGGTATTATTTAGTTTATTCGAAGTAACTTAAAATTATACAATTCTCTGATAAAATGTCTAACCGAGATTTATGAAATGATTGTCGCAAATATACTGGTCAGGAACGTTAAATGCTTTTAACCTAACTTTAACAAACGTAGACGTCATCAATAAACAGTAAACTTTGGCTTACTAAGTCTTAATATATATTTATGTGAAATGAAACAAACTAAAATGCAATCGTCTAAACATCAAATCTAAGATTAATTGAGAGAAAATAAAATTACAGGTGGGACGTTAGAATTTGTCAGGTACGTTAAATAGTATACTGACTTGCTAGTCCGTAGTTTTGTAATTATGTTTCCGAATCATTGTTCTTCGTTTTTCATGCAGTCTTATTTTTTTTATTGAAGTAAAACATGCCTTTGTGGCAGTTTATATATTGATTGCATAACAGAAAATTGAAAATTGACTGTCAAGTACGTTAATGTCAGGTACGTGTACATGCAACACGATTCTTTGAATAATACAGTAATTTCCCCTACTTTTTCATTTTCTTGACACTATGTAACGTATGCACACATATTTTACCCTTATACATCTGTTACAACAGAAATATTTGAGCACAAACACAACAGATTATTATCATGTCAGGTACGTTAACTGTTTTACAAATCGAGGATAGATTCATTACTTTCAACAATATAACTAGAAATATATTATGTTTATTACAATTACAGCAAACCAATTGTATATACGACTATATTACTTTTCAATTGTTTTTTGAAACAGTTCAAGTTTTGAATAATTGTAATTGTTTGTCAAGTACGTTAAAAATATGCACATTTTTAAGGTACATTTTAAAACTAAAATAATGCAGTGTGGTTGCAAAAACTATTTCCTTTCCTATGAATAAGGACTGAAGTGTATAATTTCCAAGAAAATGTCATCTAAAATTGGCTTTGCTTTTTATTTCGACTGATTTTGCAAAGTTCGGGTATTTATTTTTTGTTTTGATTACGTAGGGGTTTTGTTTTACATGTATACCTTAAAATATTTTATTAAAGACTTCCCAATAGAAAGATACTATCCACGGTATCTTGGTCATACAGTGGTACATTTAAAAACGTATTAATTGTTCGATTCAAATGAATATTATTGAAATTAAGGTGATGTTTAAAAAATATAACGTACCTGACTTTTGAAAATGGGTGAGTCATTAATAAGCTAATATTCATGGACTAAGTATATCAAAAATGACCCCATTGTAATTTTACGTAAGGTGGAATGTTTATGTTTGGTTTTATAAAATTATTAATGTAAAATTGTAATGTTTATTTTTTCACAACTTACAATGTGCGAATGCTGCGTTAATTGACATTCAGTGATTTATATTATTATAGTTTATTGATATTCTTGGACATCTTATGTAATTACTTTACCTTACAATTCTTGAACATTATCGACACGTAGTCTTGTTTGGATTTTTATATTTCACTGAAGTGTTTTGTTCATATCTTGCCTCTCAAATTTTGCTGTCGTCCAACATTTTGTTTTGTTTATCTGATAACATAAATTTTGACATACTTATAAGCGTTAGCGCTCATTTGTTTTATGTTTTTTAAGTTTTTCGAGTTTATCTTGCAGGGAAGGTTAGAAGATATGCAACACCAAATGTGGTGCAAGGAGCTATCTGGATCAGATGATGTTGATACATTCAGTGGTATTGTTTTTAAAGAACAAAGCACGATAAAGCCAAAGATGATATAACACTTTACTGCGAAATACTCGTCAAGATACATTGATAGATATGGAAGAGGAAAAATTATTCTGATATGAGAAGAACAAAAAATTGTTTACAAAATTAACGTTTTAGGTATCTCCAACAATTAAAGAGTAGATGTTGTAAACTTGTGTTTCTATTTTTAGAACGTTTGCTATTAAACTAATATCAACGTTCGCTTTGTTCGCCTCGCTCGATTTGTTTCTTTTTTCCCTGTCATCGTGTTGATGATTTGACTCCAGTTGCTCTGGGCTCGGAAAGATCATTAAGTACCTCCCCTTTAGCTTTTCAGTGCTATTTATAGCCTCTTATGTTTTATATGTTTGTAACAGGGGTTCTGCTATTTAACAACTCTCAATTGCAGTTCTGTATTTATTATCTGTATTATGAAGTCTGAAACAAAAGTTACATTATCAAAATTACAATATTCATAACAAATATAATTGAAATTCAAATGCATTTCATTGTAAATACAAATATAATTTCAAATACAATTACAAATTACAAATATTAAAAGTAAAATTAAATAAACTTACCAGAACTGCTGAACACAAAAAAATGAATGCTAATAATCTCTTTGAAGAGTAATTGCTAGAGTTTTAAGATTGGTTTTTCAACCTGTCTCAACAGAGACAAATGAGTGACTGCCTAAGGAATTAAATTAAAAAAGCAAGAAAACTAAAAAAGCGAGAAATGTCATGTGACCACCCATTCACTCATGCATACATCACACTCAAACTAGTTTTACAAGTCATATGACATAATTAAGATATATTTAACACACAATTGACAGGACAATAACAAGGACAAGACAGGACAGTATCTAGGACATGACTTAGTACAACTATTTGTACGCGACAAAGGCTTTTCTATATATGCGATATTTGCCTTTCGCATACAACCCAGTTAGCATTCAAATCAATGCGGAAAATTTTCCTTCTATTTCTATATGCCGCCGATAGGAATTTGATCGCAACGTTGGCGGCTCCATAAAGCATCTTAAACCATATGTACCTTTAAAAAATTTACATACCTGAAAAGCCACATTCAAGTAGAATCAATATATGTAATCCTTTATAAATAACGGTTTCGTTTTTTATGCAAAACTCTTTTAAACCTCCACCCATGTCAACAAATTTCGATTTCCGCGCTTCAATTTACCTGACTCACGACGTCACGTTTATCGATAAATTACAGAATTTAAATCGGGTCGATTTCCACCACAGTTTTGATCGTAACTGCTTGAGACGTAAAGAACAGACATCTGTAAAAAGTCAGTATGATAATGGGTCTGTGCTTGCAGTCGAAATATTGAGACTAGGACATGACTGTAACTAGGACATGACAGTAAACAAATAATAACTGATGGAATGTGATGGAATGAATTGTTATAATAAGACACCGGTTACATATTTCCCCTCCGGGTTGAAATGTCTCCCGACATTTCCAATTACTAAATATCATGCGTTCAAATTTAGTAACAAAAATGCATTAAAACAGTTTCAAACTTATTTTAAAACAACAACAACTTAAGCAATCAAATTGAGTGGTATCAAATTTATAAGATACACAGACACTGAATTATGATTTAAACTGATTAGTGGCTATGTTTTGTGGGTTTCCCAAGAAATTCTCCACAGAATGAATTGCTTGAGGCACACTACTTGGGTATGTAGAGAACCCAGAAAAACTGGACATGGTAGAGGAATCACCAAAATTAAAAATAGATGGAGTCTGAAATGAAGAAAGAGAGCTGCCTAAAGATTCATGGGACTTAAAACCTGAAACTTGTGATTTCTGATTTTCAAGTACACTGTGAGTTCTATTTTGAAATGCAGGTGAAAAAGGGGAAAATGAGGAATTAACATTGATGGGAGCAGGATGTCGTTTCTGAGGTATGACATAAATTGCCGATTCATCCTGTGAATCTGAATTGGTGTCTGACTCTGTCTGGTTGTCTGGGTTCTGGGTTTGGCAATCCTGTTGCTGTTGTCTGGTTCTGATCTTGCGACTAGAACCAGCAACAGGAGTTTGCTCCCAAGATGGAACTGAATGAAAGGGTAAAAGGGTAAGTAAGTAATTTTAGTATATATCTGTAGCTAATTAAACGCGTTGTAAAATTATTCTTCAGCGGATATTTCGATACAAATACGTTAATTTTGTGTAAAGTTTGTCAACCAGTTCCTGTTATGAACAAGTTAAGGTTAACTTTTCATTTCCTATCCCATGATAGAAATGTTTCATTAGAAGAGTGAAATGCTTATTAAGCCGCAATCAATGGCATTTAAACTATCGACAAAGACTATTGCAGGACCTGGCAACGCGTAGCAGTAAACCGTTACTTCCATTGCAAAAACTCAATTTAAGAGGCCCAAAACGGAAAATGGTTATATGCAATATTGTGTTTTATCATGGTGTTATAATCGCAAGCAAAATCTGTGGATTTTTTACGTTTCAACCAATTCCGGACCAGTAATTGTGATTGAGCCCTTAGTGTGGATTCTAGATCTTGAATTCTTTTCAAAGAAGGGCTCAATCACAATTACTGGTCCGGAATTGGTTGAAACGTAAAAATGAATATCTCTGAAGTATGGTGCTAATGACCTTGGCACATGACCAACAGGCTAACCAGCCACATCCTCGACAAAGATGGTAAAGTGTTCTCAGAAGCTACTGGGTTACCAGTATTTAGCAATCCACCATGGCCAGCTTCACATGATGTGGAGTGAAGTTATTCTACCACGTGATTATATCATATCTTCCCCATGTAGAGATGACTTTAAGGTGAATCAAATGCACTTATTTTATAATAAAATAATAAACATCACTACATGAAGGGTATTTAATAGAACTTGTGATGTCATTCATGAGTTGTTTTCATTTGTAAATTATACTTATTGCATAGTTATGTTATGTTATTTATTACACATTATTTTCAAAATCTATGAAGAAAGTAAACATGTCAACATTAGAATGAATAAAAACAAAGCGAACTACATAACTCGATCGATCGTCATTATTAATAATAAATATTAATATTTTAAGATATGGAGCTTGTTAAAATTTCGTAGTTTCTTTTAGTCTGTTTTTCCCTACGTTAAGCAAGAAATATTAAAATTTAAAATTTTGATAAAAATAAAACAAAAGTCTATAACTTAAAACACAAATTAAATATGTCTTATTTTGTCCTGTAAAAAGTAATGTATCCAGTACAAATATACAAACCTAAGAAACATATAATCGTTTAAAAGCCAACTCAGAAAAGTCTCTTTGCCTATTGTATCAAGAATAAACCAGTCGGGGATCTTTCCCGATCGGGAAAGTCGGGGATTCCCCTTTTCACTTTCCTGATCGGGAAAAATTGATTGAAAATGACATTTTTGTATACCTTGGGGTTTGAGCTTCGAGCATCAATCTAAAAATATTATAAAAATATTTATTTGAATGTAACAATAAATGTTCGTAGATAAAAAAAAACAATCAACTTAACATACGCATGCACAAATTAAACATATAATTCAGTTGAAAGCTATCTGGGATGATTCATAAAACAAAGCATGACATTTTTAAATCAGTTTAAATGCTTTAGAAAAATATTTCACAATGAATGAAGCAAAGAATATTCTATCTTGTTTAGTTCACACAAAGGACAGTTTATTATTTCCAGCGCGGAAAGATCATCGCAAGTTTATATATAAGTCCACTTATATTAATGTTAAAAAAATAGGTGCGACACTTAAGATACACACTAGTCAAAAGTTCTAAGTGTAAACTTTTCAGTAACTGGACAATCGTAAGCAGTAATTCAATGATATAAAAAAGTGTAATTATTTGTTGTTTCATATACAGCAAGCTGTAGTTCGCCGTTTGTTGTTTTCATTTATTGGCTTGGCCATATCTAATTTTGTCGTTTATTCTTTAAATATTTTTCTTCTTCTGCCATTCTTCGACCAGTAAACATAAGCATTTTGCGTCGTTTGCCATCTTATGTCTTTTTTCTTGACTGGCATTTTCTAATTTATTGCTTTGATCTCTTAAAAATTCGTCAAAAATACGATCTGTGCATTCCTAAAACAATATTAAAATATGGTTATTATAAATAAATGGAAGTGTAAGAAGCCCAGTTGTTGATCTTTCGTTTTTTAATATTTCGTCATATTTTAAAATCGTTTATGTTGGTTGTGTGGGTCAGCTGTGTTATTTAAGTGTGACAAGTGATTTTTACTGAATAACGAGACTAAATGTTTAACTTACATGTAATACCGAACACTACCGGACGAGCACGCGTGAAATAAAATTATATTTTGGCGGGGCATAACAAAGTCTCAAAATTGTTTAGTCAGTGAATCCTATTATAATATTAATATTTTATCTAAAATGCAAGCTGATCTCTTTTTTTGTATTTAGTAAGACCCAACGAGGAATTACTTTAAATATAACAATTAATTTTAAATGTCTCAGCAGAGTAAATACAAGTGCTGTATTCCTTTTCAATTAGCCGAACAGTAAAGCGGATACCCAAAACGAGCAACACGTCTTTATGTCAAAGTTTAGTTTTGATTAAAGCCTGTATTTTGGTGCTTGGAATATGCTTCATTAACGTCTTACAAATACATTCAGTCGCCCAAATTTAATATCTTCAAAGACACCTTAGAGAATTGCAAACCTCGTTTGTTTCTGAATCCTTGACAATTTGTTTAAGATCGTCCTCTAAGTCCAATCTTCTCATAAAATACAGCTGTAAGTAAAAATACTAGTATAGTTTTGGAAAGCCATTCAATTAATAACTTAAACCAGTCAGGATGTCTTTAAAAGGGGATATGTGTTTGGAAAAGCCACAGTTAAACGTCGCATTCTTCTCGTGCAGGGAGAGTCCTAGTAAAAAGATGAAATAAACCTCATATTGGCAATTTTGGAATAGACTTCTCAAATGATAGGAAGTTTATGATTGGACTAAGTATAAAAATAGATTAGGATTGTCAGTTGGTAAGGACCCATATTACATGTACATAATTATGCAGTTTTGAAAGGAATCTCCTCATAGGCAGTTTGTAATAAACATGTGACTGCTCAAGTATCCTTGACGATCATTACCAACGAAGAACCATTCCAATATCAAAATTCCACATATTTAATAGCACTACAATGTTATAACGTGCAAATTGAAAGAGGGTGGTTTCTGCACTTACCACTAACCGAACATTTAGGCAAAAATACAAGGCACCTATTACCATGACATTAGATGTAGAGACACATTACGATGATAAGGATTCATGTATATCACAGGTGCATCGCACACTGTTTTAATCCCAGAAGCTTGATTAAAATGCCCAAAAATACTTTGCTCTCAAAACTGTTTACATCGTACATGTATATATGCACTTACAAGTTTGACTAACATCAATCGTTAATCGCCATAATTCGTAAGGTTAAAATGTGTCAAATCATGTAACATGGCATGTACAACATCGTACAGAAACATTCGAGCCTGATACCAGTGTAGCAAATGTTTGGATGACACTGTGTTAAGGGGCAGAATAATCCCCGTGCATCCAATTCTGTTCTAGCAACAGACATGTTCATTTCAAAGTTTAAATACACATACATATATACATTAATAAGTTAAACTGACAATATGGTAATATTAATCTATGCCTGTTTATGACATGTGTGGAGTGATTCACAGAAGTGTTGTTTTTTCAACTGACTCACTTATACATTAATTTATGTGTGCATTATTTACATTTGTTAAAGTCATGAATGTACATTGATGTGATATTTATGCCTACCTGTTGATGATTTATCTCTAGAACAGACTTTAATCCGTAGATTTCATTTCATTTCATGTTGATTCTATCATACACTCAGAATTATTATTGTAAAAGTTGTTCTCGTTCATGATTTTCAGCAGCAGTGACATTTTAGGATTTTTTATGGAGGCCGCCATATTGTTTAGTACAGCGTCTGTAGAAAAAAGCAGCGATTTTTTCCTTCTAGGACTTACTATGCTGTAACATTAATTCAGATGTGTGGAAAGTGTATAACTTTGTTAGTTTCTGCACTATTTAAATAATGTCTCGGTAAAAGCACAAATTGGCGTGATTATTTTGTCGCTGCACCGCGTAATAAAGTTAGGAAATGTACACTGCCGAAATTCACTCTTAACTACTGTAAAACACCTTTAATTGCCTTAAGTCCACATGTTATTAATGCTAGAGTATCCAGCTGATTGTTGTGTTATGAAATTGTTGTATGTTATATTATTATCACATGCATATTATGTATTTGACTTTGTCAAACCGCGCTGCAGCCGTTTTAGGAATTTCTTTCCTAGCCACGTCAGACTGGTCAGCCGAATGAAACGACTAATTTGATTGGCTGCTAGAGAGATTCCTAATTCCTAAACAGCCCGGTAGGGTATATATTTGGCGCTAGCCTCATTCGTCGACAGTTGCAGACGCGCCAAATTTAAACATAAACAAAGCGTAAAATAACAGATCCTAAAGTAAATCCAACTTTGGTAAGGACACTAATTTTTGTGCTTAATATTTTATATGAAGATTAAATATTTTGATAAGCACTAGTCTATGGTATTTGAGCAACTGTCCACTCAGTGAGAGAGCCGGCGCACTTCAATTTTACTTCATTGGCACTTTTTATTATTTGGCGAAACATAGATCTATTATGGGAAGAGCGATACGTTAATAGATTATAGAAATCTGACAGTGATTTAGTTTGTTTTATCCCCGTTTACTTGACGTGGGAGTCCTTCACCAGGACTATAAGGCTAAATGAAGTCGAAAAATGTCGTTAGAAAAAAACAAACTTTTTTTTAAATTTGTGGTGTCAATGATTATAGACTTAATTTTCATTTTAAAGACTATTGATCTATTACTTTGGAGGCTATATTCAAAACTTTTTCAACTTAACATTTCCATTTGGTGGAAATTTAGTTCTTTTCAGTACAGTCCATTGTTTTCTAGTTTAAAACTAACACAATCATATATTTGTCATATTGGATGTCTATCATTTTTAATGGCGTTCACTTTTTTCTTCTAATATCCAAAATGTATTATAAGAAAACCAACTACATTTTAATAAATCCTTTTCTAAAAAGAACCCCGCCCGTTTACAACTCACCTTGCACGGTTTCATGTTGTATCGCATGAAGTTCACACTTATCAGCTCCTAATTTAAGTTAAGGATTCCCCATAGTCTTAGGAAAACCAAAGAGGTTAGCAAAGCAACTAACTGACAATGTTCAAGTATGCATGGCGTTATGTACGTTCTTTTTTCAATTCATTAAATGAAAAGACGTTTTATTTTTATTTTGCCTTATTTAGGCTAAATCTTATTGACATGAGTTGAACAATTGTCACTATTTAATTTGAGCAAATCTTCTCTTCGTTGTATTTGTTTAAGGCGTTCATAATAACAGCTCAATGTTTGCCTATGTTTGTCTATTTCACTGTGCTATAAAATCACCATTACGTTACCTTACGTTGCAATATAATATACCTTATAAGCTACTGTCAATACAGTTTCGATATGGTTTTTGAAGCTCTTTGGTAAAATTTTAAAAAGAAATGAAAAAAGTCTGTCTATGCTTCAATTACAGTAAAACCTGTGCTAAAGATCACCTGTGAACAAAAACCACACATTATTTGTCCCACTGACGGATTAATAGAACAAATTTACCTGTGAACACATGCCTTTAACGACCACTTTGGGCTGTCCCCTGAGTGGTCTTTGTAGACAGGTTTGACTGCTATCCAGTTTATCGTAGTTGTTTGCAAATTCTTAAACGTGTTAAAGGATACAGGGGTGTCTACAGTAAAAGCAAACAAATAAAATATGATTCCAGTCTGGTTGTACGTCTGTTTGCTTAGTTGCCAAATCTTGTCTCTCAAAATATGATAAGCCTGCGAAAAAGAAGCAATATAAGTTTATATATGTATATTGTTTTCAAAAAATCTACTGCGTCCCAGTATGCCGCCAGATCACACAGTATTTATGAAAAAGTGAAATTGCATATCAGGAATTACCACATTCAGCAGACACAGCCTCCCAACACAGCCAAAAAGTAGAAAATAAAGCATGGTTATAAAACAATAAGTTTCAAGATAAACGCCACAAACAAATAGAGTGAGAACCCGAGGGGTTACTGCCTTGGAAGTGCATTTTAATCGAATCATGGTTCCGACACTTGTGTTGTTGTTGTTGTTAAAAAGAAGACTGAATAAGTGTCAAAAGTCATCACAGGCAATCATACAGTTGCCATTTGTCATTTGTTTTATTCGTGCCCGCCCACTTACATGTTGATTAGTCCGTTAGTTGTCTTGTTTTTATTAAGGGCTTGGTCAGGTATTCTGGAGCACGCTTTATAATGTAGAAAAAATGGTATTTTGTTTGATTATTCAAGAATTGTTTATAAAATTGATTTATTTTGAATTGTTATCTTGCACTAATGTGCTCTGTATGGTGAAATAAGCAAAAGGAACAACACCTCAAATGCCTGCTTGTGAGATCTTCATTTAAATTTTAAAGACATATATGTATATGTGTACGCTTTGTCTATGAATATTTAGCTTCTTTTCAAAGACAGAACTGGGCGCACACAAAAAAGGGGAAATTAAAAGATTTCCAATTACTTAAATAACATACTACATGGTTTTCAAGTAAAGTAATTTTGTCAGATTTTCACTGTACACTTACCTCACGGTATACAGTGTAACTTCCCTTCCAGTGTCTTGAATGGTAACACACAAAACAACTAACAGTGCACCAGCAAACCAGTAAAACTGGTATACCAATAACTAATACATAACCCGCAGGCGGTAAGCCGTTTTGTTTTGTTGGTTTTGCCCAACACAGTACTAAGAGAAACACAATGAAAATAATGATGCACACGATCAATGCTATCACAGCAACGGCAAGATGCATATGGCGCCAGATAGGTAAATACTTGAAGAGTAAGGACCTGTTGACTACGTGAGCTATGTCATCAAGGAGTTCTGCTGGTAGCTATAACATATAAAAAACATTTGCACAAGATTTATACAGGGTGATCCATAATATCTGATACCCTTTTGAAATTTAATAGCATTAATATCATCAAACATAGGCATACAATTTTTACATAGTAATAATCTAGAGGCTTCAAAGTTTTGTTTGATATACACCACACTATATTTGAATTAGAAATGCTGTCGGTATATCCAAAATAATATTTTTTACAAATGTGCAATGTGACGTCCATTTTGGTGATTATGACGCCAAGTCTTTTCTTGAAATTTTATGTGGCTGATTCGCCTTTTTCTTTGAGGACATTTAAAAAGTAATGTTTACACACCTAAATAAACATCAGTGCAAAAGCTAAAATCATCAGTTAAACAAGAAATGAGAAATATAAATTCACAGATGTGCACATTGGCCAAATCAGACCATTCCAAGAAAAGACTTGACGTAATAATCACCGAAAATTGAAGTCAAATTGAACATTTGTTATAAATATTTTTTTTTGGAAATACAGACTGCATTCCCTATATAAGTATGCTATGCTATATATTAAACAAAACTTTAAAGCCTCTAGTTTATAGCTATGTGAGAATTGTATGCCTATGTTTGCTGATATAAAAGCTTTTAAATTTCAAAAGGGTATCAGATATTATGGATCACCCTGTATGTAACCTAAGTATATAAATATTTGTACAGAAGTACAAACCTATTGCCTAACACAATACAACGTATTCTTTAAACAAGTTTCACATCGCTCACTTTTTAATTCTGCACATCTGAGTGAATATCAGGTAACCGTGATCATTGCAAAACAACATTT
Source organism: Corbicula japonica (assembly GCA_038501625.1). Taxonomy (NCBI): domain Eukaryota; kingdom Metazoa; phylum Mollusca; class Bivalvia; order Venerida; family Cyrenidae; genus Corbicula; species Corbicula japonica. The sequence goes on from JAZAYU010000197.1 coordinate 205,215, forward strand.
TGCCTTGATCTGACACCGACACTGCTCAACGTTAGGGTGTTATTCGTTTAAGGGTTTATTTAATAAAGTTCGTATAAGATAACATTTTTAAAATACAAGTGAAATGATATTTATGGAGATTGTTTTCTTTCTTAATAGAAACAATATTAAAAGTTGCCTAAAAATATTTACAATTTCATAATATGGTAAACTGTTATTACTTTCTGTATCATCTTATGTTGTTAAAATATTTTGGTCAAATACTGCGCCCATAAAAGCCCATACTGCATTAAAGTTGCGCAAAATTGCACTTTTTTCAACCTTTTTGTCGCGAAATACAATTTTAAAATCTAAATGTTTTATATTTAAGTTTTTCCTCTGATTGTACTATGTCGGTTACACCATAGGTTCTCTATTCTGAATTGTTAGTTAGGCCAGAGAAAATAAATTATTAGATTCTCATCCGGATTTTGGGAAAAAAAGGCGGGTGGACATTTTTTAATTTTTACTTTTTATTAACGAAATACCTGAGAACAGAAGTAAAAACAAATTAAAATTTTGAGACAAAGGCATTTATAGTTACCAGAAGCTTTGGTGTAGAATATTCGTCCATCTTTTCAATTTCTTCCAAAATATCAGGATAACAACATACCAAAGTAGCAGGTTGGTGCCTATTCTTGCTTGAAAAGCCATACCCGTCTTTAATAGTGACACTATTACCCTCGGTAAGCTTTGAAATGATGAACATTTTATATATCCGGGATAGTCTACAACCTGTTCTGTCCGGAACAGAATATGTTCCGATTTTTTTTGCCAATAAATGTTTTTGGAGCGGATGGTTTTGGACAGGGGCGGGCGGGGCTGAGAATCTTTTCTTTTTTTTTTTGCCTTAACTTATAAAATTATTTGATCATGATTTTCGCTTTTTGAAATTCGAAAACGACAAAAAGGTAAAGGATATAATAATAAACAGATAATGATCAAGTTAATTGGAAGTGTTACAATACTTTTCTACTTACCTCAAACTGGTTTTTCCACATAATTGTTTTGTCCGCTTCAGTGAATGATAATTTATATCTTGCTAAAGAAAATCTGCTTGGTTTGTACGGCACCACTTTGAATTTTAGAGATTCTCCATTTTTTACTGCAATCAAATTTTTTTACTTGATAAATTAATATTTTTAGCGATAGACTGATATGCATGGAGTGTTGCTTAGTACAGCTTACAATGTATCAAAGATTCTTTGAGAGATACTATTAACATCGAAAAAAAAGAATTTTGCACAGAATGAACATAAATAACATCACTTACCATCCTGTAGCGAATTCTGCATTTCTGAAAGTAAACATACTTCGATTATTTTACTCTATATTTGTGTTAAATATGTTTAAGTTAAAACGAACAATTTAAGAGTATCATAATTGCAATCCACGTGTATAAGCTTGTGACATAATTTCTATTTGCACTATTTGTGGATTTGTTTTCATAAATATTTATGTTCATGTAGTTTATGTACTCGATAATCTTTATGGTAAATATTATAAATAGTTATAAAAAGTTTTAACTAACATCTCAAACAAAAGCAAGTAATGTGTATATCTGAACACAGCGTAATAATGCTGTTTTGTGGGGTGTTATTTGGATGTTGTTAATCCGTTGTAACAGTTGTTATTGGGATAATGTTGGCTTTGAAATAATATTAATCGCAGCCTTTGCTGGAGGTGGGGAAGGCTGCGAAAAAGTGAGCACGTGGGACTTGTTAAGTGATGTCTTTTCACCAAGTGATGTCTTTTCACATTGTATTTTAGATATGGCTTGAGGCCGTGTGTGATTTGAATTGGACTGTCATCGGAACAGTTAATTCATTTACCATAGCTTTGTTCGCCGTTCAACTGTTTATAGTTCACTTAGTTCATTTAGATTGTTAGGTAATGTTTCATATTGTAGATTATCATATCACCATTATTATGTTTATATTATTGTGCCTGTTTATATTCAATATGTTTTACTTTTTTGTGACACTGCTTTATTATTGTATTGTTGTGTTTTTCGTTGTTTCAGATACCGTGCGTTTCGTTTCGACAAGGCTGAGTGAATTGTTTGCCCGCATTGCCCCTTTTTTACATACCCTCTTGGAACAGTATTACTAATCTGCCAAGCTTTTTTCAAGCAGAACACTGTGATAATATTTTGCTTTAATCTAAAGCTGGTATAGAATTTTTTTTTATTTACCAAGTATCCATCTTCATATTTCTTTATCTCGAATGTGATATTTATGCATTGTTAAACATATGCTAATGGACAAAAGTCTTGTCCTGTCTACAGTTTTCAGAACATTTCTTTACTGGCAGTACCAAATGTAATAGCTCAAATTCCAAAATTTATTCTTATTGGATATACAGTGAAACCCCTCTATTACGGACACCTAAGAGACAGGGGAAAAGTGTCCTTAATAGCGGATTGTCCTGAATTGTAGGTTAAAATCAAGAAGAAGAGAACATTTCTGTTCTTTAAAAAATTGTCCAAGTCCTCTTTCCGACGATACCAAATTTATAAGTGTGCGGTAAAAACTTCATGCGTTTAAAAGATAATATGGAAAACCATACCGGGCAAGACTTTTGTCCACGAGTATATATTGCCAGATCACTAGTACCGAAATAGCTATTAGATATTGTATTTATGTGTTTGTGAATGGGCCGGACGCCTACATCGCAATAAACTATTGGACTGAATCGAATATAATAGTAGTGTTAGAAATATATCCCGAATACACATATTCAGCCGCTATGCATGTTATGTTGTAAACAGAACCTGAATTTAGGCGATTGGTACAGCCGTTATGTTAGACATATCCTGAATGTACACATCCAGGCGATTTGTACAGCCGTTGCATTAATAACGGAAATATTAAGTTTTGTTTCTTACCTAGTAATAACATGTATGTCAGGAAAAAGTTTGCAAACAAGGTTAAATTTACATGCATTCGCTTATATTTTGTTTAGTTTGAAATAGCAATGCTAAAAGGCATATGACATGTACTAGTACTTGTTACAATGAATTGCAATATAATATTAATGTGATGTAGAAATGCTTGAAAAGCATATGACATATGAAACGTACATGTTACAGTGTATTGCAATATTACATGAATGTGATGTAGCAATTCTTCTAATATATGAATTTACTTCCTAATTTCGGTTTCGATTTAATATAATTTGAAAAGGTCGAAAAACTATTTTATTTAATTTATTTTCTAAATAATGAACTTTCGATGACAATTTTACAGATACATGTTTAATTTATAACTGTTCGCGTAAAAATTAATATATTATCTAATACCGTCGAATAAATACAGCATTACAGCAAAATGGCGCATCTTACGGTCTTCGTTGCTTTACTGTACTACTCTTGTGCGTGCATAACTGTTTCAGTATTTTACATTTTAAACAGAAGTAATTAACTTGCTTATAAATTATTATGAAGTGCATACAGGGTACATACGTTGAGCGTTTACACTATTTACTAAATTTTGTCAGGTTCGTAAAAAATGTTGATTTTTACCCTTTTTAGCCATTGCATCTATAATTTTCTTGTGAGCGTTATCCGTGTCGTCTTCAGCATCGATGTATGCTATGTGTTGCAAACATTCCGGTATGGAGCATGGCTCTATTTTGATAGGAATCAGGTTGTATTTTCCTCGCATTCGCAGATTCAATGCTTGGTCAAGTTCGTACATACAGAAATCGCTCGCTTGAAAGTTTTCAGAGATTACAACTACCATGTGTAAGCTTTTCTTGATTGCGTTTGTCATATTCACATTGATAGATTGTCCAGCTGGAAAATCGCGGTCGCAGTAGCAGCAAGTAATCCCCATCGATTCAAGTTTTTTCACAAGTATACGAACAACATCTACGGTTGTGCTTTCATAACATACAAACACATGATAATCTTTATCATGTGGCAAATCTCGTAGATATTGCGGGGCCAACTCCATTGTACCGATGTAGTTTGTCTGTAATTAATATTCAAGTTACAAATTTAATTTAAATTCCCAATAGAATAATTTATTTCTATATTTACACAACGCTTTAAATAATGAAATATAAGAACATGGTATTTTGTTAAACTGACTACGGTTGGCTGAACGTAAATCCATATTTTAACATGTAATTATAACATTCACAAATTTCCGATCTAGCAAATCATTTTATTGTAAACTATCAGGGTGCGTTATGAATTAAGTATATAATATCTTACCCAGTCGCTCATCAAATATCACTGTCTTGATTGTGTTACTGAGTCGCCTTTTTGCGATAATTAGTCGGTCTTAATTAAAGCAACTGCGTACAAAAAAACGCAAAACAATATGTACCTTAATTTTTACACGATATATCCCGTTTTGATTTATAAATGATGTATATGTTTGCACCGAACGACTCACAAAAATTTAATGATTCCTGCACAATCCGCTCTCGCCTTTCTCGCCAACGATGCTCCAATGCCAACCAAAATTTAAATAAAACTCGTTCATTAATTGTGGGAAAATTATTTCAGAAGCGAAATAACATTTTATATTTTGCTTCATATTTTGTTGAAGAAGGTACTTAAAACCAAACTAAGAGAATTAAGTTGTAGGTCTATGTCTGTCCGATGTTTTGTTGCCTAGCCGAAAAATCCCATATAAAAAAGTAACCACCTGAGTATGTTTTTATCGTCAGTCTATGACATTTAAACAATAATAACATATTGAAAACAGTTTTTATTATTTACTAATGACATCAGTTCATTCAAATAACGGTTTCAGTGTTCTTTGTCTTTGGTTGTTCAGCAAATGGGTCGACTCTTGTGAAAGGTGGAAGACCCTGAACAGAGCTTGCACTTTCAGGTGGCAGTGACAAGAAGTCGGCCCAGTGGAAAGTCTGTGCGTCTCTCAAACAGTACTGGATACTTAGCTTGCCAGGATAGTCGGTATAGTAGAGGATGTAAAAGTTGCACATTTCATCCGTATGCTCAGGTCTGTATATAGGAGAAATTATTTCAATAATATTATAAAACTATATTTTTGGTTCTATTTAATTTGCGCATTCATATTGTAACAGTAAAGACGATTACAGTACAAGTAGATCAAATACGGAGAAATGTCGTCTTAAAAATTGCAAGTGGTTGCATTCAGATGGTCAACGCTTTAAATTGTGGGAGAACGGTCTTCCCAACCACCGACTGGGTTAATGTTGCGTTTACTTTCTGGCAGTTATTAACGCTTCTCTGACCTCGGCCGATATTAATAAGCATGCAGGTTATTATTGAACTTGCTTCTTAAAGGTCTCTATATTCAGCTATTATAAAACGTGGACACTCTTGTCCCCAGACGGGAATGCCATTTTGTGAAAAATGCACTAAAATTGCTAGTTTTGTTTATACGATGCTGTCCGCCCAAGAAAAGGTCCTTGAAAGTTTGCCAGTTTGAAACTATGCGCTGTACTGCGGTGGTCTAGGTTCGATTACTAGTATCGATCTGAGCCGAAATCATTTAAAACGACCACTGATCTATAAACAGTGGAAGAATTATTTATATAGAATGTGAATGACCATGAAACTATTAAATCTAGCCCATACGATAGTAACAAAATACTGATCCAATCTTTGTGTAAAAGGTCCGTTGACTACTCATTGTACATCTTGATGCCTGCAAATGTTTGAATATTTAGTTAAGAGAAACTACATATCGCTGTTTTAACACGATATGTATCTATTTTTTAAGTATAACTAAAATGTAAATGCAGATATATTGAAAAGAAAACAATCTCATTTTGTCATGTTTGCTTTTTACTTAAGCGAAAATGCTTTAGTGTTCACATTGTTGAAAATAATATTGAAAAAAAAATTAATCTTTCAATTATTTTGACAGTATTGGATTGATGTTAAAACAAAACAAATGAAAATTTCGGAATTCACATATTCAAGTGTCGCGTTTAATTCCATTTTGTTAAATCTCGGGACCCCTTTTCACCAGATCCTCAATGGGATAAGGATTTAATTCAAACTTACCAAAATATCCCCTTTTCGAATTTCCAGACCACTTTTGGAAACATTGTAGAACGTCTGAAAGATAATGTAAAACTATGGTGACGAGCAAATGGTAACATCTGGTTTAAATAATTTTATTACTGACTTGTACGAAGAAAATTTTCCTTTGAGGCATTGATTTCAATGTCTTCCGTGCAAAGCTTGCTGTTTCATTGATCTTGTTTTTTCATATGGGGCACGCCACGGGAAAAGGTACCTTCGGACATTTTTAGTGATATTTTAGTTTTTTCTTAATTTAGAAAGAACTTACAACAGTAAATCAATTTCTTATAACTAATATGTGATTTTGTTACAGATTTTGACAATACAATTGTATTTTTACCGCGAAATGCATAATAAATAATGTCGTCTGCACAAGTTTATGACGTAATTTTAAAGAATGACGTCAACTGTCCGAAGGTACCTTTTCCCGTGACGCGCCCCATATGGTATTTAGTCTAGCGCATATTCTATTTTCAATAACAAGATGTTTCGCTCATCATGTGGACACCTCATAGCAATACTGTAAAGATTCATCATTTCAAAGCGCATGTTTTTCTTATGCATATGATCGTTGACTTCTTCCACGGAGAAATTATATTTTATTGCAAAAAAATTGTATAATTTAACTTCATTATTGAACCAAAAACAAGACGAATCACCTATCAAAATGAACAACCACCATATAAAATAAACTGTACGTATAGCAAACTATGATCTTAACTCCGTGTAAGTCTTAAAGTGTTCATGGAAAATCTGCAATGTCTCATTTCTAAGAAGCTTTAAGGTCATAAATAGAATCTACAGTATATATCTCTTTTACTTGTGGAAGCTGCGGTGACATTCTACCAATCTCATCCCAAACCCCTTTCCTCACTCGGTACCCAGATGTCACCACTCCTAAAACATACAAAAACATGCATTTGATTTATAGTCATTAAACGGTTTTACGGAACAAATAGCCCCAAAACCAATAGGATGGGTGTAAAGTTAAAAAACTGTGGGTAGACTATAGGAAGGATTTTATGAAAATGAAGCAAATGCATTTTGAACTGAATTTTGACACCTAACGATTAAGGTAAAAGGGAAATTTGCTGGTTGACATAATAGCAAAATTAAATTAAAACGGTCAATAACTCTTTATTGTCGTAATTCATGATTTGCATGTAAACATTGACATTTTCGAGTTAGTTTTTGACTATTTGTTAAAAAGCGTTATTACATGTAATAATACCTAAATTATGCGAGTGCGTTCTGTATGCAATAGGCGTTATTGTGTAGTTTTTGTCAAATTCACAAGCACACTCCAAATGGGACTCTGAAATGAAAAGATATTTTCTGATATTTAGAATGCTAGAATACAGTGTCTGTGGTATATTTGCGCTAGGAATCTTATATCCTTAAGGACTGGCTATTTATATCGCATTAAATATTCGGTTAAAACTTTTTGTAGACAAATCTTATGTTCGATTACCGATTATGATTAAGAATTCAATCAAGTAATACTCTGCTTATATTAAAATAATTATGATCATATTGCATATATCGTCCCTTATATGCAAAACTTTAGTATATAATAATAATAATAATAATAATAATAATAATAACAACAACAACAATAACAATAAAAAACTCTTTATTTAGAGAAGGTTACTCATTACAATTACAATCGTACAATAAACAATCATTGTAGCTTTATTTTGCATAGAAATGTATGTAAACATTAACAAAAATGTACCTTCCGTCATTGGTAAAATATAGCCTGTCGTATACATAACATAATATCCTGCTTGGTATTTCTGGCTGAAATAAAAGAAAATAATTATAATATACAATCAAAAAATGATTACACAGATTTGTTTCCTTTACGTCATGTCTGCTACATAGTCCATTCGCAAGTCAAAACTACTGTATGGAGTTTGGCTGAGAGGAGTTTTTACTGTATCATAATGGGGTACTTTAAGGAGCCATCGAATTTTGAGGAAACGCCAATATGTCTTTCAACATACATATAAATGTATTACAAACTATGTGTAGATTAAATGTGGCATCGAAAGATTATATTTTCATATACTAGTATTACTATGATTTTCTTCTCTATGTTTTCTCCTTTTAACGAATTCAATGAAAAACTTATAAATGTTGTCAGAATTGACTTACGGATTATCTGTTAAATGCAGTGTAACACCCGAATTGTCCGTCTCTCCATCTGTAAAATAGTTAAGACATCATGATAACCATATATATATATATGACTGATTCTTGTTGACGGATACGAGGAGAGTATTGCTACTTTGTGTAACAAAATAAACAGCAAACGTAAAGAAATAAACATCAGAGATAATAAGGTAGCTTCATTATTAACGGAACACCCCTCGAATCCCGAATCTTCTATTGTGAAACACCACATTGATTGATTCAACTACCCCGCATTGAACAGCACCAATAAATACTGTGTAGTGTTGTAACTATTATGTAATGTTCGTGGTAAAACTTTGAGTGTCCTTCGAAAGTTTACTTCAGTTTTATTTTGCTTTGGAGAGAAAAACATTTCAGCCAATTATCAAATTGTGGGAAGGAACTAAAACATTCCTTTTTTCGCTTTTTTGATTAAGTGCGTTTGACGCGTTTTCGTCATCTTGTGATTATATTCCGTAAAATATGTAGGCAATTTTAAATATGTGAGCGTCATGTGTTTTTTGTTTGGTTTTAATACCGAATAGACCTCTTGATTCAAGAACTATTGGATATATAGTCTGAAGAGAGATTTAAGTTACGATTTTACAGTGTAATACATGTAGTGATGGAAACTTCTAAATAATAACTTTATTATTTACGTGGCTAGGTCATGCGTTACCTGAGAATTTTTCGGCGTAGTGCAGTTGTATCACAATGTAATTAATGTCGGTCTCTCCCCCAACACGGAATCCCACGTCTAAAACATAGTTACAAATCATCATAATATACTAGTACATGTGTATAATAAGTGAAATTGTTAAACCAAAAGCATTTGTTGTTTGAATTGTAAGAACATCTTAAGAGTTTACCCGTTATTTGAACTTACTGTCGGGAAAGGACCGTCCTTCGGCGTCCATTGCCCAGGCCCAAACTATCTGCCGCTCACCATCACCGCATACAGACCTGTTAATGTTCGAAATGATTGTTGTTCTAACTGCTTCTGCATCAACATGTTTAAAATGGGGTTTGTTCTAACTTTTGCATTAAAATGTTCAAAATGGTTATTGTTCTAACTGCTATTTCATCATCATCATTAGAAGAATTGGGAACATATTTGTGAAACTATACAGCTTTTTGAAATAAGAAGTATAATTGTATTGGCAAGTTCTTAGTGAATCACATTTCTTCATATACGATACTTGCACACCATGGCCAAAGATAGTGAAAGCGATTTTTAGAATTAAAAGCCGAGTAGTGAAAGCGAAAAGCTTCTATCTGCTTCTTTATTGCATTCATCTACAACTTTCCCACGTAGTGAACATACGAAGCCTCATCTTTGCAGCAACCTTAATATTCCAGATCGTGGGGAAGTAAATGGATTGTTAGGAGAGGGATGAGGGTCAAGAAAACTCAAATTATTGTAAACTGCTTTAATATCGTGAGGTACAAATTTCGCGATTTTTGTCAAAATGAGCAATTTTCTAAATATTCGCGTATTTTTGAATTCGCGACGTCGCTTTCGGGTGCACTTATTTTCGGATATATGGAAAATCATCATGTATTCGCGGTATTTATGAATTCGCGAGGTAAGATATTTGCGAAAATAAAACTTACGCGAAAAAAAAACAGTTTTACAGTATTAGATGACATAAGTTACCGAAACATAACCAGGTAATTACATGTATAGACCCTTGCTTATATTATGTTTGTTTTGTGAAGGAAATCTTACTTATTTGAGTGATCGTCCATTTCCCCGCAGGACCAGTAGGGTTTGTCCGATCCCGGCGTCCGACAACCGTAAACCATCATGTGGTGGGCGATCTTCTTGGATGCATGAGGCTCAAACCGCACTGAAATAATATTTTTTATGGTTTTAAACATTGAATTATACTGAGCAAAGCCTGTCCGTTATCACCCATAATATGTTTCTGGACAAATTCCTTTCTTCTAAAGAAGGACAATAGGCTCGAGTTCTCATTGTTATATGCTTCTGCTGAAATACACACGCAGCTCCGTGAAAAATAATGTAAAACATTCAGTAAAATTTGAAAAAAAAAACACAAACAAATACGCACGTATGTATGCTTCCTGTGACTTTAACTGTTTGGAATGACAGAGGAGATCATCATGCTGAAAGAGAAAAGTTTATTCTGAATTGAAGAAACTGTATGCCAGAATAAAAACTGCGTTCTACACCTGTTACTCAAAGATAACAGTCGTGCACTTATTGAAGTCTTTCTCGCTGACATGCGGACTGTGAAAGTTTTGTCAAAACATAGAGCTACAATATGCAGGCTGGAAATTTTCGTAAAATTTGGGGCGGTGAGTTAACTTGATTTTTTTTCAAATTTCTAATAAGATCCGCATATATTTATTTATAATATATAATAACATCGCTGTTTAAAAACGTACACTGTAACATTTAAAGAAAGGAAGCAAACGGATGCCGCTGCGGTTGGGCGTCGACGTTAAATACGTCTTAACGTCATAATGCCGACGGTTGTGTCATTGACAACAGCGTCAAAATATAAAAGCGAACACAGTTAATAAGGCACGAATATTACTCAGTCCAAATAAATTATAAAATATGCAAGAATCTGGAAGCGAACTTCATGAAAGTTTGCAAACATTAAGGTAATGACTTTTTCTTTTAAATACATTTAAAATAGATCTACATGTAGGCATACATACAATAATTAATTCAAGTAAATACTGAAAAAGTATATTCCCTTTGAAACGTGTTACTATCATTCAGTTTGTATTATAAGTAATTTATTATAAATTGGAACATTAAAACTGATTTAAATACACATTTATTTATAGAGTACATTTTTTTTTTCGTTTGTAGTCAAAAGGCCGAACATAATGGCGTACAGAACCCCTTGGATGAATTCGTCTTTGACTTTACATCCATGCCGACGGATGCTGATAGCGGTTGGGAATTGAATGCCGATTTTGTGGCAGCTGAGAGCTTTTTAGTATTGAATGCAGATTTAGGTGAAGCTGATAGCTGTTTTGGAATGAATGCCGATTTAGCGGAAGATGAGAGCAGTGTTGGACTAAATGCATTTTTAAAGGAAGTTGCGAGCAATTTTGGACTGAATGCCGATTTATCTGAAGCTGTTTGCGGTTTTGAACTGAAAGCCAATTTAGCGAACGCTGAGCGCAGTTTTGAACTGAATGCCGATTTAAAAACAGACGAAATTATAACTGACAACACCTGTTATGGTAAAAATATATCCTTTATAACATTCGTCAGAGAATATAAACATCTATTATCATTTAAATGATACTAGTAATTATCCCAATCTTTTGAAATTAAAGAATCTATATCTATTGACAGTATTGCAATTTAACAATTCATGCATAGTGGGTTCATGTGTACTAGTATTTCTTATCTTTAAGCAAGAATCAAACAGATAATATCAGACAGCAGATGTACCTGCTGTTCTGGATCTACTCTGCTAGCACACGCGACATATCCCTTATATATGAAGCAAAGGTTAGATCCAGATCAGTAGGCGCATCCATTCTGATTAAGGTCTACATTGTTGCCAGTAAGTCAGAGAAAAATGATGTTATTAAAAACATCTTTCATTTTAAAATAGGAAAAGTCGTTTTTACTATCAAGAAATGATATTACACAATTTTAATAGATTAAACAAAGTAAATAATTAAATAAATAAATAAACATTGAAAACTGAATAAAGAGACAAACGAATCCTATACATTCAAACCTGTGCTACAGAATACATTTAAACAATGACCATCTGTGGATAAAGACTACTTGTCCGACCAAGTGACTTAAAGAACAAATTCATATGTGAACAAAGTCAATCAAACATGAAATTGTCTTCAAAGTCTACATCTGGGTTTTTACCTGAGTGGGATTTGAAGACAGGCTTTACTCTACCCCCATATTAATTTGAAATGACTATATTTTAGATTTGCAGACCGAAAAGGGTACTAAACGAAAGAACAGTGAGACAATTGGCTCATCAGACCCACTCCTATCTTCTGACACCACGGGGTATGAATCTGATACTGACGACGAGGGAGAAGTAAAGCGGGCAAGGAGAAAGATACTGCGAGCTAGAAGATCTAGGGGTAAACTTTTATGTCATTTCATTAGCATTGTCATTTTGTCTTAGTATCGGTTAAAGCGATATAAAACTCAGTTTTGTTCTCAAGATGCGTTTTTTTAACAATGATGTTGCATGCCTAGACCGGGTTTCGAACCTGCACCGTCTCGGAACAACGTTACGTAATATAAATCTGAGCACTCAACCAACTACCCAAAACTAAGGATTCTCAAAATAGAACAAAATGTATATCTGTCATCCGTGGTCTTTTTGGTTTAATATTACATTTCCCAATAATCCTGACACTAATGTTACAATCGGGGTGGAGATATGAAATTCTTGTAGAGTAAGAGAACAGCGCTATCATAGAGTCAAAATAGAGTTCAAATCAAAATACGCGCATTTTTAAATGCAAGTTATATGTCATTTTATCTACCCAAAATCTATCTATCCGTAACAACAGATCCACCGGAAATACAAAATAAAAATAAAAATCCATCGCGTTCAACTTAGTGTCACGTTTTACTTTGCTGCAGACGTTTTTTAATGTTAAATAAAAAAGATCGATTTTTTAGACATGCGAAAATAATAGAATTGCTTTATTCTGTTTTAGACAACAGAGTTGTCAGCCTTGATATATCACGTGGGGTAAAGAGAGATCTTGAAGCAGACGACACTGCGGAAGCCCCAAACAAGCGTCTACATCACACATCCTTGTCAGATGAGAGCCCTGTCAGTGAGAGTGAGTCTAGTTCAGATGAATCTGTACTTGATGCCCTAGGACTAGAACTAAGCTCAGATTCCAGCTCTGATCCGGAAGAAAGTCTAGCATCGGACAGCGAGCCATACGTTTTCTCTAGCTCCGATTCCGACACAGGCCTCGACCATGACGACTCAAGCTCCGATTCCGACACATGCCTCGAGCGTGACGGAGACGGCTCAAGCTCCGATTCCGACACATGCATCGAACGTGACGACTCAAGCTCCGATTCCGACACACGCCTCAAAGGCTACGATTCAAGCTCCGATTCGGAATTCAGCTCCGATTTTGATTCCGGCTTAGGATATTTCACAAATCTAACAAGTTCCGATTCTGAGAATTTGGACACTGATTCCGAAGGTAGTGAAAGTTCGTTACTTGCCAGTCGAAAACTAAAATGTCCAAAATCATGCGTCTGCCGAGCTGGACCAAGTAACCCACCGATCCCGATCGAGCGGGGAGGCGCTGTAAGCACCCCTTTGTTAAAGCGTCTGCTGCGCTCTCGTCTGCTGGGACGTGCTAACTTGTCACCCTTCTACTGCTGTGTACGTAGATGCTGTCTCAAATGGGGAAAAGGTTTCCGGCGATGAAAACGATGACGCTGTTTCTATTGACTAATGAGCTTTAGAAATTGCTGTATTTGTCATCAGCAAATAGTGCCATAAAAGAAAAATAATAAAATCCAAACCAGCAGAAAACAAAAATATATGTGCAGTATTCACTTAGAGAGCTTTGTTTTTTTTTGTTGTTTTTTTTTTTGGTTATTGGTTGTGTTTCTACGAGGTGTATGACGTACCAATTGTCAGTTTACGGTGTTGGCAACAAAGAGGCAGGAGGCAAATGATCCATGGCAGTTACTTTGATAAATTCTCTACCAGAGCCGGATGCAAGATCTCCAGAAAAGGGGATTCGTCAGGGAAAGTCTTAGGGTGTTTAGGTGATATGTTCAACTTTCTAGCCAAATTCACCATAAAATATGTTTGCGAAAAGGGGCGGTGGTGTGTCTAACACCCCCGCTGAATCCAGTCTGGATCCGTCCCTGTCTTTCGACTGTACATTATGTGTTTCCTTTTTTCCTCGAGGTTTTATATTTTTATTTTTTACGAATTTTGTTTGGAGACAAATGTGCGGTTTTAGAGCCCAGTGTTTTTTTAAATACAAAAATACGCCCTATGAGAGTAATACAACTGCGCGAATTTATGCCCGCGCAAACACCCATCACTGGCCCTTTTAGTCTCATAATTTCGGCCTAGATAAGTATTTTCTGTCATAAAATGAATTTTGATCACAGAAAACTTGAATACACACGCTTACCTTTGTTGACGCGGCATCTGGCATCCGTACTGTCACCAAATAAACAACGTTTTTGCCTTTTCCCTCGAGCATGAACACATACACTCGCTTACCTTTGTTGACACGGCATCTGGCATCCGTACTGTCACCAAATAAACATCGTTTTTGCCGTTCGCCTCATCCGGTGTACTTTCTTCAACATGCTGGCAAAAGCACAAAAATGTTTGTGATAGAATCAATACAATGTTTATGAACGTTACTCTCATTACTGATTTTATTTCAATAAATAGATAAGTGACAAAATGGCCGCACCAGATAAGGAAATTTATGTTATTATCAGAACAGGTATTTCCAAATGCTTATCTTGTTTTGTCCTTAAGCGAAATTTGAAATTGGAAAAGTGTCAACTTTATCTTAATGCCGAAAACAACAGCATCTTTGACGGTTTGTTTTGTATGTGCAGTGAATAAACAACAAGAAGATCATTAGAAGCGTCACTTAGGATATACAAACTCTACTATCTTTAAAATGTTGTTGTTGTTTTTTTTTGACTTTTTATAATTCAGTGCTTAGTGTAAAAATAAAATATCCAGTTAAAACAAAACAATGAATTTGAAAGACTATAAAACTCGTATCTTACTCATATTACATTACCAAAAAGGTTAATTGAAAACTCGACAGATTCAATCCAAACTTCAAATAAATATCTTAAATCGCCTGAAGATTCGTGAGTTGATTGTTTTACCGCCGTTTTGGATGGATCGAATCTGTTCTGTTTCCTCAGGTGTAAATTGTGAGTTGAGCTCAACCCGGGGGCTATGCAGCATTGAGAATAATAATCATTTTCATTACTGCTATTGAACATGCTCAAAGAACCGAATATTTTTATATTTGTCGTGGTCGGTGTTAAAAGTGCTTCTAAAATGACCTTTGTTTAAATATTTCGACCAGTTTAAAGCGGCGTGTTCAAATAAACTTCTATGTCTTATCAGCGAAAATAGTCTGAAAGAAATCGAAACATATTTCCATTTATTATTTTTATTAGGCGGGGGATAAGTAAGATCAAAACCGGATGTAAATCGTACATCGCATGATAACGCCAGTACTGTTGAATATTTCAAGAACAGCATAAAGCTTGTGAGCTTTCACATCTGCTAGATCGGATACAAAATATATATCACATGTATATGTAGAACCACTGTCTGTGAGGTCTAAATGATTTATGAAAAAAAATGTATATATGGTCGGGCAGACACCTTACTCAAATGAAATAAAGAGAAGATGTGGATGTTACGATTAATGGGAAAAAAAACATATTGCTACTGACAGGTTTAAACAAAATTCAAGTGCGCACCCATCGCACACTTGCCACGCGTTTACAAGTTTCCATTTTGAATTAATTCCAACCCGCCCATATTCCCGACAATACTACATAAATTTATAATAGTTTTGGCCAATTAGTATTTCAGTATACGATTTATTTTTCATTCTTAGGAAATTAAATAGGAATTAAATAGAAAATGCATGAAACCGTTGCATGCGGGTTTTCACTTCCATGAAGCTATAAATTTATGTAGTATTATGTCCTATTCAAAACAACTAGTTACCTTTCGCACATGCACTTAAGCAGGTGAATGCTGTCTGGTACCTTTAGTATTGTTTAGTAGTTATGAGTAGTTATGAATTATAAGATGTAAAATTAAACTCATTTTTTACTTAAACTAAGTTAAAGGTTTCCAATTTGTTTCAACGGTCGGAAACAAAACAATACTCTGCAAGGGTCTAGTCGGAATTCTACGTTACAGTACGGGAAACTGTTTGTAAATATGGCGCGACATCTAAAGCAGCAAAAAGCAGAGGAACTTGCTTTTGCCGAAGAATATATTCGTTTTGCGGAAAGCAGACGACCAGATCTAGCGTTAATATCGGTATATACATATGCTGATTTGAAACACGGCATTTGCCAGAGTGCTTCCTTATAATCATACATTTTCGCGAATAAGTGACCGTAATTCGGATAGGATCATAATTTCGGATGTTGATATGAGAATTTTTTTTGATGTACAGATATCAGACACAAGTTGTTCTCCTTGTACTTATGCACTAATCTGATCTAACCTTGTTTAGGCATAATCCATAAACCTGTAGCCTCATTTAATATACAAGTAAATGCTTTAATATGTGGCAGATTTGGATTGGAAAGAATAGCCTTTGACCAGGACTCGAACCTCAGACCTCAGGCTAACAGTGCCGACTCTACCATTTGAGCTACTGAGGCAGCTGGTATGAAATCTTCAACATTTCTTCCCCACGTATACGAGACATTTCAAACTTGCTTGGAATTGTCCGCGAAGGTTCTCTGCCTAGGTTTGGGTCAAATACCCTAGTCAAATTCTTCACCCAAAGGGGCTCCAAATGGTAAAACTTATGCACACAGCACCAGTATGGCAGATTTGAGATAGAGTAGCCTCGACCAGAATTTGAACCTCTGACCTACGGCTTATCGTGCCAACGCTCTATCAATTGAGCCAAGGTCACTGGTACATAATCTACTACAGATTGACAAATCTAGTAATTACTAACAGGGATTTGAATAGCTTTTGAAAATCAGGGGTCATCTGAGCAATGTTGATTATTTTCAAGGGATCATTATCAGATTGTTGCTAGTCATATCTTGTGTTCATTGAACTTTACTATATTTATAAATGTGCTTTATTTACATTTATATATAAATTAATTTCAACGGCCAAATAATACTTACTTAGTCTTCATAATAAAAATGCAAAATACACAGTATTTATCTTTATTTTTGCAAAATTTGACCATGTTTCCTAAATTTTCCTGCATCAAAATGACCCCCAGCTCAGAATCAGGTGGGGTCGAAAGTGGGAAAAATCAAAATGCAAGAATCTGCATCAATTGAAATCCCTGTACTAAGAAAGACCATCTGTGCAATCTGATTAGGATCTGCACTGTTCGCTTTTAATTCATTAAGTTATTTCTGATCAAGAAGCAAACAGTGTAGATCCTGATCAGACAGCATGGATCCTGATCAGACAGCATGGATCCTGATCAGACAGCATGGATGTTGTGGCAGATCTGGATGTTTCTACATGCAGGGGTTTTTCTGCCTATTTTGGGAAAAGGAGTCTGGACATTTTGGGAATTTTTTTTCGACAAAAATGCCCATTTTGGGAAATTTTAATATGCACTTATTTAGCTAAAATCAGTCAATTTTTACATTACCAATATACTTTTACCTGCTTTTTGGTCTTTATTCAAACAAACAATGAAAACTGGTAACTTTTTAGTCAGCTGTTTTCAGAAATAATTTTCTCATTTAAATTATTCATTATAATATAAAAATAGAAATTCTTTATAAAATAGTGAAACTGTAGTAAATTTAGTGGTTATTTTAGATTGTTAAATAGACCAGATAAACATAAGTTTTTATTGTAGTACTTATTGTTGTGCAAAGCCATCATAGTCGCGAAAATACATAACAAAAAGAATTAAGTGTCTTCCGAGTCATATTATGATGCATCTTCTGCAGTTACAGGTACTTTCAGTGTAAAGTTTTGCAGAATAGTTCTAAATTTATTGATATATTCAATAGCTATAATGTTGAAAGAAGGTCCAGAAAATATTCATGCTTACAGTTACATCAGGGTAACTGAACGCTTGCAATTTCTAGATAAAGGAAAGTCACTCTTCTATTACCTTTGTATTTTGATATATTTTATTCGATTTTTTTCCGAAATTTGGAAATAAAATATGTTTTCAATTGGGAAAAATGACAACTGTTTATGATTGGGAACAGGGCCGTTTGCTTTGGGAACACCTCCGTTTTCCGGAGGCACAGACAGTGCTGAAAACCCCCTGACATGTGATAAACCCTTATAAGTTATATTTGGAGTAAAAGGTTAACCCTTTCCTCCATTTATTATTCCTGTTTACGCCTTTGCGACTAGTGTAGATCCAGATCAGCTGGCACATCTGGCCCTCAGATCAGGATTTGCACTGGTTGCAATTTGGTCAGAAATAACCTAATAAATAAAAAAAGGAACAGTGCAGATCCTGATCAGATGGCACTGATGAGCCAGCTTATCTGGATCTACACTGTTAGCCCATGCAATTTAGGTGTATCCATGGAGGAAAAAGTTAATGTAATTTTTACAGGATCCTGTGAAGAGACATGAGGAAATATTAAAGTGGCTGAAAGAGATGGAAGACCCAGAAAAGCTGATGTTTGACTTCTGTAAAGCCAACCCACATAATGCTGTTGGAGGTAAGCATTCAATGATTTCTGTCAAACTTTGACGAGTTTGAGGTAAGTGCTCATAAATTCATTTAAAATTGAAATCTTTGAAGCGGGAATCGAGGTCTTTTTTACTTGAATGAAGCTAAGTGGCAAATTGAATGCTGGGGGAGATAAGTTTCTATTGACTTACGTCTACATGTAGCTAATGCTGCGGGTGCCTTGGGTGAGTTTAATGGTCATTGCCTTATACATGTAATTAGGAAAACTATTTAAATTTTTAATTGTGATGTCTTAACTATTGACCTGTATAATCAAACCTTATTTTGTTGCCAACATAAACTTCTTCAGCAGCAAACAGTCAAGCTTACCAGGCAATAAACTTGTTAAAAAAACAGGCATAAATCACTCTTTTTTTTATCTTCCTTTCCATAAGCAATTTGATAAATTTCAGAAGTTAAAAGAGTTGCAATCACTGTTTTAAATCAATGTTTCCAATGTCGTTACATGTAACAGAATGTGGTTTCACATATATTGATTTTAATGTTCAATTTGTGGGTCCACTTACACCAAAACTGGTCAAAATGTGTTGTAGAAATTAAAGGCAATCTTACCATTTACTCTAACTTCATGAGATATGGCTGTTATCACATAGGCAAACAGTGTAGATCTAGATCAGTACCTAAGGTTATAAAACTGAGCATGGAAACCAGTCTCAAATCTCAAGCATCTGATTGGCTGAAATGGCGACTGGTCGCCATTTCAGTCAATCAGATGCTTGAGATTTGAGACTGGTTTCCAAATTCAGTTTTATAACCTTCAGACCAGCTGGCATGCCCATGTTATCTGATCTCAACTGTCTACTTTTTGATTTATTAGGTTCTTTTTGACCAGAAAATGAACATTGTTAATCCAGATCAGATGGTATGGATATGCAAGCCGATCAGAATCTACACTGGCTGCACATATGCTTAAAGTGGCATTATTTCAATTTAACCCGCTCTTGTATGAAATATTACATGTATTTGGAACTATAGGCACAAATTTGCAGCAATAGTTCGGGCTAATAAAATTTTATCATAAAAATATCCAAAGCAGGGATTTTTCATCTAGTCTCACGGGGCCGATAATGGGCCCCTTTCCCAATGCCAAATAGGGACTTATTTTGCCAATTTCAAGAAAAAAAACCCAATTTCAAGAAAAAAATCGCATTTCAACAGAAATAACTTTTGTGCCTATAAAATAGAAACAAAAAAGAGAATACGTATAACCAAAGTTTTCAAATTACATCATTAGTTTGTTTACTTTTCATCAGTGAATGATCTGTGAAACCTACATTCCTTGAATTTATGTATGAAACCTGTGTAAAACCAGTCTATACCAGGAAATTTTTTTTTTGCCATTTTGAGCAGGGGCCTTTTTCCCCGAAACCACTGAAAAAGCCCTGTGAAGGGATACTGTAAAATACAGTTGATTTCACTCTTATTTTATGATGTTTCGGCCATACGGCCTTTATCAAATCAAACAAATTTGTTTGATTTGATAAAGGCCGTATGGCCAAAACGTCATAAAGTAAGAGTGAAATCAACTGTGTTTTATAATAAAATTTTAATTTACTGAAATAAATTTGGTCCGCGCGAGTAAAAGCGAAAGTAGGATTTCCGAAACGTCACAGAAATCAAGGTCGCGCAGGAAGTGGTCTCTTCGTCAGTGCTAAATAAAGCTCCATTATATTTAGCTTCTTAAAAGTTCTTTAACTATAATTTAACAATATCAATGAAAATCCTGTCTATTAGTCTAAGAAAGAATTTGATTGGACCTTTTGTGTTCTGTTAGAGAGTTTATTTGTTGGAATCTATATGGACAAAAATGATTTTTCAAAAATATATTCTTACTTAAGTTTAGGGCCGAAGCTATAAACATTAATATATGGAGTATATATGGAATTAATGTTATTTTATTGCAGTTTTATCCAACAAAATATCAAATGAAGGGAAAGATGCCATCTCAAGATCAGAAGAAGTGAAATCGCTGCCAATACAAGATACAGTCTGGCTTATTGATGAATCCATCGTTTTCCAAGGTAAGCAATTCAAGATTGTCTGGCTAATTTTTTGTCGAACCTGCTTGCAAGTCAGTTTTCACAATGGTGTTTCTGTGTATATGCATGCGTTAGTATGACAGTGTTGCGGTCAAACTCCAGGTTTTAACGCATGTGCAACCAGTGTAGATCCAGATAGGCCAAGACCTCCATGCCGTCTGATCAGGATCTGCACTGGTCACATTTTGGTAAGAAATAACCTAATGAATCAAAAGCGAACAGTTTAGATCCTGATCAGATGGCATGGATGTACTGGCTGATCTGGATCTAAACTGTTCGCCCTAGCAATAAAGATATATCTATAAAAGAAAGAGTTAACAGGCCTGACATGTTGCCAACAGGCATATAGTGATGAATTAAGAGAAATTTTGTATTAATTGAACCACTGAAGCAAAGTGGAAACATAAATATTTTGTCACAATATTGACTCGCAGCTATTTAGATAGAGGCTTACAAAAAACAACATTAATGGGACTCAAACTCAAAAAAGCATGTGGCTTGTGTAATATGACATCATACAAGGAAAGTAAAATGTCAGTCTCAGAGTTTCAGCTTTTAAGCTCACCTGTCACATAGTGACAGGTTGAGCTTTTGTGATCGCCCTTCTACTGTTGTCCATCCGTTCACAATAATAATTATTGTTGTACGCACTCTAGCGGTCTCAATTTTTATCCCATCTTCTTCAAACTTGGTCAGAATGTTTATCTAAATAATATCTAGATCAAGTTCCTAACTGGGTCATGTGACCTTCAAATCTAGGTCACAAGGTCGAATTATAGAAAACATTTGTCCACACTCTAGACTCTAACTGGGTCATGTGACCCTTAAAACTAATTCACTTTGTCAAATTAAAGAAAAAGCTTGTCAGCACTTTAGCAGTCTTAATTTTGGTGTTTTTTTTTCAACTTAAGTCAGAATGTTTATCTCAATGATATCTAAGCCATGTTCAAAACTAGGTCATGAGACCTTGAAATCTAGGTCCCAATGTCAAATTATAAAAAGAAACTTGTCCACACTATAGCGGTCATAATTTTGGTCCGATCTTTTTTAAACTTGGTCAGAATCTTTATCTCAATGATATCTAGATCTTATTCATAACTGGGTCATGTGACCCTTAAAACAAGGTCATTAGGTCAAATTTAAGAAAACGCTTGTCTGCACTCAAGAGGTCTTAATTTTGGTGGTATCTTCTTCAAACTTGGTTATAATGTTTATCTCACTAATATCTAGGTCAAATTCAAAACAAGGTCATTTGATCTTGAAATATAGGTCAATAGATCAAATTATGTAAAAAGCTTGTCCACACTCTAGTGGCCTTAATTTTGGTCTAATATTCTTTAAACTTGGTCAAAATTTAAATGTTTATCCCAATAATATCTAGGTCAAGTTTGAAAGTGGTTCCTGTGACCTTGAAATCATGGTCAATAGGTCAAATTATATAAAAAGCTTGTCCACACTCTAGCTGCCTTAATTATGGTCCGATCTTCTTCAAACTTGGTCAAAATGTTTATCTCAATGATATCCAGATGAAGATTGAAAGTGGTTCCTGTGACCTTGAAAACTAGATCACAAAGTCAAATTATAGAAAAAGCTTGTCCGCACTCTAACTGTTACAGTCTTAATTTTAGTCCGATCTTCTTCAAACTTAGTCAGAATGTTTATCTCAGTGATATCTAGGTCATATTCATAACTGGATCATGTGACCTTGAAAACATAAAATCTTCTTTTGTTTTTAGAAATTGCAATGTTGCATTATGGGTTCGAGAGTTATGGCCCCTGAGAGTGCAAAAATAACTTTTTAGACCTTGTCTGCACAATAGCAGCATCATTTTTGACTTGTACAATACTTGAGTTACTATAAGATCTGGGTTCCTTTCTTGAATCAGCTAGACTGAATTATGGGTTCCAGTTATGGCCCTTGAAAGAGCCAAAGTAAGCTATTTTGACTTTTTCTCCACAATAGCACCTTTATGTTTTGACTTGATTTTTCCAAACTCGACACAACTCTTGCAACCATTGAGCAGTTGTTGACAGGTGAGTGACCCAGGGTCCTATGGACCCTCTTGTTTATTGATTTGTTCAGAGACTAGTCTTTATTTGAACTAGTCAAATGCTAGAGATTTGAGACTGGTCTGCTGTCTTAGTTTTGTGATCTTCAACCTTTTTCTAGAAATATATTCTCACATAAAATAAAAAAAAACACATAAAATTTTGAAGAAAATACCACACATTTTGACTGCATATCTCTCACCTTTTTAACAATAGCTTTGCTATCCATCATGATGTTTGTTATGAAAAATAATCATGTGACTTACTGAATATTAATGAACATCTTTTAACTGAAATAATGTGGACCCCCAATAGTTGTACGTAAATAATAACAACATAGTATCACTTTGAGCTTTTTTGTATTTAACATTTGACGGTGTGATTATATTAACTTTCTTTTGAAATAGATAAAAATATAATAAAAGTGTCACTTCAAGCCTTTACTCAATGGATATGACTATGTTGTATGGGTAAATATAGATCTAGATATGCTGGCCGTGCTCTTATAAGGATCTAAACTGTTTGTTTTTAGATTATTTCTGACTAAGAAACGAAAAGTGTAGATCCAGATCAGATAGCACATCACTGCTGATCCAGTGCCCAAGGTTATAAAATTGAGCATGGAAACCAGTCTCAAATCTCAAGCATCTGATTGGCTGAAATGGCAACCAGTCACCATTTCAGCCAATCAGATGCTTGAGATTTGAGACTGGTTTCCAAACTCAGTTTTATAACCTTCACACCAGATCTGCTCAGTTCACTGATGTGATAATAGTCTTATCTTGGGAGTAAAGCGTTAAAGGCCCGTGATCATAAAACCAAATCAGAAGATCAGTCTCAAATCTCAAGAATCTGATTGGCTGAAATGGCAACTGGTTCAGATTCTTGAGATTTGAGACTGATCTTCAAACTTAGTTTAATGTTCTCAGGCCAAGTAAACAAATGTTTCTTTTAGATACACATGGCCAAAGTTGTAGGATTTTGACGATTAGTGACCAGAAAGACTATGTACTGGGAACCAATTTTGCGTTTACACAAGAGAAGAGCTTTTCTGAACAGTGCCGAGAGTTGATATGTATAGCGTGTTTACATCTCATGGTGGGAGTGCCACGACGGCCACTCAGAGTTACCATGAAGGACCCTTTGAGTGCGGAGTAAGTCAGACACATTTTTTGGCATAAGATGTCCAAGCTGGCTTTGGCCAAGTTTGATAATTAATGAATAAGCATTTTTAATTAATATGCAAAGAGAAAATCAAATAAATGTTTTTGATAAGTGGCTAAAATCACCTTTTTATAATTATCAAAATGTGTAATTATCAACATTTATTTATGAGAAAGTAATTAATAGTAAGTTCTTTCCAAAATTAGTAACAACTAAAATCAGGGGGTCCAGCGTATTTAATATTTTGACTAAAAACACAGTTTCAAGTCATACAATTTTCTATTTTCATTTTGTAAACAAACAATCTTTCAGTTTATACATTCAATAACTTTTTAGTTAAGGCCTTTAGGAACATAGGTTAAAAACCCAAGTGAAGCTTACATGTCTGGCCACCGGGTAGGCGTATTTATATTTCGGTAACAGTGAATTAAACCTACTTATAAGATCAAAATATCTCCAGAAATGCACAAAATAACGAAATATTCCACCATTTTGTTCGGCACAGAACATCTCTCTCACTTTTTCGCAAAAATCAAATACGTTGGACCCCCTGTAAAATGCCCAAAACTATGACAAAAACGCCTTTTAAGCTTAACTAAACGAAACATAGGGGAGCTATCCTACTCACCCTGGCATCAGAGATCGCTTTGGTGTCTGTTAACGAAAATGCACTTAGGTCCTTAACTTTGAATCTACTTGAGAAATTACATTGAAACTTGGAATATGTAGTCACCATCAAAATCTACATGATTACCAAGAAGACCCATAACTCTGCTGCCAATATTTTCAAGAATGCCCCTTTGTTGTTCTTTTAATATATAAATTATTATTAAATTGCATTTATTTCAAATGAATCGAACATTAAAGGGCGCTTTCTCCTCTGACAGCTCTTGTTTTGTTTCTTGATGTAAAAAAAAAATCTGTAATGCTTTGTTTTCTCATAGGAAAGCAGTGGGACTGGATGTGTCAGATTATGGGATAACATACATGTAAGCAGGTGTAGACCATGTGACCACTGAACAGCCAGTCAGAATGAGGGAATGTTGTGTGTGTCATCTACGTGGCTCAAAGGGATTGTTCAAAAAATGGTATTGAAAGTGTTTACTCTATTGTTCCATCCCTTTTCAGCATGGAAACCAGTCTCAAATCTCAAGCATTTGATTAGCTGAAATGGCGACCAGTCCACATTTTCAGCCAATCAGATGCTTAAGATTTGAGACTGGTTTTCAATCTCGGTTTAATAACCTTCAGGCCTGCTTGCAGAGATATGCAAGCTGATCTGGATTTACACTGTTCACTTCTTGAAACAGCATTATATAGACCATTATAAGTCCTCACACAAGATCAGAAAGATTAAGTATTTCAACGAACATAAATGGGTTAACCTTAAAATGGGGTTTTTCAACAAGAAAAGGTATTGGAAACATAACTGATGTCTGATGACAAATTAATAGAAGTGTTTAATCCTTTTCTTCAAGGGATATGGCTTTTATCTCATGTGACCAGTGCCCAAGGTTATAAAGCTGAGCATGGAAACCAGTCTCAAATCTCAAGCATCTGATTGGCTGAAATGGCGACCAGTCGCCATTTCAGCCAATCAGATGCTTGAGATTTGAGACTGGTTTCCATGCTCAGCTTTATAACCTTGGGCACTGAACAGAATCCGCACTTTTAGCTTAGCTTCTTGGACAGATATAAACAAATGAATCTAATAAAATATTATTATAGCTCGTTAGTTAATCCTGCATAAAAAATTATTGATAATACATGTATTAAATATGTGTAAAACTTTTTATTCCCCACTGATGCAATAAAAATCCAAAATTTCTGGCAAAATGTTGTGAAATTTTCCAATTCCTGGCCAGTATGGGACCTGGGTCATACATGTATTATCAAAATGGTAAAAAAAGCCCTATACATGTATTTCAGCTCTTCTTGTCAAGCTATGCTGTATTGTTCAAAAGCATGTCAGAAGGCAGACTGGGACCGCAAGGGACCGATGGCCCCTCACAGTCACAAACAGTGGTGCAAAAAGATGAAAGGTTTTATGATGAAAACAGAGGAACTCGGAAAGCTGCCATTCACTTTTGCTGAGGGTAAATCATTTAAGAAGTAAATAATATCTTTTGGTGGTATAAAGAACATTAGTGGGTGAAGTTTAGGTGTGTAAAAAATTCTAACACAACTTGACGTTTTTCCCAGTGATTTATTATAGATGGGCATGGCTATTCCGTAAATACCGTCCAGTATATATAATTATGTGACAATTGTATTATTCGTTGGGATATAATTTCGGGCATTAAAAATAGCCCATAATAAGCAAAATTTTTACCTGTGCATAATATGACGATACCACAGTAATAGAAAAATATTTATTTTATATACAGTACTGAAAATCATGAAATTGACAATCGGATCGGAAGCAGATCGGAAGCGGACCGCAAACTGATCCCATTAGGAGCGCAATGGAAGCGCAATCGAATTGGAAACGGAATGGAATCGAAGCGAATCACTTTGAGCATTTGGATCGCTTGGAGTGAAAAGACCGGAGCATTTTGACTGGATCGGAATCGCTTTGAGCGTTTGGATCGCTTGGAGTGAAAAGACAGGAGCGTTTTGACCGGATCGGATAGGATCGCTTCTATTTGCAGTTTTTCAGTTATGTATAGGAATCGGAATCGGTTTGAACGTAAAGATCGTTTGGAGTGCAATGTTTTGCATTATAGTTAATGACCAATGAAAATCTGGGAGCGAAAAGATCGGAATCGGAAGAATCGGTTTGAGCGTAAAGATCGTTTGGAGCGCATGATCCGGAGTGAAAAAATTGGAGTGCAATTGAATTGGAATTGGAGTGCAATTGAATTGGAATTGGACCGCAATGGGAATGGAATCGGATCGGTTATAGATGGCATTAGGATCGGAAGCGGACCGGATCGGAATCGGAAAAATTGTCAATTTCATAATTTTCAGTACTGTAGTTATTTTAATAAAATACTATAATTATTTTCCGCTATTTACAATGTATTGGCATTAATTAGATGTTTTAAGGATGTCACGTCATTTCCATTGTTTATATGTTATTCCTTGATAAGGCCATAGAAAATTAATTCCTAGATTCTCATCGTAATTTTGGAAAATAATGGGGCGGGTGGGCAGGTTTTATTTTTTTATTTTTTTTTTTTCATTCTCACTGTGAACGTATCTATATATTGGAAATAAATAAGAATTTGTTGTTGTATAAGTGATACTATTTTAAAATAAATTTATATAACGTATATTATCTAAGTCTTCGGACGGAAAAAATAATTATTTTTCTGGCTGAACGAATATTTAGAGAAGAGAATTTTTATTTAAAAAAGATCGTCCGACGTCAACACATTCCAGACGTTTCTTCCTTTGACATTTCTGCTTACCTTTGTCAAGCAATTAACTCCAAAGTTGTTAAATAAACATCCTATTGTTGTATAATCAACATTGTCGAAAAAATGTGATGGCTGTCGCAATAGATTAGTTGCAAACTGCTAATTCGGCAAAGTGCCGGTACTGCAGATAAAACACAACCTGATCAGAAATAAGCTATAATTATCGCAGATACGCTGTCAACAATCAGCTGATTAAGAAATAAAATCATCCCAGTTAGTCGACGGTTTGAAATTCTTTTGTACAAGTTCGAGCAGTGCGCACCGTTTCAAGTTGACGTCGGCGTCTTTGATGTTAAATACACAAGCATCGCTGACATTTTAGATAAAAAACGGTCAATGACCAGGTGTTCAACAGATGTTCATAGCAGTTGTAAACTGGATGATTTTAGTCAATTTACATGTAATAATTCTCGGATATTTTAGGGGCGAGGTATTCGCATGATTAAAAATATACGTCGTTCATAACATTTATAACTCGTAATAAATATTATTAACATCGGAATGCACGGTCAAAAATATACTGCACGGTCAGAAATATACTTCGTTCATATTAGTTATTAAAATTTAATTTCAATGCGACGATGCTCCGAAGTGAGCCCTGCGTATTTCGGGAAGAAGAAGAAATGCGACCGTTGAAGTTTTAACAACTTTTGTGTTCATTATAAGAATTAAGAACGTTTTACAGAAATGCTATTATTAAAATAATGTTAAATAAAAATGAAGGTAAATTTTGATGTACGTATTTTTTTCAAAATAAAAAACGTTCGGGCGGAGTGATTTTCGAGGGGCGGGCGGGGATGAGAATCTAGGAATTTGTTTTCTATGGCCTAAAGGTATTAAACCGTTGGCATGACAAATATGGTTTAAATGGCCACTTGAGAGTGAAGGATGCATGTTTGGATGGACATGTATTCAAGTTTGTTATTGTACCGGGAAGCGGTACATTCGAACAGTTGACGTCAATCCCTGAAATGATATCATAAAGTTGAACAGATGGCATTAATTATAATAATTAAAAATACCATTTTATTGTCCAAATATTGAACAAAATCACTTTTTAGATATGAAAAATAGTAGATAGTTGTATGTTTATTCTAAATATAGTAACAACTTAAATGTCACAAAATATGTCTGGAGGTTCCTTGTCCCGTGGTTTTTCCCAAAATGGTCCGGTACATAGCACTGTACACACTTTCTTTATAATTATATTTCTGGTATAGAATATAATGAACAATACATTTCTTGCATACTGTCTGTAACTTACTGCATTTTCTCCATATATAACTTACGAAAGATGCCTGATGGAATGTAAATAGGGCTGTGAGTTTGAAGCTGAAATCGGCTGAAATCGGCTTATTTTGGCAAGATTTCAGTTTGAAAAGCCTTTCAGACTCTTTATAAACTACATGTACTCAAAAAACAATGATTTTCATATGGTGTACCTGTTAAAAACTGTTAACATTCCCGTTAACCCCTTTCAAGCTTGACATAATCAGGGCTCTCACTAGAGGGAGGCTTGAGAGAAGTGGTCTCCAAAAAGTGATCAGACTTCTCCCTTCTTTGAGCTATGGGTGAAGTCATTTTGTATAGACTGTATAGGGAAAGAATGCTGTTGACAGCAAACCTCCATAAATTCAGTAAGATTATGACAAAACTTCTCCCTGATTTGCAAGTCTAGTGGGAGCCCTGATAATTGTCATAGACATGTGCATTATAGTTCACAACATGAAATTGATTGATTGATTGATTGATTGATTGATTGAATGTTTTCAGAGACCACCTCAGAAGATTTTGATATGGAAAAGTACAGAGAATTCCTCACGAAGAATGGGGTTTACAACCAGGGATCATGGCGAAGGGAGTGCCCGCACAGCAACAATCAACGTACTGAATGTGCTTGCAAAGTACCTTTTGGTATTCTATTCTGCTTTTATGTACATTTGCTACATTGACATAGAATAGAAAAGTAATAAATATTTTAACCCTGATTTCAGGTCAGAGCTTTGCATTTTGTTGTTTGTCGTTTATTGAAAAACATTTGTATATTGTAACAACACTGTTTTCCACCACTGATTATAGTAGCTAGTATATTTTGTGACTTTAGACTTACAAATAAATCAATTTATCAATTACCTGAATTTTTCAGGATTCCATTTCAAATTTATTTTAGATTTTGGAGGGGAATGTTTCTCCGAGATAGGGAAAAAAACATAAAAAATTGCCCTGACAGCTGGTCTGGATCTACACTGTTTGACCATAAGATAACAGACATACCTCAAGGAGTTAAGGTTAAAAAAGTAAAAAAAACAAACTTAAAAATTATATACACAGGTGAATTACCAGGCACAGAAGATTTGATTGTTCTTCCTGTGGAATCAGCAGTTCTCGATAATGAGCCAGATAAATCTGCTGGGCAACTGCAAGACTGGGAGTCGTACTACACTTTCCGGGGTTTACGCCTTGATTCACCTGTAGCCATTTTGTTACAGTGGCCGCTCACCTTGTACCATGTGATCAATCACTGCCTTCCTAATGATAGTAAGTGTTTCCTTATAGTGTGTCCGTAAGGGCGTTTGAATTTTATGAATATTTGGTTGGCTTTATTTGTGCTTGTTGTGACATAAATCATGACTATTTTCTTAAGGGGAGGGGGTGCATAGGACATGTGTATTCGGTGATTTTTTTTTGGCTTTTTTGTAGTTTAAAAGACTAAGTATATTTGGCAGAACTTTTCAAGTAATTTAATCATGAATAAACCCAATAAAAATAATTACCCAAGCAG
This sequence comes from Corbicula japonica, assembly GCA_038501625.1. NCBI lineage: Eukaryota > Metazoa > Mollusca > Bivalvia > Venerida > Cyrenidae > Corbicula > Corbicula japonica. The sequence goes on from JAZAYU010000197.1 coordinate 235,350, forward strand.
TGGTCTGGATGACAGTTAACCTAATCTTTACATTCTAACCTAAGTTAAAGACCACTGGTTAACACTAACAGTGGATAAAGACCATCTTTTATTCATCACACTGATTTAAATAACAGTATCACCTTTGAACAAAGACCGCATGCCGTCAAAAACCATCTTTTTGAAGTGTTTTTGAAGACTGTTTGGCTGTAATCACAGTCATCAATATTTTACACTTCCATTTGACAGTGCACCTGTTCCTGAGATGATCTGGCCCCTAGGTCATAAAACTAAATCAAGAGACCAGTCTCAAATCTCAAACATCTGATTGGCTGTAATGGTGACTGGTTGCCATTTCAGCCAAACAGATGCTTGGGATTTGAGACTGGTCTCCAATCTTATGATCTTGGGCCTTTTTATACAAATTGTACTTTGCAGCTGGTTCTTGGTGGGAAGATTTAGACGACACACTAAAGATAGATATTCTTGGTGTCGAGAAGGAGGCCGATATGTTACCTATATTCAAGGTGAAACATTTATTTTGTACTTACCACATGTTCTTACATTTACTATGTTCATTTACATAGTTCAGAATATATTTAATAAATGTAAAAATGCACATCGTTTCTCTATTTTGATATGAAATAAAAGATATGTAAATGAAATATTTCAGAATATTTATTTCATGTTGTCATAGTTGCTAATAACCAGCTCCACAATGTTCTTTAAATTATTATGTGCTTAAAAACCCACACCACCTTTAAATTTGTCATTTTGATACATTTTTATCTATCAGGTTTTTATTCTAAGAACCTATTCAGCTAAACATCCATCTAGTTGCATGTTCCCATATCCTGATTGTTGACATCAGATCATCTAACGGAGACATATTGATAAGTGCTCTAGTTTTCTATAATATATTAGTGACATTATGTACAGTTCGGTAACATTCAGATATGCACCTAATTTGTTGTAGGAGCTTGCATTTCTGTGTCCAGACCTCAGTTTAGATATACACATGTATGGTAATGAGATTTCAAAAGCTGTTGATGGCAGAGAATACAAGAATTGCAATCTTCAGATCAAGGTGATTCGAGGCCTGTATCATCGCAAGTCCTCTACTGCTAGAAAACCACAGGTGGCCATAGGTAAAAAAAAGAATCTGAAATTTATATCTGCATGTGATGTAGGGATTAAGCAACGATCAATTATAATAGAAAATCAATTGTTTTTAGGATTGATTTTCGATCAGCGATTACGAAGTTTAATAATCGATCATCGCTTTGCTGTTCTTTAAGCAGCTGACATGAGAGATCACTGTATCAGAACAGAAACATTGTTTGATATATGACATAGATCAGTGTTGTTTGGTATTAAACAAGCCTTTGGAGTATGTTTCCAACTAAGTATTTCAAGAAAAAAGACTCCTGTACCTGCAGCCTACACACAATGTTCATATCAGATATGATTATAAATTACCATACATGCAGCCTGTGGGCTAGAAGTGTGGTTCATGTAAATGTTAATTCTTACCAGAAAATACACCACTATCTTTTTGTGATAATACAGTAGCTCTATACAGGGCCCTGATTTCACGATTATAGGGACCGAACTTTTGACCCCATTCCCGTCCCCAATAAATTTTTGTCCCATTTTTTTAAACAAATTCCCATCTAAAGAATTTCTTGTGTGTTTTGCATGCCTTAAGCAGAAGATTCTTAACAATATCATTTTGAAATTTGTTTTTTTTGCAAAATAGAAAGAAAATGCATTATAATAACAAAGTATGTCATTGAGTTTTTTTTTGTTGCTAGAATATTAATAAAGAATTCCTATAAATAAAATTTCTTTTGATTAAAGCATGTACATTGTTATTGTAAATGCTTCGATTATATAATCGATGATTGATCGAAAAGGGTTGTTTGATTATTTCCAATGATCGATTATGATTTTTGACCGATTATGAAACCCTAGTGTGATGCCTGATTGAAAGAATTACTTTGAAAATCAATATTAAGAAATCTGGCTCTGAAAAGAACAGGAGATTTTATATACACCAATTTTACCTGATAAACTTTGGAATGAGACAGGCGGCCGAGTGGTTTCCACAAAAGTGATTGTGATTTGCTCTCAGAATTGAGTTTAACTTACCCAATCTTTACTTGTAATGGTAAAGAATGGTCAGAACTTATTCATTAATAATACTGTTGTATCATCATAATTTTGCAGGGATCATATTTCGCGCAAATGACAATATGTACACTTCAACTTCATCCTATACGATAAAGTCTTATTCATCTAACGAGTCATAATTTCTAATGGTGAACATTGTGACGTATTTCTTTAAAAGGCGTGGCTACTGTAGAGCTGTTCACAATTTATTGGACGTTGCACGATGTTTTGACGTGCACGCACGTTTTGCCACGAGTTGATCCGAAAAAGTGTGCCGTCATTCACTTTGCCGTCAACGTAGCTGTTTAAAAACAGTTGGATTGTTTAAAGTACGCGTGAAACCCTTCGGGCTTCACACACTTTAAACAACCCGACTGTTTTCCATACCCAAATGGAAACCATCAACTATCGATTCAATCCCTAATAAGATCAGCCTGAAATTTGATCCCTGCAAAATTATTATGATACAATCAATCATCAAACAAATATATAAAAAACTGCATTATTGTGCAAACAATGTAGATCCTGATCAGACTGCATTAATGTGCAAACAATGTAGATCCTGATCAGACTGCATTAATGTGCAAGCAATGTAGATCCTGATCAGACTGCATTAATGTGCAAACAATGTAGATCCTGATCAGACTGCATTAATGTGCAAGCAATGTAGATCCTGATCAGACTGCATTAATGTGCAAGCAATGTATATCCTGATGAGACTGCATTAATGTGCAAGCAATGTATATCCTAATCAGACTGCATTAATGTGCAAGCAATGTAGATCCTGATCAGACTGCATTAATGTGCAAGCAATGTAGATCCTGATCAGACTGCATTAATGTGCAAGCAATGTAGATCCTGATCAGACTCCATTAATGTGCAGGCGGAGGCTGATCTTATGTCATTTGCGCGAAATTTGATCAGGATCTACATTGTTTGCTTTTAGATTCCTTAGGTTATATCTCACAGAGAATGGAACATTGTAGATCTGGATCAAAATGTAATTAAAAATTAATAATTTGTGTAATAAATGTTTTTTATTTATTTATTTGAAGGTTATAATGCTGGAATAGGAGCATATCAGCAGTGGTCACAAACATTAGTTAAACTAAGAGTAAGTATGTTATTGGTAAAGAATGTTTTTTTGTAGGTCATAGAATTTATATCCCTGGGTGTAAGTTCAGCTGCATAGGATGGTGACAGTTTTCAGTATAGCTGTATGGATATTTAAGTTTCCTATGCAGAGCTGTTGAAGTCGATCCGGAGTGGGTTCATTGAGGTTGCTGGAACACCCTTTTTGGGTAGCAGTATTTAATTTCCTTGAGAATGTTGACAAGAGAGTTGGAAATTATCATGTAACTACCCTAAGACTGCTCGAAACAAACCTCCTTTCATGTAACTATCCAAAGACTGCTCGAAACGAACCTCCTTTCATGTAACTATCCTAAGACTGCTCGAAACGAACCTCCTTTCATGTAACTACCCTAAGACTGCTCGAAACGAACCTCCTTTCATGTAACTATCCTAAGACTGCTCGAAACGAACCTCCTTTCATGTAACTACCCTAAGACTGCTCGAAATGAACCTCTTTTCATGTAACTATCCAAAGACTGCTCAAAACGAACCTCCTTTCATGTAACTATCCTAAGACTGCTCGGAACGAACCTCCTTTCATGTAACTATCCTAAGACTGCTCGAAACGAACCTCCTTTCATGTAACTATCCTAAGACTGCTCGAAACAAACCTCCTTTCATGTAACTATCCTAAGACTGCTCGGAACGAACCTCCTTTCATATAACTATCCTAAGACTGCTCGGAACGAACCTCCTTTCATGTAACTATCCTAAGACTGCTCGAAACGAACCTCCTTTCAGGAAAGTTTGCATCCGATCCTGCATGGTAGAGTAGCCAGTTTAACATCAGGGTTGAAGGTTATAAAGCTGAGATTGGAAACCAGTCTCAAATCTCAAGCATCTGATTGGCTGAAATGGTGACTTGTCGCCATTTCAGCCAATCAGATTATTGAGATTTGAGACTGGTTTCCATGCTCAGTTTTATAACCTTGGGCACTGTATATGTTGCAAGAAAAGTAGGGAAGCCAGCTGTTGACATGACATTGTGTCAATTTTAGTTTTGTGACAGAACAGCAGATTTATGTGGATCGCATATGTGCCACCTGAGATTTATTGTAATGGAAAGCTGTTTAGATGTATTGCATAATAATAGGCAAATTCAGCGGCACTAAATTTTTATACGCAAAACATTTCAATTCTGTACTGATAGGCATAGTTGCCTGATGAAGTGGTAGGCAGATAGCTGCATGGCTAATTCATTTGCATAGCGCAGAGATAGACAGGTCAAGATGGTAGATACAGTGAAACCTGGCCTGAAGGTTATAAAGCTGAGATTGGAAACCAGTCTCAAATCTCAAGCATCTGATTGGCTGAAATGGTGACCAGTCACCATTTCAGCCAATCAGATGCTTGAGATTTGAGACTGGTTTCCATGCTCAGCTTTATAACCTTTGGCACTGGCTATTAAGACAACCTTTGGCACTGGGAAAAAGTGGTCTGAATAGTCGGGTGGTCTTTATTTCGGGGTAGAAAATAGTGCAAAACTGCAAAATGGGACACCTGAATAGTGGTCTTATTAGTGAGGTGGTCTCAATGAAGGGTTTTAATATGATATGCAGATTCAATTGCATAGCACAAATTCATCTGTATTGAACTGTTTTATCAAATTAAGCTGCATGGCAGAGTGTAGGCAATTTCATCTGCATCGCACTGTGATACGAAATTTTGGCTCAGTTATTGGCAAGTGCATTTATGTGACTCGGTAAAAGGCAAGTGTTGAAGTTCAGCATGGTGGGATTAGAAGTTAATTTAAAATGATGACAAGACTGGACATTTATCATGATAAGGTGGAAGAATCCAGTATGGATACATTGAAATTTGGTCAATAATAAAATGGAACCAGGCATAATGGAATACTGGTATCTGAATTTAGATTTAGCTAGGACAGAATATAATAATTTAACTGGAAAGAAAACATTTATAAAGATTTGACCATACTGGGATATACTTTTATCAAGCTTTTTTTTATTTTAGACTGATAAGACACCGGCATATTTCACCGACTATTGTCAGTACAGTTGTGAATGCGCACGTATTGCTGTGGAGGGTCTTGGACTTGGAACCACATCAGAACCAGTCATCAATCCCTTTAGGAACCCGGTCAGAAAACTGGCAACAGAAAATGACATGCCTTGGTATAGCAATGGATTCCTGTACCATTTGGTTTACCCGTGAAATAATTCCTATGCCATGAAGGCATGTCCTTGAAATCTTCAAGAAGAAGCCCAACATGTTAGAGTCATGAAAGTATGGTGTGGCGAGGGTTATTCCTGTGATACACTTTTCAGGGAAGATGTTGGTATCAAAGATGACATTTTGAGATTAAACTAAAATACATTATATGATTCTTACAGATCGTTTGAAACAGTGTGTTGCTGTAGATACATGTATGTGGTTTTGGAAAGATTGTATATGGCATATACACAAGAAAAAAGCAAGTCATTTTATTTGCATTTAAATTTTAAGCCAAGTTATGCGGTAAAGTTTGTTTACAGTTGATTAGGGGAATCTAATTGTTAGTTTGCTTGGGCTATTTTGAGCTGCAGGTGCAAGGCTAAATCTATTTACATTTTATTGTGTCTCCTGCGATAGCAGGTAGACACATGGTGATCCTATTGTCTGGCGAAGTCAGTGGTGACAGCAGCGGCGGCGCCGTTGTCCGGTAGTCCCCAAAACTTTAATCTGAAACTTAATGTTGCCTTTAACTTTGAATGTAATTGTCCTATTAACTTAATACTTGGAATATATCATCTGCATGAACAATGCCATCTGTGACGACAAGAATGATAATTCCTGTTTTAGTATTTTTTTAAGTTATGCCCCTTTCAAATAACATTAATATGGAATTTTAATCTGAAACTTGATGTTGCCTATAACCTTGAACGTTCTTGTCCTATTAACTTAATACTTGGAATTTAGCATATGCATGAACAATGCCATCTGTGAAGACAAGAATGATAACTCCTGATTCAGTATTTTTTTAGTTATGACCCTTTCAAATAACTTGATAATGGAACTTTAATCTTAAAATTAATGTTGCCTATAACTTTAAAAGTACTTGTACTATTAACTTAAAACTTGTCATACATCATCTGCATGAACAAACTCATCAGTGACAACAAGAATGATAACTCCTATTTCACTTTATTTTCAGTTATTCCCCTTTCAGGTGACTTTAATATGGAACTTATTGTTGCCTAAAACTTTGAAAGTACCTGTCCTATTAACTTAATACTTGGAATATATCATCTGCATGAACAAAGCCATCTCTGACAACAATTATGATAACTCCTGATACAGTAGTTTTTAACCAGGTTTTCTTTAGAAATATCCTGGTTATTAGATTGGGGTGTGTCGTTGGGAAGGTGGTTGGGCGGGCGGGGTCAACATTTTGTGAAGTTTTTTGTGAAAGTTGTGTTTTTCTCAGTAACCATTCAAGGTACAACTTTGAAACTTAATATAGTTGTCTGACATATCAATACCAATTTTCAGGACAAGTTTGATAATTCCTGACTGCATTTTGACAAAGTTACGCCCCTTTTTCACTTAGAAATTTTGTAAAGTTTTTTGTGATAGTTGTCTTTTTCTCAGTAACCATTTAAGATACAACTTTGAAACTTAACATAGTTGTCTGACATCTTAATACCAATTATCAGGATAAGGTTCATAATCCCTGACTGTATTTTGACAAAGTTATGCCCCTTTTTCAGTTAGAAATTTTATTAAGTTTTTTGTAAAAGTTGTCTTTTTCTCAGTTACCATTCAAGGTATAGCTTTGAAACTTCACATAATTGTTTGACATCACAGTACCAATTATCAGGTCAAGTTTCATAACCCCTGACTGTGTTTTGCCAAAGTTATGCCCCTTTTTGACTTAGATTTTTTGTTAAGTATTTTGTGAATGTTATCTGTTGATGCCAAATCGACTATTGATGCTTAGCTATTGATGCCAATTCGACTATTGATGCTTAGCTAGGTTTGTGGGTAGCTTATATCAACAGGCAGCTTGAGATTGCTACCAAGGTGTCTGTAATAAAGGTCAAGGTCACTTGCTTAATATTGAAATTCAGCTTACCCTCAATAACTTGAGTTTGCTTTTACCTCTGGATCGCAAACTTAGTATATGAGAAGCTGATATCAAAAGGCAGCTTGGGATTGCCACGGGTATCTGTGATCAAGGTCAAGGTCACTGTTGCTAAAAATAGAAATTCAGTTTTCCCTCAATAACTTGAGTTTGCTTTGGTATATTTACGCCGAACTTAATGTTGGTATCTAATATCAAGATGCAGATTGAGATTGCTACCCAGGCGCCTGTGATAAAGCTCAAGGTTACTGTAGCTAAAAATAGAAATTCAGTTTCTGCTCAATAGCTTGAGTTTTCTTTGGCCTAACATTTTATAGTTATGACCCTTTCAATGAACTTTAACCTAAATTGCTTATAACTTGGAAAGTATTTGTTCTTTTGATGCAATACTTTATATGACATCTGTTTCAATGAAGTTGTATCTGTTTTGAGTTGTGCACCTTTGAATTATTTTAATCTGAAACTTAATCTTGCTTATAACTGGAATATACAATAAAGATAATAACTGATCATTTAACATGATTAAATTTGTAGTATTGGAATGCAACTTGAATTACATCTTTTTATCATGACTGTATGATAAAACATAGGCCCACATTTCAACTTTTCGCTAGCAGGTGACACGTGTTCGGCGGAACACCAAATTCTAGTTCCATGAATACAGTTTGTATATTCACATGCTTAAATTGGACATAGTTTGAACAAAGCATGTTGGGGCTCTAGTCATTCGAAATAATATTTGTATTGTTTTATATTTTGCAAAAATGTGAAAGTCTAGACTGGAATATAAAATTCCAGATTCTGTATAGTTTTCAGCTGGAATATTTTGGATTGCCTATATTCTGTTGCAATAATGTTGGTTTGAACATTTTTTGGAAAATTATCTGTTGTAAAGTGTTTCAACTTTCATTATGTTTTGTGTTGTTTTTTTCAGGAAGCTTATTTTGATTAAAGTGTTACAATCTGAATGATATTTCTTTTAATTCTTCTTTACACAAATGTTATTATAGTTTTAAAGTTCTTGAAACTGTTGTAAAATGTCTTAATTTTACTCATTTTACCTAACTGATAACTGTGTTTGTGTTTCCCTTTCGAAGAAAAGGCGATGCAGATGGATTTATTTGTCTATCTGTCTGTGTGTCACGAAAACATAACCTTGGCTTTATCTTTGCCATTTCGGGAATTTTCTTCATCAAACTTAAAAATTATATTTCTTATGACAACCTTGTCTTGATGCTTCGTTTGGTACTTGGATTTTTATGCCCCTACAAAGTGGGAGGCATATAGAGTTGCACTTGTCCGTCCGTATTTCCGTCCGTACGTCCAAACGTTCCAAAATCTTGTGGCATCAACTCCTCCTAAACTATAACTTTCAAACTTGCATAGATGATCAAGCAGAATGTCTAGATGATCGTAAAGAAAGGATTTTTTCCTGTGACCATTTTCAACAGAGTTATGGCCCTTTGTTATTACAAATTTTGTTCAGAAGTTGGAGCATCTGTGTCCAAGGACACATTCTAGTTTTATTCTGACAAAGATCCAGAGTGTCCGACTAACATCCTATACATATAGTATTTAATTAAGTCTGCTACTGTCTAACTTTTGATTATAAATTATGTTTGGTTTACCAATGGTATCAGTAACAGCATTTATTTGTTCTTTATTTCATCTCTGATTTTGAGGTTCAGACATTTCCTAAGGTAATTATCAATCAAGGATGAAAATGATGAAGTGAAACAATATTGAATCTCAGAAATTCTATGAATAAAAAACTTGTCAGACATGCCATACTTCTTTTGGTATATAAAGGTAACCATATTTTTAACCGCTAAATCTTTTGGGTTTTGTACATTTCAATTGCTAATAGACATGATAGAAGTAGAAACATGACTGTTTTTAAGATCTCATGACTGCAATGCCTAGAGCATGTAGAGGGCGGGTGCTTTTCCGCCCTGCAAACATTTATTGTGTCTTAGGCTTACTTAAATTTTGAAATATGCGATGAAAAGAATCTCTTACTTAATGTTATGCAAAACAAAAAAATATTAAACTTGTTTAAGAAATTCTTTACTAAGCCAACCACAAGCTCAATAAATAACATTTTTTCTTAACTGGAAAGGTACTGCTCATTAAATTAATACTTTTTAATTATACTCGCTTTAAATGCTTTTCTTGTGAAAGAGAAAGATAACACCCATACAATGAATACCGTATTACACACTTAGCACCCATACAATGAATACTGTATTACACACTTAGCACCCATACAATGAATACTGTATTACACACTTAGCACCCATACAGTGAATACTGTATTACACACTTAGCACCCATACAATGAATACTGTATTACACACTTAGCACCCATACAATGAATACTGTATTACACTTAGCACCCATACAATGAATACTGTATTACACTTAGCACCCATACAATGAATACTGTATTACACACTTAGCACCCATACAATGAATACTGTATTACACACTTAGCACCCATACAATGAATACTGTATTACACACTTAGCACCCATACAATGAATACTGTATTACACACTTAGCACCCATACAATGAATACTGTATTACACACTTAGCACCCATACAATGAATACTGTATTACACTTAGCACCCATACAATGAATACTGTATTACACACTTAGCACCCATACAATGAATACTGTATTACACTTAGCACCCATACAATGAATACTGTATTACACACTTAGCACCCATACAGTGAATACTGTATTACACACTTAGCACCCATACAATGAATACTGTATTACACTTAGCACCCATACAATGAATACTGTATTACACACTTAGCACCCATACAGTGAATACTGTATTACACACTTAGCACCCATACAATGAATACTGTATTACACTTAGCACCCATACAATGAATACTGTATTACACACTTAGCACCCATACAATGAATACCGTATTACACACTTAGCACCCATACAATGAATACTGTATTACACTTAGCACCCATACAATGAATACTGTATTACACACTTAGCACCCATACAATGAATACTGTATTACACACTTAGCACCCATACAATGAATACTGTATTACACTTAGCACCCATACAATGAATACTGTATTACACACTTAGCATCCATACAATGAATACTGTATTACACTTAGCACCCATACAATGAATGAATACTGTATTACACACTTAGCACCCATACAATGAATACTGTATTACACACTTAGCACCCATACAATGAATACCGTATTACACACTTAGCACCCATACAATGAATACTGTATTACACTTAGCACCCATACAATGAATACTGTATTACACACTTAGCACCCATACAATGAATACTGTATTACACACTTAGCACCCATACAATGAATACTGTATTACACTTAGCACCCATACAATGAATACTGTATTACACACTTAGCACCCATACAGTGAATACTGTATTACACACTTAGCACCCATACAATGAATACTGTATTACACACTTAGCACCCATACAATGAATACTGTATTACACACTTAGCACCCATACAATGAATACTGTATTACACACTTAGCACCCATACAATGAATACTGTATTACACTTAGCACCCATACAATGAATACTGTATTACACACTTAGCACCCATACAATGAATACTGTATTACACACTTAGCACCCATACAATGAATACTGTATTACACACTTAGCACCCATACAATGAATACTGTATTACACACTTAGCACCCATACAATGAATACTGTATTACACACTTAGCACCCATACAATGAATACTGTATTACACACTTAGCACCCATACAATGAATACTGTATTACACACTTAGCACCCATACAATGAATACTGTATTACACACTTAGCACCCATACAGTGAATACTGTATTACACACTTAGCACCCATACAATAAATACTGTATTACACACTTAGCACCCATACAATAAATACTGTATTACACACTTAGCACCCATACAATAAATACTGTATTACACACTTAGCACCCATACAATGAATACTGTATTACACACTTAGCATCCATACAATGAATACTGTATTACACACTTAGCATCCATACAATAAATACTGTATTACACACTTAGCACCCATACAATGAATACTGTATTACACACTTAGCACCCATACAATGAATACTGTATTACACACTTAGCACCCATACAATGAATACTGTATTACACACTTTTCATGCTTTTCTTTTGAAACTGTACTTAAAGCAATAAATCTAGTTATCATACACCGTGCATAATTTTGTGAAGAGCCTTTCTGTTTGATAAACTCCATGTCTATATAAACATAATAAAATTATATTTTCATCAACAGTTATTAAAAATAATCAACAAAACATATCGTACATTTTTATTGGTGTTAAAATGTTTCAAACTTAATGTTGCAATGGGTTTTTAGCTCGACTATTCGAAGAATATGTCGAGCTATTGAACTCACTTGGGCGTCGGCGTCGGCGTCGCCGTCGCCGTCCCGCTTTGGTTAAAGTTTACGTGCAACCTACCTATATCTTAAAAACTACTATAGCTACAGCTTTTAAACTTTGCACACTTGTTCATCATCATGTCCTGAGTGTGTTTGCCAAGAACCATAACTCTAACTTTCATTTTGATCAAATTATGGCCCTTTTTTGACTTAAAATTTCAGGTTAAAGTTTGCGTGCAAGCTACTGTACAAACTCATAACTTCAATACTACCTGTACTACAGCTTTAAAACTTGGCACACTTGTTCATCATCATGTCCCGTGTGTGTATGCCAAGAACCATAACTCTAACTTTCATTTTGATCAAATTATGGCCCTTTTTCGACTTAGAATTTCAGGTTAAAGTTTGCGTGCAAGCTACTGTACAAACCTATAAGTTCAATACTACTTATACTACAGCTTTGAAACTTTCAACACTTGTTAATCATCATATCCCAAGTGTGTATGCCAAGAACCATAACTCTAACTTTCATTTTTATCAAATTATGCCCCTTTTTCGACTTAGAATTTCAGGTTAAAGTTTGCGTGCAAGCTACTGTACAAACCCATAACTTCCATACTACTCATACTACAGCTTTGAAACTTTCAACACTTATTCATCATCATAATTCAAGTTTGTCTGCCAAGAACCATAACTCTAATTTTCTTCTTGTACAAATTATGGCCCTTTTTCGACTGAGAATTTCAGGTTAAAGTTTGCGTGCAAGGTAGTTACTTAAATACTTCTTGTACTATAGCTTTGAAACTTAAGACACTTGTTTACCATCATGACCCTGACTATGTGTGCCAAGAACCATAACTCTTTCTTTCATTTTTAATCAAATAATGGCCCTTTTTCGACTTAGAATTTCAGGTTAAAGTTTGCGTGCAAGGTAGTTACTTAAATAGTTCTTGTACTATAGCTTTGAAACTTAAGACACTTGTTTACCATCATGACCCTGACTATGTATGCCAAGAACCATAACTCTTTCTTTCATTTTTAATCAAATAATGCCCCTTTTTTGACTTAGAAATTCAGGTTAAAGTTTGCGTGCAAGCTAGTTACTTTCATACTTCTTGTACTATAGCTTTGAAACTTATTCATCATCATGACCCTGACTATGTATGCCAAGAACCATAACTCTTTGAATTTTTTCAAATTACTGCCCTTTTTAGACTTAAAAATTAAGGTTTAAAACTTTGTATACCTTTATTTTATCTTACATCAGGTTTATTTTCAAAGACCCATAACTCATCCTTGCTTTTTTATATTTGATTTTTGCCCTTTTCACTTGAAATTAGAATTAAGACTAAATAATTCTTATAGGTTCAATGTTAGTGTTTTTTTATATGTAATGCTATAGAAAATGTTTAAAACAGATGTACTTAACATACTTTGGTTGAAAGTGTTGAGTAATTACTATACTATACTATACTATACTATACTATACTATACTATACTATACTATACTATACTATACTATATACTATACTATACTATACTATACTATACTATACTATACTATACTATACTATACTATACTATACTATACTATACTATACTATTACTATACTATTACAACACCAGCAACACCAACACCACCACCAACAACATCAACACCACCACCACCAACAACATCAACAACAACACCAACAACCACCACCACCACCAGCAACAACACTACCACCACCAACAACAACAGTACCACCACCAACAACAACACCAACAATGACAACACCAGCAACCAGCATACCATACTGTACTACACCAAGCCACACCACTATAGGTGGGCAAAGATAGTGGGTTGATGGGTGTGGGATCAGGGGTGTATGGGCTGGGTTGTGTAAACCCCAAAAAATCTACAAGAATAAATTAAGTGTAATTTATTGATTTCCTAACTTGGATTAAGAAACTTTTGTTCATGTGTGTTTGTTGGAGGCGTCATAAACTCCTGAATCACTCCCCAGTTTAAATGAAGCCCAGTTACAATGTGCTTAATAATTCTAACTTTTCGAATAGTCGAGCTTGCAGTCGTTTCCGACTGGCTCTTGTTATTGATTTAAATTTACATTCTCTTGTTAACTCTTACTTTAATACATTTAAAGATTTATATTCGGGCCTTAATTTCAACACTTCTGTAAATACAGTTACTGTTGGCACTATCATTTGAAATTCACAGTAGCGCTATTTGTGCAGTGTGGCGGCCGTAAAAGTCTCCCCGTACATATAGTCAGTACTGTTATCAGTAAAATAACCCGTTATCGATGTTATGCAGTGATTGTTACGTATATCAGAGCTATCCGATCAATCTTTTTTGGGGCTTAGCTCAATCGGTTGCCTCGCAGGAATTGCAGGGCTAGGCGTTGTTGCCGTGACGGTGCAGGTTCGCTCCCAGCTAGAGGCACTATCATTTTTAATGTAGCAAATCCCACACTTTGATGAGCAATCTTAATACAATTTAGCTCTTTAATTGTAACCATTTGCACTTTTTTTCATTTAGTGTCTCCAGTATATTATGGTCATTGCTCAGTTCTTATCACAGTCATTAAATTTTAGTATTAACTTTCCCTTGAATTATTAGGTAAATGTTTTCGACATACATGTATTATAAATGCATAAAATTAACAGCATAGAAATCTGCATAATCTTAAAAAAATATTTGGTTTCTTTTAATTCTAAGCTTAAATACTTAAATAAATATGTAAAAGTTTTTCAGATAAATAATAATAACATGTTCACCATTTTACTGAATTGCTGTTTTTTTTTCTTTTCATGAAGCTAATTTTGATTTACGTTTTACAGATTGAGAAGTTTGAAAAGTTTGGAGATTTTGATAGATGCTTGTTTATTACCACCCAGACACGACAGAAAATGGGCCGTTAGAGGAACACATGCGGACAGATAGACAATAGTGGTCGAGACTAAAAGAAGAATCGAAACACAGTTGATTTGTTTACAACGTTGAAAGTTGTTTAAATGTTAAAATTGTTTGTTCCAAAAATTGTTATGGTGTAGTACGTTTTACTTGTGTCTTTTATTAACGCTATTGATACCGGAAACGATTACTAATAAATTTACCCCGGGCAGTCCATTCAATTTCGAAATTTTACACGTAAAACGTTGGACTTGAACCTAGAGACGAGGAATTTCGTCCTTGGAGTTTGATATGTAAAATACAATAACGGATTTTTACCTGGGGTTAACTTGTATAACATCCTAGATAAACTTGTTATTATTTTTTGTCTTTACTAAAGGTATCAGCTTAATAACATGATATGCTCGCGGTTTAGGGACAGTCAAACGTAGTGGTCGACCCTTGCAAGTGTGGCTCTTCATTAAATACGATCGTTTCGCAATACACGTTGCTTTTGCTTTAGTTTAAATTAAGTGTGATATGTATAAACCTTGCTTCAATTTTTATAATATTGAGAAAATAGACAGTTTAATATTTTACACCGAGTAAAACAATTTAACGGGATTAATCGGGTATTGCATATGTAGCTCTAGTACAAAAAACCTGAATTGTTAAAATGTCGAAACTAGTTATTAAAGAAATATACATATTTAAATAACATACTCTCTTTTTACTCTTTCTGTAGGAAATGTAATGTCCCAAAAGATAAGCAAACCAACACAAAACCCTGGGGTAGCGGGAATTTAAAAAATCTTTAAAAGGGTGTTTGACTGTATGTACTCGGAAAAAGCTGCTGTTTTCACTTTTTTTATCATAAACTTACACTGTTATTTTGATTTTAACCCCATTAGTAAAACCTGGGATGACGGTGGGGGGTAGGTGTGTTCATGATAGGTGACCCCTACCCCCCACCCACCAAACAGACAAAACTATCATCCTGTCTGTGGCTTTCGGAGAGTGGACGAGTTCAAGTATTTCTGAATATTTTTATTTGATATTTTTCGTTCATTAAATAACTCTAACCAACAAAACAAATTGTCACGTGCTATGCTTCGGTCGGAAGTGACCCCACACATTATTTGTACTGTTGCAATTTTGATAAAATTTCTAATCACGAGCAAAACTAAAACTTAATAAGGGTGAACACATTCCTCTCCAACCTTTTCTTTGAAATTTGTGTTTCATTTTCATTTTCCAAAAGTATTTTTTCAGCAGGGAGGTAGTATATGTTTTACTTAATATTTCATAAAAACCTAAAGCCATACAATGTCACTATGCTGTTGCAAATATACGCGACCCAGTAACGTCTTTGTGCTAAATTTAGAAATTAACTTCATGTCACTGTGTCTAGTTTTCCAAATTCATGTGACGACATACAAAGTTACGAAGCCAAAGTGTCAAATACGTGTGACCATACACTTTGACGAATTTCGAAATACTCGTGACGCCATATTTAACTGAAGTTGCTGAGTTCCCAACTCGGGGTAGCTGACAGTTTTATTTAAGTGCCGTTAACGTCTAACAAGTTGTGTTTTATTTTTTGTGTGATTCTTCATGCAACATTGTCAAGTAGAAAGGCGGATTGGTGTTAATTCAGTAGGAAAACTTGTGCATGTTTCTTAAAATGAAAACGTTAAGTTTCTGTGTGCGTTTAAGGCAGCTCTTGGAACCTGGTCTCTACCCCTGGTGGTAAAACGCTTCATCTCGGACCATTCCGAGTCTGTAATCCTCGGGTTCTCCTCCGTTCGAAATCGGTAATACTCAGGTTCTCTTCCGTTCCAAGTCGTTAATCCTCGGATTCTCCTGCGTTCCAAGTCGGTTATACTCTGGTTCTCTTTCGTTCCAAGTCTGTAATCCTCGGGTTCTCTTCCGTGTCAAGTCGGTAATCCCCGGGTTCTCTTCCGTTCAAAGTCGATAATTCTCGGGTTCTCTTCCGTAATTCTCGCGAGTTCTCTTCCTTTCCAGTTCGGCGATCCTCGGGTTCTCTGCTGTTCCAAGGAGCAACCATCTGGTTCTCTTTATTTCAAGGAGACAACCATCGTTTTTTTGTTAATTGCTTGTGATCGTTATAAAAAATGATTTTATGAAAAACGTGTGATTGTTTTTTCGCTCTCTACGTTTAAACTACCGTTACTACTAGTATATGTGTTCCTTCGCTGTTTTGCTTGATTATCAACAAGTCTAAACAAGTGATTCTTTTGAATTTAATACATGTTTATAAATAGATGGAAAAAGAAATAAAACTTTATAATATATGGATTCTAGGAACACTGCCAGTCATAATTGGCATAAGAGCAGAGCATAACAAACAAAACGTATAAACGCTTACAAAACACGTCTACTCTAATCACATACATGCAACTACAGCAAAACAACTAATACGCTTATTGGGATAGTTGAAAAAGTTTCGAGATTATAGTACCTTTGCAGACGATTGCATTAGTTTTCACATACGATGAATTTTAAACAGGAGCACTGTATGCATATTTTACGTCATTTTAGAGTAATTTTGTTTCAATAAAATGTTAAGTGCATAATTTATTGCCATGGGGGAGACTCATTTCTTAAATGGGGCGCGTCACGGGAAAAGGTACCTTCGGTCATATTTTGTGACATTTTAGTTGTTACTATATTTAGAAAGAACTTACAACTATCTTTCAATTGCGCGTAACTAACAAGTGCTTTTCTTACACATCTTGACAATAAAATGACATTTTTAACGCTAAATGCATAATAATCAATGTCGTCTGCTCAACTTTGTGACGTAATTTCAATGATTGACGTCAATTGTCCGAAGGTACCTTTTCCCGCGACGCGCCCCAAATAATACTTGTGAATCAACTCTGTTCCAATTTTGATCAGACACTTTTGCTAGATAGCAATGTGCATCAGTGACACTCATTTCGTAGTATAATAAGAATTTTAATAATGGTTACTTTATCGAGTTACATTAAAACAGAAACGTAATACCAGTAGCCTAAGTGAAGGTCGCCTTTAAAAGAAAGACAATAAAGAGAGAAAAAAGTATTCATCTAAAAGAATTATTCTAGCATAATACAATATTATCAACGAAATTCTACACGGTCTACTATTAATAATAGCATTAAAGGGACACAAATAAAGTATCTCGTTCATTTTAACACTGAAGAAAAGTTTAAGATTTCACTGAAAAGCCACACTGCATATAACATACTAGTATGTTCGTCGAGACGGACCGTTTTCCAAAACTAAAAAGCAGATTAAAATGTTCAATTAAATATTTTCCGAAAAAAAAATATTGGAACAGGGACATAACTCTTGACATGATTAAGCGGATAGTAGCGAGGCATACTCTGTACTTGTTCTTTAAATTTTTAGAAAACAACAAAAATATTAAAAAATAAAACAGCGCATGTCCTGACACAACGATTATGAATAATTTAGTAAATCCAAAATTGATATTGAAGGTTGCATGCAAGACTGTCGTAACCACATTGAAATCAAGAAGTTACGACAGTCTTGCATGCAATCCTCGATATATTAAATCTACAAGAACATCAAACATAACAATTCTAAAGAAGACAAACGTAAATAAGAAAATGTCAAATTAAAATCCGTAAATCACATTATATTATCACAGTGTTTTCATCGTAATATGCTAATGGAAAAGTATATAGCTTAAATATTACATTCTAAATCACAGATAAATTAATAATACATGTATTAAGTGATTTTAAAAATTAAATGTAAAATATGTAAAATTTGAATCACAGATTAAGTTAGCAATACATGAAATAAGCTCGAGATACAAGCATAAAAAAAGAAAAAAAGGTTTATGGTGATGTAGACAAAGACAACCATATTCAGTGGTTATAAAAGAAAAGTATATTTTCCTTTAATGCTCTTCAGTTCATGTATCTCTTTGTAGTTTAGATGTTCTAGATAGACAATGAACGTACATCCACCTGTCTGTTAAATCACTGCGATTTCCATTTTTCAAAAGCTTCTCTCACGGCCTCTTTTCTTTCTTCACTTTTTGAATAAATTCGCACATGCTTTTCTGCCCATTTCTTCGGCAAAAGCCTCGACACCTAAAATAAATCATGAAAACGGCTGAAAAATACCTAATAATAAAGAAAGGCTATTAAATACAGACTGTAAATGCAGTGCTGAAATAAAATTAACACACCATTTAAGACCTCTACAGTGCATATATTTTCTTTTTAAATTGCAGCTTAAAATTAACTATTGAATACGTCTGATTGGCATTTCATTTCAATACAACTGATTTTTTTAAGCATTTACATTTTCGTGTGTTCTGTAGGTTTTTTTCGAAAAACAATGTTTTATGATCTTTTCTTACATCTTTCTCGGGTATTGGCTGTGCTTGATCGATATTATCTTTCTTGAAGAAGTTTACGAATTTCATCGGATTTTCATTTCCTCGTCCATAATTCAAGTTAACCACCTGAAATCAAAATAAAGTGAAATAGATGAAAAGAAAACTGAACGATGAAGACCCTCGAATTCGACGAATATGAAAAATATTGCAGGCTCGGTTTGATTGAGCCTGTTCATTGACAGCAATGGAAATGCTTATTACTGCGCACAACGCCTAGCCTAGTACAATTTTGATCCATCCCGAACCATGGTATGCATATGGCAGCGAACATGGAACCTTCAATACGGTATTTTCAGATTAATACCATTCGATGTTCAGCGGCGTATGGTCCCCAGATAAAACATTGGGTTTGCCCTAAACGAGAAAACAATGGGCGGAACTTAATACAATATAATTTTGAGAGGGGATGTTAGAATATAAATCCTACATATCACAGACAACGCCAAAGGCAAAATTTATAAAAGGAGGTATATCCTTGGGGGTGATTGAACATTAACCAAATAAATATTGGCTGGGATATAGAAACCACCCATCTTCAAACTGGCCGAAATATTAAAAACAAAAATAAATTTAGAAGTACAATTAACTTAGTACATAAATATCGTGCACGACGACCTTCATAGGGCGTAACGAGATACCGAATGTTTATTTGAATGACAAACGTCCATTTTGATTTTTATACAGTTTTGCACATTTAGAAAAGACATAAAAACTTTAATGTATTGCATAAATGTATCTGCGTTGCTACCATGTTTTAGTTGCTAACAGCATTATTCTTCTTATTATGATTAACTCTCTGGTTGCATGATGGTGACATGTGTTTAAGAGTTTATAAAGGTTTATGGAAAAATATTGTATAAGAACATAGAAGCTCGATCTGTTTCTTTTATCCCTTTCATCTTCTTCTTGCCAATTTGAATCCAGGTGCTCTGGTCTCGGTAAGGTCATTAAGTATCCGCCCCTTTGGCTTTGCAATGCTATTAGCAATGCTACATTGTTGAGTTGATGGGTGGGTTGGAGTTATTTCACCAAGAAAACTTGTATTTATGTGTTGATATGAGAACTTGTTGAGGCATGTTTGAGTTTGGTGCACATACGAATCTGGTTTAAAGCCCACACTGGCAATTTTTTTGACACTGACCAATCCAGGGCGGTAACCTCAAGGGTTCTCATTTTCGTTAATAGTTTGTGGTGTCTCATTTGATTTTGAAATCCTTATTAACAAATGCTCTTGTTTTCTCTCTTCCTTTTTTGCTGTGTGAGAGACTGTTTTTTATTAGTGTGGCGCTTCCTGATAAACTTTTTATGGTAAATGATAGTTTATGATAATTATAATGATATTTATAAATCATTTAGCATGACAGTTTTTATGAAGACAAAATTATTTAAAGTTCTTCTATACATGTACATGGATTATCTCGTATACAACACATGATATTACTGTTACCATTTTAGTTTAGTGTCAAGCTTTTCCGGAAATAAATATATACAGCTTACATCTATTTCGAAGGGTTCTTGGCCTTTTTTAACCCGCATTATCTCCCTAAGTTCGTCTTCCACTGCTTCCTAAATAATAATAATAATAATAATAATAATAATAATAATAATAATAATAATAATAATAATAATAATAATAATAATAATAAAAATAATAATCAACGGATGAAAAAATCCAAAACTAGAGTCATTAGGAAAAGTGCAAAACTCCAATCATCGGCAAAGCCTATTGTTGAAGCTGATAAGTGCTGTGTAGCAGAGGTAAATGTTTCTCCGTACTTGACTTAAGTGTCGTCATCAGTTTCAATAAATTGCTGGTGGCCGTACATAGGCATACTTGAACTATCCTTTTTGGGAATACGGGTTATATGTACTTTGTCTGCCTCTTGCATAGTCGCTGCAGTCGTATTTTTTATGGCTTTTGAGTTATCTGAACTTTTGTGTATGACAGAGTTGACGATACACATTAACTTTACATTAAAATAAACCGGGCAACTGGCGGAATTATGAAAGACCTAAGGGTTAAAGAAAATATCTTGTAGGGCATGGTGCCGCTAATTAATGAAAGGTATTATATAAATAATTTGGGTAAAATAATTGATTATCAAACAGAGCAAACAATTTTTTGATTATTATTTTAAGAAACCCGCTTTTAAGACAAGCGTGTTGTGACCATAGTAACTAGGTCACAGTGATATAAAATTGTGATGAACAGAGTATATTTGGATTAACAACAATAACTTAGTTGTCAGAATTGCTAGGTACTGTCGCCGTGACGGTACGGGTTCGCTGCCAGGTAGATGCAGTATAACTTTTCTGAAATAGTGGGGATGCCTTTACCTTGTCAAGCGAATCCGGACCAAATGGTTTCTTGCCAACCTGCAGATATATGTCTCTCTTTTGAACTCTAAGCAGAAGCTCCTTGGATGTCTTAAGTTTGGGGTTCGAATCGTTCAGAATACGATAGAACACTCCGTCTGTCATCATGCTGAAGGCAGCCATGTCATCTATTGCCTCAGACATTTTTCTAGGTCTAGAATTATTAATGATTTTTAGACATTGGAATATGTTCTTTTTGTTACCCTTTTTTTCAAATTACAGTATATTTCAAAACATTTTGTTCGAAATACAAAGATAGATAAGTTGTCAATCATATTTTTCTTTACTGCTTTTAGTTTTCTTAACATAGTTAGAATAAGCATACATTAAAACAATTAGTATGTGCAATGTTTTTTGAACTGCATATTGCTGTTAGAAAGTTTTTAGTCAGTACTGTTATCAGTAAATTAACACGTTACCGATGTCATGCCGTGATTGCTACGTATATCAGGGCTATCCCATCAACGTTTTCTGGCGTTGTCCCGGTTAGCTTAGTTGGTAACGTCGCAGGAATTGCATGGCTAGGCGCTGTCGCCGTGACGGTGCGGGTTCGCTCCCAGCTAGAGACACTATCATTTGAAATTCATAGTAGCGCTATTTGTGTAGTGTGGCGGCCGTAAAAAGTCTCCCCGTACATTTTGTCAGTTCTGTTTTCAGTAAATTAACCCATTACCGATGTCATGCAGTGATTGTTACGTATATCAGGGCTATCCGATCAACGTTTTTTGGGGTTGTCCCGGTTAGCTCAATTGGTTACTTCGCAGGAATTGCATGGCTAGGCGCTGTCGCCGTGACGGTGCGGGTTCGCTCTCAGCTAGAGACACTATCATTTGAAATTCACAGTAGCGCTATTTGTGCAGTGTGGCGGCCGTAAAAAGTCTCCCCGTACATTTAGTCAGTACTGTTATCAGTAAATTAACCCGTTACCGATGTCATGCAGTGATTGTTACGTATATCAGGTCTATCCGATCAACGTTTTTTTGGCGTTGTTTCGGTTAGCTCAGTTACGTCGCAGGAATTGCATGGTTAGGCGCTGTCGCCGTGACGGTGCGGGTTCGCTCCCAGCTAGAGACACTATCATTTAATAATTTTCGTTTTTATAAATGACAGGGCCATCCCAACTGCCCTAGCACCTTAATGTGTTATAAATCTGGTTATTCTACGATTCAAATACAAAGAAAATTAAAAAAAAACAAACTTATCATTAGACCGTATTTTAACTTGATTATGATTTTATCATGCCTTTTTATCTAAAGGCAAACTATGATTTGACTATACTGTTCCTTTTCTCTGTGAAAATTGCCGTTTATTTATTTATTTTTTGTGTCGCCTGCGATAGCAGGTAGACACATAGGGATGCTATTGTCCGGCTACGTCGTCGTCGTCGTCGGCAGTACCGTCGTCCGGTAGTCCCCCAACTTTAATATGAAACTTAATGTTGCCAATAACTTTGAAAGTACTAGTCCTATTAACTTAATACTTGGAATATATCATCTGCATGAAGAACGCCATACGTGACAACAAGAATGGTAACTCCTGTTTCAGTATTTTTTGAGTTATGCCCCTTTCAAATGACTTTAATATGGAACTTTAACATGAAACTTTATGTTGCCTATAACTTTGAAAGTACTTGTCCTATTAACTTAATACTTGGAATACATCATTTGCTTGAACAATGCCATCTGTAACAACAAGAATGATAACTGCTGTTTCAGTGTTTTTTGTTATGCCCCTTTCAAATGACTTTAATATGGAACTTTAATATGAAACTTAATGTTGCCTATAACTTTAAAAGTACTTGTCCTATTTATTAACTTAATACTTGAAATATATCATCAGCATGAACAACGCCATCTGTTACAACAAGAGTGATAACTCCAGTTTCAATATTTTTTGAGTTATGCCCCTTTCAAATACAACTTTAACATGAAACTTAATGTTGCCTATAACTTTGAAAGTACTTGTCCTTTTCACTTTAAACTTGGAATATATCATCTGCATGAACAACAACATTGGTTACAACAAGAATCATAACTCCTGTATGACTATTTTATGAGTTATGTCCCTTACACAGTATGCAACTTAAACATGAAACTTAATGTTGCCTATAACTTCGAATGTACTTGTCCTATTTACTTCATACTTTGAATATATCATCAGCATGAACAACACTATCTGTGGAAGCAAGAATGAAAACTCCAGTTTAAATATTTTTTGAGTTGTGCCCCTTTCAAATAAAACTTTAACATTAAACTTAATGGTGCTAATAACTTTGAAAGTACTTGTCCTTTTCACTTAAAACTTGGAATATATTATCTTTAGGAACAACAACATTGGTTACAATAAGGACCATAGCTTCTGATTAAATATTTTTTGAGTTATGCCCCTTTCAAATGCAACTTAAACACGGAACTTAATGTTGACATTAACTTTTAAAATACTTGTCCTGTTCACTTAATATTCAGAATATATCATCTTCATGAACAACGTCGTCGCTAACAACAAGAATGATAACTCCAGTTTGACTTTTTTATGACTTATGTCCCTTTCACATGAAACTTTCACATGGAACTTTATGTTGCCTATATTTTTTTAAAGTGTTTATGTTATTTACATAATACTTGAAATATTTCATCTTTATGAACAACAACTTCGGACACAACAGCATAACTCCTGTTTAACTGTTTTTGAGTTATGTCCCTTTCAAATGCAACCTAATGTTGCATATAACTTTGAAAGTATTTGTCATATTCACTTAATACTTGGAATATATCATTTGCATGAACAACAACATTGGTGACAAAAAGAATAAAAACTCCTGTTTGAATATTTTTTGAGTTGTGCCCCATTCAAAATCAAATTTAACATAAAACATAATGTTGCCTGTAAAATTGAAAGTACTTGTTCTGTTCACTTAATTCTTTGAATATTTCATCTGCATGCACATAGCAATTGTTAAAAAATGATAACTCAGGTCTCACCATTTTTAGTTATTCCCCATTCAAATGCAATTTAGGTGACTCATGTGTTCTATGGTGTAGTATTGAAATCAACTTGAATAAAAACATTTTATTATATATGATTAATCATAGGCCCTTATTTCAACTTTTTGCAAGCAGGCGACACGTGTTCCTCGGAACACAACATTCTAGTTATTGATATAAAGGCAACATTAATTTTCATGTAAAAGTTGGGCGGACCTTCGGATGACACTGACGACGACGACGCCTACGTTGCCAAACAAGAGGATCCCTATAAGTCTACCTGCTATCGCACAAAAATGGATCATTTTCGCAAATATTAGCCAGTATAAATTGTATTTTCATTTATCTTTCGTGAACTCACTTACCTGCCACCTGTTCCGATGAAGGTTATATGCTCATTAGCAGCGACAAGAGCCTCAGCGATCCTAAAGCAATACAATCTGTTTATGAACGCAGGATTGGATTGTTATGGCAATTTCGTTAAAAAAAGTTAAATGATATATATTATTACATTTCAAATTTGAAGAGTGTACTTCAATTCAAACAAAGTAACATTTCATATTCGGTATAGTTATTGCATTGGTTAAGTGCAGACTGTTAAGAGTAAAAACATTATTGTGCATTAACATTTTATTATCGGTATAGTTAGTGCATTGGTTAAGTGCATAATGTTAAGAGTGAAAACATTATTGTTCAGTAACATTTTATTATCGGTATAGTTAGTGCATTGGTTAAGTGCATAATGTTAAGAGTAAAAACATTATTGTGGTGTAACATTTTATTATCGGTATAGGTTTTGGATTAAAATTTGGTAAAGTGTAACTGACTGTTGATTTTACTTTTTATAAAAAAGGTAAAGGTATATAAGAACTTTTAAAATATACCATGTTTCGACACGCTTTAGAAAATCTCACTTATTTTTGCTAAAAATGTCACCAGTCTCACTTAATTATTTTTTAATACCTGGCATGTATGATGTTGTCATCTTCCATTGTAATATAATAAGGTCATAATCAGTTCTGTTGACTCCATTGCTAAATCTTAATATAATCTTACTGAATGCACTT
Organism: Corbicula japonica; assembly: GCA_038501625.1. Taxonomy (NCBI): domain Eukaryota; kingdom Metazoa; phylum Mollusca; class Bivalvia; order Venerida; family Cyrenidae; genus Corbicula; species Corbicula japonica. The sequence continues at coordinate 260,935 of JAZAYU010000197.1, forward strand.
TGAATTTTAGTAAGGTACAAATGTATTTTAACCATTGACAATTATAATGATTTATTTAATGATTTAATATAATACATGAAATAGTATAAAAAAACAAGTAAGTATATAACAACATTTACAAAAGTGTTTAAATTGCCTTATTAATTTAGTGATATTAATGAATTATTTCTTACCATTTCATTTTATATATTGTGCACTTCATTTGGTTAAGTTTTATTTAAGGTAAGACCTGTGTAATGGGCACTATTAAGAATCCAACATCTGATTATATTTTCATCAACTGCTTCATACCACTGACTTGTATGCAAAATTTTAATGATTTTCACCGTGAAGTTTTTGAGATTTTTAGCTTTTTTTATTTAAAAAAGTGAGAAAAAACATGAAAGTATCCAAATTCTTTAATCGGTGACAAAATTTTTTGTTATTGATAAATTCAACCTTACATTTTTACAGTTTATCAAAAATATGTTATATTTAACTAAACCAATTTAAGATATAATATATAAATACATAATATATCTTAAAATGACATTTTTAGACCAAACAAATTAAAAAAATACATTTTTTTTATATTTCACGAGACTAAATTAATGAAAATTGTGCAAAATCCTGATTGGTGCAATATACCAAACTTTACTATTTTTTAACTATATACCTTAAACAAAATTTAAACAAAATTTCAGAGAAGTTTACCGTCCAGTTTTAGAAATTTTCAAATTGATGACTTGAATAAACACTATTCTGATAGCGAAAACCCCTTTAATCTTGATTATTTTGCTTATTTTAGTTTAAATCATGAGAGTTTTTTTTATTCAATGACAGAATTACACAGGAAAAAAAGAAATATGCCAATTATTTAAGCTCTAGGCTTACAAAAAAAATAGCTTCCAGTAGGATTTGAACCCTGGTCCTCTTGCAACTGTATTTGGAAGTAACCACTGCGGGGAGTTTGGCTAATTTACTACTATAGTTACCTCCCTTGGATACTCTTCTGGATAAAGGTATTCATTACACAGGTCTTACCTTAATTTCATATTATTTCATTGAAGTGTGAAAGTACTCATATAGTACTCGTAAAGTACTCATAAGTACTGACCATTTTTCGACAGTACTTAAGTAAGTACGAGTACTTGTACTTGTAATTTAAGATGAGTACTGAGTCCTGCTGAGTAGTTAAAAATTGGTACTCGAGTAAGTACGAGTACGAGTACAAGTACAAGTAGTGAAACCCTGGTAAAAACATTATTGTTTAGTAAAATTTTATTATCGGTTTAGTAAGTGCATTGGTTAAGTGCATACTATTAAGAGTAAAAACATTGCACAAAACTTACATCATTTCTATACCGTTTACAGTCTTGTGCTGATAAGCCCGGCGGTGTAGTTGATACCTTGTCTGAAACATCTCCAGTAGGTTATTGTATTCCTGTAAATTGGGTACTTCATAGCTTAAATTTGAGTTGGTAGAGTTTAGTCTGCATTGTTAGCCGGGTTTTAAGATTTTACGTATCAAAACATTTCTCTAAATAATGTAATAAACGAAGCTGTGGAAAGAACTAGACTGCTTTATAAAACGTCATAAGCACACGTTCAAATCAGCTTTGCTTAGATAAAATTGTCCTGAACGACTGTTTTTTCTGAATATGGTTATTCTTAATATCAGATTTTCCGAAAGTTGTAAAAAAGTGTCATACATGAGGTAAGACAAGATGTGAAAATCTGTCTGACCGCAACAATTTCTGTCTGACTGAAACATTTAACACATTAAATAAGCAAAACACAGTGTTAAGGGTGTTTTTGTTGGTTTTTTTAGTGGTACAAATTGTCATTATGACGAATATGTAAAATATTTCATTCGGATATCCTCACTTATTTTCCTCGGAACAGTCTCGAATCAAAACAGCGAGTAAAATTGTAATTAAGCGAGTAAAATTGGAATATACAGATCAAATTTTTGCCGGACATTCGGTCCTACAACATTGGAAATCACATAAGACCAGTCCAAATTTTACCAGACAGGTCCGACGGTCCGGTGACTTTAAGGAAGTCTGAATATGCATATTTCACTTTATTTTCTTTTAACTTTGTCTTTGTATAAATGACCAGTCGAGTCAGAATACTTTTGTACAGATGCGCTTTAAAGAACATACCTGCAATTAATGTATGACTGTTCTATCATATAACATTTTAGGATAAGTTTTATCATGTAAAATCTGTATTTTGAATGCTTAATCATACATATTATTTGTATGCCAAATTTAAAATTGAATTACTTTGATCAAATCTTTTCGAGGTATTTTGTAATGCAATTCTTACGTAAATGTCGAAAAATAGAAGCGAAAAACCACCAGACTTTATTCGAATCAATAGTATTGTTGCGGTTTCTATTTTGTTCGGTTACAAATGAACGATTCGATGCTGCGTACCAATAATTCAGACGATGTGATACTACAGCAGTTTATTTTTTCCAAAGCACTAAAAATACGAAATACGTGTTGAATGATAAAAGTATGTACTTTATCCCTGTAGCATATTTGCCACTCTCCATTGACTTCAATAACCCGCGAAAAGGCGATACAGCGTTTGTAATCAAAACTGTTACCAATGCCGAGCATGTGACAGTCACGTGCAAAGTAATCCCACTTATCCACGTCTACCTCATTCCTTTTGTTATTAACCACCTGCAAACACAATAAATTTAATTATAGTTCGATTTTGACCCCTGAGCTGTGACCTTTCGGACAAGTGCTCTGTTATAATACTAAATAGGTAAAGTGCGTCATTTTACAGAGTTACCGTTAAATTACTTTACTTATATGACATTAAACAAGAAATATCTTTAAAAAAGATAAACGGCGTTGATGGAAAAGATTTTTATATACGAGTATAAGAAAGAAAGAAATAAAGAGCGTGCAAAAATTTCGTCTGGTGATAATACGTCGATTAAAGAAGAATGCCTAACATAAACTGTACATTTATTCAGTTTTAATAAAATACCTCTTGTAGAGTTAGTACTAATGATGAATAAACGTCATTAAAATACAATAAATGAAAATAATAACAACTTGTTACAAGAGCGAAATTTACCAACTTTTACGTAAATTAGCTTTAAAAAAAGTGTCCCTCCCGAGTATTGAACCCGGAGCCTCCGCTTGAGAGGCGAGTGTTGTAACCACTATACCAACGCGACTTGGATATCTGGACTTGAAATTAACAATCAGTATCAAAGGAACTAGAGAGGAACCAGTAAGAACCAGAAATATCTTCCCTTCTCTGTTGTTTTACACTGTGTATTGTACTCGAGTGTTTACCTGACACCCATGAATATTCCATATAAAATCGTATTTAAGCCATCAATTGAATTAACTGGTTACTTATACCGTAAATATCTTTTTCTCCAATACAATTATCGCTTTTTAAAAACGAAAATTCCCGAAAATATAAGTGCCAGGTAAATGCTAACACACAATATAAAAATCGTTACGGTAATCATTTACGAGACCCGCTAATAACCAATCAAAATAATCTATTTGATTTTCCCGCTGCATAATAAAATTTATTTACAATATTTCATTGGTCGAAAAACTAGGTCAAAAGTGAGCTTAGACAGCTAACGCCGAAAAACAGCAGATATTTAGTTACGACGTAATAGCTCAGTGGATAAGATATCGGGCTATGAAGCAAACTATTGCATGTTCGAATCCAATAAAAGTAACATTATATATTGTCTTTCATTACCTTTCTATAATTTTAATTTAGTTCTTACGATATTATTTTTAATAGTATTGAGCTGTTTTATCTTTATATTTTGCAACCCCTTTTTAAGTTTGTTTATGTTAATTCCATTCTTAACAATATAATTATTTTTGTTGAGCAGCTTGCCGTGACCCCATACACCTCCGTACCAAAGAAGCGTTGACAATTGTTAATCCTGGCGTTCAGTGAACACGTGTTGTTACATTATATTTCTATTATAATTTACATAATTCAAAACCACTTTGTCCAATATTTTGCATCGCCCCAAAACTGTGTTTTGAGAAAACATCGATCGTGATATTTTATCAACTCGCTTGATAAAAGCTTACTCGAAATTTTTATGGTTTAATGTCATTTTTGTCGGTGTCTAAATTAATGTATTGAAAAAATGACATTAAAAAAAATCTCCTCATGGATTCGAACACACAACCGTCATGTCATATTAACAGAAATCATTAGCGTTATTGCCACGGCCATGAAACCTTTTGTAATAGAGCAGTACATTGTCAACATAATGAGCTATGATTGGAATCTAACATCCCTATTTTGTGGAATATTCCAAAAATCTATAAATACAAAAGTACATTCACGGCTCAATGCGTAAAATCGGACTATACCTATTTTCCTGCAATTTTATTATTTATTTATAGCGTTTATCTTATTCCTTCGCTCCCAGCTAGAGACACAATCATTTTGTTATTAAATACGTGCAATTTCATAATCTATTTATAAAAGTCTTTTTCATTTCTTTTGTGAGAGTGATTCCCTGCAATTTAATAATTTAGCTAGCGGACCGATAAGTTAAGTCAAGACAACTATTTTAATGACTGAGTTTTGACCTCTTTATTAATCGTTAGTTGGGATGTTTGTTCAGAACCCATCTGCATTCATTGTTTGCATCCCAGTATAGATGCACGATTTTATGATACGTTACATTTCAATCTTTTACCTCGTACAAGAAAACCTTCTTTCTTTCGGCCTCTGATTGCCATATTGTCGTCTGCCTAAGCCATTCCTAAGCCGAATATAAAAATAGAAAATTATCTAAATATGTTGTCCAGAATGACAGTAAGTGTCATTTATGAAAGTTAGAAAGAAGTGATGGTTTATTTATGTCCCTTTTGGGTTAGCATTTTATCATTAAAAAATTTTACTGACTTTTATATAAATTATTTAGAATAAAAATAAAAATAATATAAATTTATTTACTTCTACGTCGTCGAAACATACACATAAATCATGGGGCGGAGTTTAGATGCGTAAGGATATATCATGAGGGGCGTAGCCCCGAGTGATTTATATTGACGCAGCTAAACGACGATTAAAGGATTAATAGGAGATCATCACAACATATTACTATAAATATAAGGTTGTGTTGATCCCACAGTTCGGGTCCTTTAAGAGGCGCCATACTTCGCGCGGTGATATCATGCAACTGACTTGCGGGAGGTCGACTTAAACCCGACTTCTCCACCTTGTCAGAGTTATTGTGGAGCCGGAGATTTATAACAACACATTATGAACATACCATCATCGAAAGGACTACGGCAGTGCTTTATTCAGTCAAAACATTCAAGGCTCTGCGATCCTTGGCGTAATACATATATATTTTTTTAGATGCCATCATTTTAAGACCATTATTGAAATTACTTACGGAATAACTCAGCTCTTTTGGTTTGCCCAATATCAACTCTTGTATAAAAGCTACCTCCTTTTCATTGATTCCATACTGCTTCAAATCCTCAGCAAGAGCAGGGTTGTTCTTTATCATAAAGGTTATGATGTCTCTAGATGCCTCTTCGTGCTTGATTTAAATTAAAAAGAAGAAACATTTTAAATGTTCTTATTAATTGATTTTAATTATTTTTTCCGCCAACAGATGCTTACGTACTTAATTTCATTTTATAAAATTTTAGTTGTACAAATTTGTATGTCTTGGAATAGTCGTTTCGAATAAATCATTAAAATGTTCATCTCTGCGAATCAAAGGCTCTGCTTCTGAAAATATTAATTAGAATAAACATACTGCATTGTCCCAAATGACCTCGTGCAATAGCTGTAATAAATGGTATAATTCGGTAGAAACTACCTTAAGTTAAATATATACTCACCGTCAATAGAGAGTTACTACTTTAAAATTATTACTACCAGCTGTTACTGATGATTATATTATATATAGCTTTCAATAAATCATCTAATGTTTCAGTTACGACTGAATTAAAAACAATCACTATGCTCAAGATTAGGGACACGCTTCCGGTTATGCCACTCTAAAACCTTTTTCCGGTTTTCTGCAATTTTTTCGTCTGACGTGTTCTAAAACATTTTCAAACTTCGACCATCTCAATGGCAGAGTGTGCCATAAAGAAATCACTGGAAACTTTTAATTTCTTGTTGACTGAATTTTCCGTGATGAGATGAAAAAAGACATACTTTAAGTAAACATGTTTTCTCGTTGGCTGAAATGCAATTTTGTCTAGTTGATTTTATTGTTTATATCAACATTGACCTTTCAAATTTTGGTAGCAGGCAAAGCCTGATAAGACAGTAAGTAAACAGTAAGTCCTATTTTTCCACACCAAACTGATTTTAGCCTCTAAAGGCTCTCATTTTATTTATTGTATTGAGCAATAATATGATCATTACGAGTTAAACTTTGTAGAGAACTGGCTCCAAGGTTATAAAGTTGAGTTTGGAAACCAGTCTCAAATCTCAAGCATCTGATTGGCTGAAATGGCGACTTGTCGCCATTTCAGCCAATCAGATTCTTGAGATTTGAGACTGGTTTCCATGCTCAGTTTTATAACCTTGGACACTGACCTTCCACTTTTTGTCCTTTACTAGTTTTGGTATAACATGACCATCAAACAAATGGGAAAATGGACCATGTCCTGTTTGTAAATAAAATAAACAACAGTGGTTAGACTAGTTTCAAATAGACGAACAAAGTACTCCAGATAAAAAAGCAGACAAAACTTACAAAACAAGCGCCTTATACAGACAACAACAACAACAACAACAACAACAACAAAAACAACAACAAAAACAAAACAAAAAAGCTCGGCTGGTATTTTCAGCAAAAATAGTAATGTAATACAGAGGTGGGAAGAAGTTCGAAAAAAGGGGGGAGGGTCAATATGGGAAGTTATCATCAAAATCAACAAGGAACAAGTGCTAAACAAACACTATTACAGAGGTGGGGATAGCTGATATGGACAGTGAACGGAAATTTGCCTCTAGGCTTTAAAGCAGATTCCAGTATATAATGTGAGCTAAACACAGTTTCAATCGCAAGTTGATGAATGTTTAAGCAACTCAGCCGTAAAACCTAAAATGTTGCACGTTATTACCTTAAAAATAAAAGTTTCTGATTTCAATAATTATTTCATTTTTGAAAATAACCATCATACTCGAAACATAGAAAAATCTTTGGAAATTAATACTATAGATTACCTTTTTGTCTTTCATTGTCTTTAAAAAACTGGAACAAAGCGCCTTGGTGTATCAAAAATTTAACTAATGTTAAATATGACTTTTAATAGAAAAGGGAATAAAATAAAGACGACATTAAAAGCGAATAAAAGTTGTTTGTCATTTTGTTATGAAGTAGTGTCTCATCTGTATTAATTTTAGTTCACTTTTTTGCTACTCAAGTCCAATAAATGTTGTCAACATTATTCGAACTGGTGGTACTTCATTTAGAACTATGACACAAGAAAATTACATGACAAAAGACATAGGTTTGTATTAATACATGTATGTAAATATAACATTTCTATCCATAAACCTTCCAGGCTTGCCCTAAAGTGTTTTAATGGCCTAATAATAATCATATAGCAAAAATGCAAGTACACAAAATTAATGTAATCTTTTGGACAAGTTTCTAATTCGCTTTGTTTTATGCGTCGATCGAACGAACACTTGTTAATTTTATCGAAGTCACACCACCAATATTACCAATATCATGACACAAGCAGAATAATAATCATATAGCAAAAATGCAATACACACATGTAACCTTTTGGACAAGTTTCTAATTTTATGCGTCGATCAGACCGAACGCACACTTGTTAATTTTATCAAAGTCACACCACTAATATTACCGATATCATGACACAAGCCAGCAATTTGTACACATAAGATGTCCGTTTGTGTGATGCCAATCTCCGGTTGTCTTTTTTGTATTTCTTCCACCAACTTTCCAGCCAGGAAACACACGCTTAATAAAAAAAAAAACAAAAAAAAAAAATAAAAAAAAATAATGAAATTATATTTTTCTTAATGTTGAACATATAAATGAAGAAGCATATACATATAGGGAATAGAGTTGTATGACAATTACTTAATAAATAAATTAAACATATCTAATTGTTCATCCGTCCGTCCATCCGTCCGTCCGTTTGTCAGTTTGTCCGGGCACTTGTTGGGTACTAAAATACTCCACTAAATGCCCATCTGTGAGAACTTTCCATTCATTCCGTTAGTCTCTTATTGGGTAGTTTTTCGCTCGTTGGGTAGTTTTAAACAAAAGAAATACCCAACAAATGCCCATCCGTCCGTCCGTTTGTCTGTCTGTCTGTATTGCAGTGTAGTGTACTGTTGTGATATTTTTGTATTTTTACATGTACATTTGCATAACTAAAATCGTTTGACAGACAATTACAATTAGAAAAAATATATATAGATTACAGACAAAGAGTTAAGTCGATACCATTCTAATAAAAATACAGAGAAAAAGTGACCAATTAGAAATTTTGGGTGAGTGTATAATTTATGACAATTTTATTTACATACCCTATTGAATGCTCGAAGCGATTATGTGCCGCCCCAGGGTACACGAAGTAAGAGGCTCCCAGTTGCTTTAACCATCTCAAGCGCTCAAACTCTGGTGTATTAATGATCTTAACACAGAGTGGATGTAGTTCTATCAAACCATGAATAGGATCGTTAAACGCCTGTAAGAAATGTAAGATAATGCAGATAAGTATAATAAACACAAACGTTCATGAATAACATCATGAAACGCCTGTAAACATGTATTTCTAAGATATAGATATATTCTTTATTTCCTCCAAATATGAAGAGCACAAATATTAAACAGCACAACTATACAAAGTTAGAACACCAAACATTACTCTAATACAAAATAACAGCATTGTAATGCACACTCATACAAAATAAGGACATCATGCGGTACACTTCTACAACATAACAGCATTATGCAGCACACTTATACGAAATAAATATAAAAAAAAAAAAAGAAAAAAAAAAACATCTTACGGCACACTAATACATTCTTAGAGCATCATAAAGCACACTTATACAAAATTAGAACATCAGTAAGCACAATAATACAAAATTACATCATCACGCAGCACACTTATACAAAATAAAAACATCTTACAGCACACTAATGCATTGTTAGAGCATCATAAAGCACACTTATACGAAATTAGAACATCATAAAGCAAACTAATGCAAAATTTCATCATCACGCAGCACACTTATACAAAATAAAACATCATACAGCACACTAATACAAAGTTACAGAATCATAAAGCACACTTATACAAAATTAAAACATCATAAAGCACACTAATGCAAGATTAAATCATCATGCAGCACACTTATAATAGCTTACAGTATCAAACAGCACACGTATACAAACTTACAGTGTCATAAAGCACATTAAAATAAACGTACAGCATCGTATAGCAAACTAATACAAAATCACAGCATCGTACAGCACACTAATACGAACTTACAACATCATACAACACAATAAAACAGAGTTGGAGCATCATACAGAGCACTTTTATAAAATAACTGCAGCATAGAGTACGCTTATACCTACAGCATTTACGCAAACATAGGCGAGAACACAGCATCATGCAGCACACTAATAATAATTTGATACAGTGTTAGGTGGCTTTCTTCCCTGCCTCAAGAGCCTTGTGCGAAACGAAACTACAAGACTCACCGCGGGAAAATAACCACAACACATGATTAATGCAAAATTGAAGTTTGTACAACTTTTACATAGAGTCTTCAAACCTATTAAGTTTTTTTTTTTTCGTAATTATTACTCTATATTTTAGTCCCAGTTTTAAAAAAGAGATAAATAAATACAAATTATTGGCTCATTTGGTGAACAGCGTTAATAAACGCTTTAAAACATAGTACTCTTGTAGTATCACTTAATTCATATGAATGCAATCCCGTAAAAAGTTCAAAGGTTTGGGATTTTGGTGAGAGGCTAATGAAACTATTGTAAGTAGTAGTGTCTAATATTTTCGACAAATTACTCCATAGTTTGTCTCTTATAGAGTCAGTTGAGACGCAAAACATTAACGAATGCATAGCTATGTCAAGTGTAGACAATTGGCATTTAGGACAAATAATTGCAAACTTTCTTGAGAAGAATTTATTTAAGAGGACAAAAGCTGAGATGCATTGAGGATGGTAATTTCTATAAATTCGGCAAAAATTCCAAAGGGATGAATGCTCGTATCTCGAATGTATTATACTAAAATCTTGGAGAGTAGCGTCGCACATTATTCGGTTTCTCCAGTTATATTCCACCACAGAATGAATGGCATTTTTGACAATTTTCTTCCATACGTTTTGGTTTGGAAATTCCCCTGAATTAAGATATTCTCTGACATAGTTCTGTAGCTGATATTTACTTAATATCGAAAATATATCGGGAATAAATCCTCTGGCGATATTTGGTTTGGATAGGTAGGAAAATATTCTTAAAGCAAATACCTCCTTAATTTTAAATTTGCAGTTTAAGTGACATAACTGGCCTAGAAATATTAATTTTCTTTTATCTATTAAGTTCTCAATCGGATAGATTCCTAAGCTACTAAGAGCTACGTCGGTCCTAGATTGGAATGGGATTGACTGTATGTATTTAATGCACTGACGATGAGCTCTTTCTAATGGCATTAACTGATTATTAGTTACACTATTCCAAAGTTCGCTGCCGTATATCGCTCTAGGAAGTACGATTGTTTCATACATTTTCTTGGAGGTTAGCGGATTAAGGCCATTACGTTCAATACCGCAATTAACTAGACTGAAGAAGGTTTTTCTAAGTTTGTGACAACTTTCTTGGATGTTCTCTGTCAACGATAATTGTTTATGACAAGGGACCCCAAGATGGACATAAGAGTCAGTTTCTAGGATTTCTGCGTTTCCTAGATACCACTTCCGGTCTTTAGGTTTCTTTTCATTAAATACTACGACTTTGCATTTGTCTGCATTATAAAGGTATCGTCCTCTAGTCGAGTTAGAGTAACATATATTGAGCAATTTGTCTAAACCGTGCTTAACGCTAGATAATATAACCATATCGTCCGCTGATGTTGGACAACCGCAGGATATGTTGTTCAGTTTGAAACAGGCGTCGCTTTGGTCAATCTCATCTAACAGACTGTTTATGAAGACCGTATAGAGGTAAGGGCTTATACATTGACCCTGACGTGTACCTTGTAAGATTTGGAACCAGGTGGATGTATACCCGTTGGATTTCACACAGCTGTAGCAGTTTGTAAAAAATGACATAATAGCTTTAAATAATTTTATATCTATTCCACTTTTAAAAAGTTTTATTAATAAAAGATTTATCCAGGTCCGGTCAAATGCTTGTTTTGCGTCGAGAAAGCATGCGTATATGACGGAATTATTCTCTTTTGCGTAGTATATGCATTCTCTAGTCATAAATGACGTCATTAGGCTACTGACGTTTCTTTGAAAGCCACCTTGAGAAGGGTTTAATTTAAGGTTACTGTGTTTGTCAATATAACGAATTAAAGTTTTTTCGTATAGTTTCAAGATACATGAACATAACGATATAGCTCTATAACTACTAGGATCGTTCTTCTTTTTGTTTCCACCTTTATACAGTGTGGTAATGATACCCTTTTTAAGGTCTGTGGGTGTATGCGAGAATGTAAGCATGCTATTGAATAGTTTTGTCAAGATTCTCAATAATAGGTTTCCGCCGTGCTTTATATTTTCATAAAAGATGCCGTCATATCCGCAAGCTTTTTTATTTTTGCAAGTTTTTAGTGCTTCAGATAGTGAAGATTCTTCAATGACAAAGGATGGCCCGATGTATGTGGATATTAATCCTTTTAATTCGTCAATTTCACGATTAATTTGATTAAAAAACGCGTCGTCAAATGAAGGGTCTGAACTCGGCGAATATAGGTCTTTAAAGTAGCACATCCATTTTTCATTAATAATTTTCGGATCTTTGTATAAAATTCCGTCGAAATTCATTTCAAATACGCTTGTGTGTAATGTTTTCTTTCTCCGTTTATTTATAATTCGCCAAAATTCATTGTTGTCAAATTCAGCCGCGTCGTCAATTTCTTTTTCTTGGGTTTCGGTGTGAGAAAGTGAGGCTTGTCTATGGACCTTGCGAAATTTTTTCTTAGAGTTTTTGTAATCTATATAAGAATTTGCAACTTTAGATCTATTGTCGTTAAGCCATTTTATGCGTTTATGTTTTAAATCGTTATGTAAATTTGTTAAAGTTTGGTTCCAGTAAGGCTTAATGTATGGTTTAAAGCGTACCTTGGGTATAAACATGTCGGTTGCGAGGTTGACGATAAGCACAATTGCTGAGTATAATTCATCTATGCATTGAGTATTATTTATCTGGAAATCTAGAGCGCACTTTAAAACATCGCTATTTTCTAGGAACATTTTGTATAGATCTAAGCGGTCTTGCTTAACGTTCTGCCAGTTTATAATTTTGTTCGTATTAGATTGAGTATGAACCGGGATCTCATAATTGATAGAGTAAGCTAACACGATTGGCCGATGAGTTGATACGTTAAGGGCGTCGTCATCCAAAATCTGGCAAGATATAACGTTCTCAAGAAAGGCATCTTGTACAATGATATGGTCAATGAGTGTTTCCCTACTTGAGTTAAATGGTACGTTACTATATAAAGACCCTTTACAAAAATTTAGTGTATTCACAGCAGTAAAGGAATATCTGGACATAAGCTGAAATAGCAATTTACCTCGGCTGTCTAAAACAGTTTCGCCACTATGTCTTTGTGATGCCAGTTCGGTATTGTAGTCACCCATTATTATAACCGTACCTTGATCAATAAAAGTGCATATTACGTTTTCAATTTCTTCTAAGAATAGTTTATATGTTTCAATAGAATAATTTTTACATGGTAAGTAAACTTGAAACATAAACATGTAACTTCCGGGACTGGTCATAATTTGAATACCTAGAAGTTTGTCACTGTTAATCTCTATAGGAGAAACAATAGAGTTTAAGTTCTTTTTCCATAGGAAGGCTGTACCTCCTTTACCGACTTTTCTAAAGCTAGAAATATCGAGGTCACTGTCAGACATGGAATATGACATGTACTCCGAGTTTATACAGTCTAAAAAATGGAGATCTTTTCTACGAAGCCAATGCTCGGAAATTCCACATATGTCTATTTTGTTCCTTGAAAGGCAGTCACACAGATAACTAGCACTGGACATAATGCCTGTCGCATTCCATGTGCATATATTTAAAGTTGATATTAAAAGGGGCATAATCATTATAAAAGGTAATAGTTTGTTGGTGGTTATTATTAATATATTGAATTCTTACCAAAATATTGCATGAATACTATGTCACTCTACATCATCATAGAGAGCTGAGAATCTGTTATTGGTTGAATGATCATGATCACGATCTATTGTTACATTGTGCCGGCTCCAAGAATGTTTCTGTTGGCCGTGCTTGGGTGGCTGTTGTTTACCTCTCTGATGATCGTTGTGAATAGTGTCCGTGTCGTGAATATTTTGACGGGCGTTTCGTGATAACCATGGCCGGCAAATAATACCCCGTGGCCAAAACGTGTAATCCTCTGTCAGCTTATCAGCAGTGCCATCGTCTTCGACATTGACTCTTACAACAGTTGTTTTACGTTTATCGTTTCTGAAAATTGATACTTTTGTCACTGTGAGTCCTTTGCTTCGAACGTATCGCGCGATTGTGTCCTCTGAGATCGACGGCTTAAACCCTCCTACGTAATACCGCTTTGTACGACGTCGAATGTGTTCGTAGAATTCATCATAGTTTAAACCACAATCTCCCTTATTTTCCAAGTCATCATGCATTGGATAAGAATGATTCGCCGGTTGTGATAATTGACGTGAATCATTATGCATCTTCGAGTGGGAACTACGCGCCGACTTGGCATTATTCACAGCAGCGGAATAGGACGATTTAGTCATCTGTTCTTTATCATGTGAGGTCGTGTCTTTTTCTCTGTTTATTTCTGCAAAGGAGACCCGTGTATTGCGGTGTCTTTGAGTTCTTTGCGTAACAATCGCAGGAATTGGAATTCCACCATATGTGTTATTAGACTCGGTTTCAACACTGTCTGTAATGCAGGTGTTGGGGATGAGTTCCGCACAGTTGTGTTTAGTATTTTCCTCCGATTCCTTCCGATATCTCATAGAAGAGCGCATGTGCTCTAGCGCAAACGAAGTACTTATCATTTGTTCTTGGATTTTTATTACGTTTTTGTTGTTTTCATTGACGTCACGTTTGCAAGACATAACGCGAGTCGTGAGCGCGTCCGTAGCTTCTTTGCAAGATGTTTTCATGGTATCAAGGCTCTTTTTCATATCAGTATATTTTGACTCAACGTCTTTTTTGAGTTCAGATAGTGATTCCGTAATGGATTTCATATCTCCACTCATAAGGTTCTGTGAGGCTGCCTGCCTTTGTTTCATTAGCAGAACATCCGCTTGGAGAGCTTCAATAGTAGCTTTCAGTAAGCTGATCTCAGCTTTACACTGACAGTTATCTTGTTTGGCGACAATAGCTGGATATTTCGTGGTGGAGTTGTTTCTGCCTTTCTTTGAGGTACTGATGATGTCTTTAACATCAGAGAAGTCTCCCCCGTCGATAACTGATAGCAGAATGTATATGTCATTTGCCAACTTAGCACATGCCGTTTCACCATTACGGGTATGAACGCGCCGTTTTAACTCACTATTGGTGTCAAACGGAAAATCCTCAGATTCTCTCAGAATGTTGAACAATCTCTGTCGCAACTGTTCCAGGTCAGGTTCTGATTGGTTATAGTCCACTAATACTCTATTCACGAACATTCCACTCGGTAACTCTCGAATCAAACCTTGAAGTCGATTTAGTTCGACCAAGTCATTTTTATAGTTCATATCATAGTTCATATCATAGGATGGTTCGGTGCACGCAGTGCGACTGTATTGAGACTCGGTAATAGGAGAGACTATATTACTTTGACCACACTGTAGGCTTATAGTTTCGCTCTGGGACATAGTGGAAGAGTTTACCGTTACAGGTATTTTAACTTCTGTTTCGTCGGATAATAACAAAGGTTCTAACTCAAATAGAACTTTTTTGTTCCCATTGTTCTCCATTGCCCCGAGCACACAGGTAACCGTCCGATTGGAATGCAATATGGCTGCGGTATTTCTTGTATTATATTCAATCTATATACCAATTATACAAAAATAACGAAATGCTAATTTTCAGTCACAAACGCACAATTTCTACGAAAATTGTCAGTATATAATCAGATTCAGAAATGTTTTTAACTTATCTTCTTGTCCATATAAATTTTATCCAGAATGTAATAACAATTCCATCAAAATTCATCAAAAACGAAGAGCACAAAAAGTACGTCTTGTTCACACCTCGTCACACGTTTTTACGCTGACCTGACTTGTAAAATGGACATGAATTGGACCGTAAAACGCGTGTGAATATAAATGTAAAATAACGCTGACCAGACTTATAACTAATATAGTCGTTCGGATGGGACTTAAAACCGAGGTCCAGTGTAGTGGTGCTATACACCGGGCACTTAAAAGAACCAGGGACGATTCAGGAATTGGAGAGTCCTCTGTATCTTGCACTATCCTCCAAAAAACCTAAAATGACTAACACTCTTCTGGAGGCGTCGCTCATATGGGCAACCGGTAGCGACGATAAATAAATGGAAATACAAACACAGACCTGACTTGTAAAATGGACATGAATAAGACCATGAAACGCGTGTGATTATAAATGTAAAATTACGCTGACCTGACTTGTAAAATGGACATAAATAGGACCGTTAAACTCCTGTGAATATAAATTTAAGATAATGCTGACCTGCGTAATGGACACGCGTACTTGAATGGAATCGTCCAACGCGTGTGAAAATACATTTGTAAATGTAAGATAATACTGACATGTATACCGTAAATTGGGATATTTTGGCCTTGGTTAATAATTGGCCTAATTGGCCACCCTAATGAAAAGGCGAAAATTAAACACACCAAAATATGTCACAGGTGAAAATAAAGCCCAGGTATTGCAAACACATCAATACAGATAATCTTTCACACTTCGCCGACGTTGTTATTTAACGCTTATCAAAACAACTCGAAAATAATAGAGAAATTACAGTTTTGTTACTTTAATATCAAATCAGTTCTGTTCTGTTTAGTATCAAATTTGGATAAAACAATATTATCATACCGGAATATAAACTGTAAACAGTTTTTCACACTTCATTATAGCTACGTGAAAGCTTGATAATGAAACATCACAAAGACAGTATAACATGTGTACTTAATTTCTGTTACTTTTCTTTTCCGCTGTTTTAGCTGGTAGCTTGAGTGGCGACGTATTGCCTGAACACGTGATATACCAAGGCAAGAGAGATCTGTGTCATCGACACAAGAACTTATTGTTTTAAATAATTTGCGATTTATGTTTGAAATATTATACGGACACAATTGTTATGCATTTTATTTTTGGATAGGAAGTTTTATTCAAGAGATAGGTTTAAGTGTTTTAAAATCGTATCATTATTTTATTACAATTATATAGTTTTATGCATTTTTTATTTGTATTTCTGCATGTGAAGTTTTATTTTTATATTTGAAATAATAATATGAATCATATTTCTGTCTTTTGCTGTCCTTTGTTAACTTTCCTACATGTATGGTGTATCAATATGTATAAGATAAATGCCGACTATTCTGGCAAATTAGCGTACACGACATGACAAAATAATGTGACTGTGTTTAATTTTGGCCACATAATGATAAATGGCGAAAATTAAACTGGCCAAAATAAAACACAGACATTTTGGGGCAAAGTGGCGAAAATATGACGACGCGAAAATATCCCAATTTACGGTAATGGACACACGTACAATAATAGGATCGTTAAACGCGTGTGAAAATAAATGTAAGACAATGCAGACAACCAAATGGATACACGTACATGAATAGGAACGTGAAACGCGTGTGAACATGTAAGATAATGCTCCATATAAATGTACATGTGAAGGATCGTCCAACGCTGTACAAGTAAATGTAAGACGACTATTCACCTGTATAGTGGGCATTAACGCAAAAATATCCTATTTCTAATCTTTAACTGAGTGATATCGAACTGCATTTTACCACAGGAAATTAAAACAAATGTCAAATCCGAGACGGTGCATTGCAATTATTGAAACATTAAGCGGCTATCACTAAACTTAAAGGGAAACGCATAATAAATTAGCTGAACTCAGAAAACACAGACCAAAGAGTAAAATGAGATGTTAAAACATGGATATGAAAAAAACATTACTCGAACATCTCTTCTGAGCCCCTAATGTGACAGTTAGCATATTTGTTTTCATTTTCCATACTTTTAAAGGATATTATTTCGTTTAAACGAATTATTACTATTTCGTTTAAACGAAATATTAAATCGTTTAAAAGAAATAATATCCTAAAAAAGTATGGATAATGAAAATAGTATGCTAATTGTCACCTTAGGTGCTCCATACAATGTAAATACGCTTTCAAATCTACATGTATTCTTTCGATTCGTTATTACCATTTAATATACAAACATATGGTTCAAGTACCCATATATACTGCCTCTCTCAATGTATGGTTTAACATTAAAATATATTTATCAAAGGATCTTATTGAAACTGATAACTCTACTGATGCGAAGTTCGGGGAGACTTTTAACAGCCGCCACACGGCACTTAACACATGCTGAGGTGATTAGCGCTTTATGGTAAATTTGCCAGCTCTCGCGTGCACGTCCAATCTGCATGAACCGCACCAAAATAAGAATCTTTACTTATATTTACATTTTATTCATTTTTTTCTTTAAACGCTTTCAAAAATGAGTATTAAATGAAAAGGGGGAGTAATACGTGGGATTTTTCAATAGTAACAGCCATTACGTCATGACGTCCTTACGGGTCATGCGGTTCATGCAAAATGAACCGAATTTTTTTAAACGAAAAAATCAATAGGAATGTAAATATATATCTTTAAAGCCATACAAATGGCAGGTACTAGCCAACCATGCGAAAGACAGACAACTAATAACCGTTATATTCTTGAACCCAATTCAGGCGAAGTGCAACGATAACATTTCAGATTCCTTTTTCATATACTTCTTGAAAAAAAACAAGAGCAAACTGCCCAGGGACACGCGAGGAGATACAAGAGAAAAGAAGAATTTAACGATACCTTCATGTTCGCTTCCAATTTTCGTCTCTTGCTTGGACCTGGCTGATCCATATCTTTTTCCAGCTGCCCCTGCGGATCGAGCGTTTTCTCTGCAGAAAATATACTCGGCAAAATAAGTTCTGCACACTTGGACATGTTATAAAATAGTTTTTTAATTTCACCAAACACCACAAAATGAGGCACATGAAGCATATCGGATAATGGTGATTCGCCTAGAAAAAGTCAATAGATAACGTAAATTCGTGGCTGGATAATGGTATTATAGTTTCCCTTATTTTAACTTTAATACTATTTATTCTATACTTGTTTGCAAGTTCCATCTCTTTCCGCAAACTGCTATTTTTTGTGAAACAATACCACCAGCCCTACTGGCAAGATAAATGACCCATTAATCTTAAAGATCTCCCGAAATAGCCTAATTTCGTTCTGTCCCGAAGGCATCAACTAAGAACTAACCTAAAGCCGTTAAACACCCGGCTACATCGAATCTGTATTTTGATACATTTGTAAATACATTAGTAAATTAGTATAACTATTTTGTTCTATGATACGTATTCACGTAATGGGAGCCAACCGTTATACATTAGAACGCCTTTTAGAGTGTCGTCCTTTGCCAATTGGGTAATTACTGTTTAAAAAACTGTATCAAGTAAGTAGCATGAATAAGATGTGGTTTATATTAATTGTGTCAATATGCAAAACTTATAGTTGACTGAAAAAGAGCGAGTAAGTATTCTGTATAGATGAGACCCGGATATTTGAAGCTACTACACATGAAGGTGCTTGTGTTTTCACGATCTCGCATCGTTGTTTCGTGTTTTCGCCGAAGATGTCGACAGGGCTAAACAACAATGTCCTCAACGGAACACCGTACAATACCATTTGTCATAGTAACGCTTTAATTTGATTGAATACAATGAAAATATACAGATGTTTTGTAATGATTATAGTGAATAGCAAAAAAGAACTATATACAAGAGTTATTAAAATAAGTTTATCTGAACATTTAAATTAGGAGTAACACGAAAACTCCACCATTATTCATTTCATAAATATTTGAATTTCCCATTATCAACCGAGCGAATCCCCGTTATCAAATTGCATTCAGGTGCCTCAGAAAAAAGATTTTTGTTAAGGAATATACTCATAATACTGGCTAAAACGGAGTGGCATATTAATTTTCGATGTTTGTGCTTTAAAAACAGCAGTGTCGTGTACAAAAACACGTTAAAATATATTTGAATGGGCATAATACGTATTTTTTGGAGAAATCTGGGTTTTTGCGTGATCATTTTCCTGTTGTTTTTTTTTTACTTTATCTGACGGCCGATTCTAAATGTATGGGTATGAGAGGAAGGCTAGGACATCGCTTGATTGTTATCTATCGCAAAAGATAAGTATTAGATCACAATAACAAGAAATTCATACAATAACTAACCTCTCCATGCTTTTTTTCCGATCTGGCTATCTACCATTATACTCACAATCTATAATTATCCGCGATTCTCATTATCTGGGTACATACCGTGTATCTTTACTCTTTGGGTCAATGCGTTAGACAATATGATAATTTTATTAAAAAAGACTTAAGTTTGAGTGTTATTCTGAAATGGCTTGGTATCAACTTTTGATTACTTCCTGTTGCCATCATTACAGTGCATGCTTATAATTGCTATAAAACAGACGATTGCATAGATGTCACATTTCTACCTTGATACAGCAAATTTTGCAACTGACTGTTGACCCCTATCATACTTAAACTAATATTTCTTGGTTATTTACCAACCAAATTTTAATTACGTTTTCGTCTTACCTCTGCAAACATTTCGTCTTGAGACCAATGCCAGTATTTATACCAGTTATTTGCTTCATTATAAAATTTTTGCAAAAGAACACTTGTGTGCAGAACTTTTTTTGTTGGGTATCGTTATATAAGTAAGTTAGTAGTATTTCTGTATCAATGGAATAGATGAAAAGGGAACGTTAAAAGCCACCGAACACGACAAATATGAAAAAAATGCAGGCTCGTTTTGAGTGAGGCTCTTCACGGGCAGTAATGAAAATGCATATTCATGTAACTACCCACGCCGCCTAGCCCCTTGTTGAGCGCAACTTAATATTTACACCGGTAAACAATACAAGTTCGATCAGGCGTATTGTCCCCAGATAGAAGAATGGATTTGCCCTAAACGAGAAAACAATGGACGAAACCAAGTAGAAAAGATTATATTTTTTGCAGTGTAATAAAACAATTATACGGTTTCTATACATTTGAATAACATTCATATCGTAGGTTTATAAGATCAGTTGTGAATGAATTTACTGCGTTAATAACAACTTTGGCTTCAAATATATTCACTGGCATGCTGACTGTGTAAGAATACTTCATTCAATTATATTTTCGCCTTGACAGGCGCCTTAAACACTCCGTGGGAAACACTACGCCTCATACCTTGGTTTGTTAATAAAAATAAGACTATTTCTTACAAATTAAAGGTATCACTAACAATACAAATAACGAAAACTAGCTAAAATTTCAAAAAACAAAAATTAAGGGGAAAATACTTATTGCCACCTAGATTTTAGTGAAGAAATGTATTTATACAAGAATGTACTAATGTTCTCAAGCTCAGTTACACTGTAAGTCTAATTCATGTTCTAATAACCAAGCATATACTAAAACAAAATAAAATCATTTGCATGAGAACTTTTAATTCATAAACAATATACCAAAACAACACATACATGAAATAAGTATATGCTGGTCTAGAATCATTAGACTAAGTGCCAATGCGTCACTTTTTAAATGTTTGCCAGTTTTCGCCATTTGCAATGTTAGTTCCCCTTAACCTGCAGTTTTAGATTTGTTTTCGCCATACATTCCAAATAAAAAAATGCATATAAAAACGGAAAGAAGACTATGGAGATTTGTACAGAGAAACGTACCTACGGGAACATGCATCACTTACGTTCGGCCTAGAAATAGGTGCTAACTGCTGACAAACTTTCCAAAAAATAATCAATCGACTTGCCAAATAATGCCCTGCACGCTACTACTTACGCTAGCCGGGACAACCGCGCCCTACGAGGTTTTTGTAATCTTGATAAATGTGCCATTTTTTATGACACTGGTTCTGATTGACAATAACAACTATACGGGGAGACTTTTTACGACCGCCACAGATTACACAGATTTTAATGCTAGGATTTTGAATTGTGTTGAGTGAATAAACTTAACGAAGGCTTCACTCAAATTGTCCGCTATTTTGGCACTTACTTTTCCTATTTCGACTATTAAATAAATCCGTCGCGTATTGATTTTGCATTGAATCGTTTTTATTTTGTTTAACAAATATTTAACAATTTTTCCAAAGAAAAAGGTTTATCTTAACGTACAAATGCGATCGATATTTAAAGTAAAAATCTCAACAAATCAAGTACAGTACTGTGAACGTTTAATGTTACAAAATTTGCGTCTATCGTGCGTCCGTCTATCGTGTATCGTGCGTCCGTCTAACGTGTATCGTGCGTCCGTCTAACATGCATCGTGCGTCCGTATATCGTGTATCGTGCATCAAACGTTTTAATTTTATCATGCAATGTGAATAAGTTACTTGCTTATGCAAATTTATGTGATTTAATTTCAACCATTCATCTTTTTTGATAGCATTTTCAAATTTTTAGAAATCTCGTCCACAAATTGTATGAAACGGCAATATCGTGTATCGTTCGTTTACCGTTTATAATGCGTCCGTCTCTCGCGTATCGTGCGTCCGTCTATCGTGTATCGTGCGTCCGTATATCGCGTATCGTGCGTTTCGTTTGTAACCTTAAACGTTCACAGTACTGTATGACCGTGCGACTTTTATCTCCTCTTCAACCGCTTCAAAGGTTGTCTTTATCAAATCAGATTGCAAGATTGAATTTGTGCGCTGCAAACTCCATGTCATTCTAATATGTTGTATGTTTGTATTAACGTTTTTCTCATGCTAGATAATTAATGAAGTTACAATTGCCTATTTGTGTAAATTGTTAAGATTGTTAAAATTCATATGAACTAGCCTATAATTCCCCTATAATTTGTTTTACACAATTTAATTTGAATAAAAGCGAATGATGTAGAAACAAGATCCAGATAACAGATGACGGTTATCGTCTTGACGAAAGCAATATTATTTAATTCAAACTAAAACGAGATATAATGCAAAATAAAGTTAACATTATTAGTAATAAGGTTTTATAAATATAGAAGAAGATGAAGGTAACAATTTCTACCTGCGTCATATTATTCCTCACCGTTCAGTCAAAATCCTTTCATTCACTCATGCCAATTATAAATTATTACAAAATAACTACAGGATATTCACATCTTATAATAACGAGAATTACATGCCAAGATTTACAGAAAAAATCATAAAATTGTTACATACAGAATATATATGCTCCCTTTCTCTTATTCTTAATAATGCTTCGTTATCTCAACAACTTTCGATTTGGTTTATTTCTAATTCGTATTCGATACTTGTAGCTGCCCCTGACTTTATTACTTTAAACCATTAGTCACGCGTTTGACAATATCAATTGTGTATATTTCAATATTTCTACTCTGGCTTAAATCCCCCAGTCGCAGAATGTTACGCGGCTTACGGTTTCAAGGCGGTAATCTCTTAAATTATCATTTTCGTTAATCGTTTGATGTGTACGAGCGTATGTTTTTTGGAAATTGATCATTTTCAAAAACCATGCTGTCTCTTCCCATCTCCTTTTCAGCAGTATGTGTATTTTGCGGAAAAGAGGTGGGTTTGTGTGTGTGTGTGGGGGGGGGGGGGGCGGGGGGAGGGGGGGGGGGGGCGTTGTTTAAGAAATGCATCTTTTGCTTAATTGATATGTACATCTGTACATAAAGTTTTACGCAAAACGCATAATACCCTCATTTTGGGCGCGTCACAGGAAAAGGTACCTTCGGACAGCTGACGTCAATCGTTGAAATGACGTCATGAATTTGAGCAGACGACATTATTTATTATGCATTTCGTGGTAAAAATACCACTTTATTGTCAAAATATGTAACAAAATCACATTTTAGTTATAAGAAATTGATTTATAGTTGTAAATTCTTTTTAAATTTAGTAAAAACTAAAATATCTCTAAAAATGACCGACGGTACATTTTCCCGTGACGTGCCCCATTTAAAGCTTTAAAATCGATATCGGTATACTGTACTTTATATTCAGAAAAGTAGTAAAAATCAACACTTACTGTTTTGAAAAAATCCACCAAATGCATAACAAACTAAACATCTATTTGATTGCACAATGCTATATATATATAATATTATATTGTTACCTTTTGAAATAGAACAACGTTTATCTGCCGTTGTGTTCCTCCTCATTATGGTAATGATTCGTTAGCAATGGTTTGTGTATATCGGTTTTATAAATTTTTATTGATCCAAAGTCCAATCCATGTTACATCGCTAATCTATTGATTACCGCATTGAAGCAGTCCACCATATGTCGGACAGTCCGTTTGTTTGTTTTATAAAATATCGCCTAATTATGTTATTTTCTTTTGAGTTTATACCCCATGTCAGTTCAAAAGAAAACATATTAAGGTGATATCATTTGTCACAATATTCTGTTAAAGTGGGGGGGGGGGGGGAGTGTGGTGACCTATTTTCATAAAATTCATGTAATTTAATAATTATAAATCTTCTAATTACTTCAGATATCAATTATAGGGCATATACATGTTACAGGTCAATCGGGAATTATAAAAAAATTAGAAATGGGAAACAATTTTTCTCACTGAGTGTAGCCTTATTGCCGGGAGTCCAAACTTCCAAATTATCCACCATAGTATTAAACTACAGTCACAGGAAGGTTGTCTATATCAAGGTTAACAATGTCTTAGAATTTAGTTCGATAAACTTTACTAGAACAATAGTTATAAACAATGGAAACATGGATGTCAAATTTTCCTTTTGTAGTCACTGGGAGAAACATGTTTTGCTATTGTTCTAGTACAGTTTATTGAACTAAATTCTAAGACATTGTTAACCTTGATATAGACAACCTTCCTGTGACTGTAGTTTAATACTATAGTGGATAATTTGGAAGTTTGGACTCCCGGCAATAAGGCTACACGCAATGAAAAAAATTGTTTCATATTTCTATTTTTTTTTATAATTCCTGATTGACCTGTAACATGTATATGCCCTATAATTGATATCTGAAGTAATAAGAAGATTTATAATTATCAAATAGCATAAATTTTATGATAATAGGTCACCACACTCCCCCCACTTTAACAGAATATTGTGACAAATGATATCACCTTAAATGTACGATATTTCTCGTTGTATCTTTGTTTTTAAGTTAATAAAATTTTAGGGGATTTTTATACTGTGTGTAAAAGTTTGTATTAGTTGGATTGTTGGGGATCAAACGTGCAGTCTCAGGTTACAGAGGCGTTCGTGTTGACCATTAACATAAAGTTATTTACTCTGCCCACCAAGCTTATGAAATTAACTTAAAACGAGACAAATAACTAAAACAAAGTATTAGTTTTAGAATTATCGATACATTTAATCGACAAGAAAGATTGTTAGTTTTTTTCATTAAAATGAATATTAATGTTAATTGAAACGGAAAGAGAAATTAATTTGTATTGGTATTCATAATTATGTAGTAAAATTTCTTAATTCGGTTCGCGTTTCTAATCCAAAATATTTCATGGGTTGCTTGTGTATAATTAACGAATTAAATTAATGCAAACTCAAAATAGTTAATTTAGATATTTGAGGCCACTCTCCTACCGAGTACGTATATGACATTTTTGCCTCGATGTTTTAAATTTAAAATCCTTATGCCACGAATACTTAATTCAAATGTTACAGTGTGTCCTACTTTGAAAGCCAATGAGATTGCTGCATTTTGTTTTATATTTCAGGCCTGCCAAAACTTCTTCATTAAAAATCCGGAGATTTTGTCTGAATATGTCAATGATGATGACGACGATGATGATGACGATGTTGTTGTTGTTGTTTTAATGTTTTGTTTCTGCTGTTCACTATGACTGTGACTGAACAAAAATGATGATTATGATGATGATGATGATTTTCTGATAGTTTTCTTTGTAATTATATTCTTCTAAAATTTTATAAATGATTTTTGCCGATTTTGTTAGAAATGGTTGAAGAACATGTTTTAAAATGACTTTTGTCTATTTTTATCATTCATTTTTTAAACTGTTAAGACCTGTTTTTGAAATATTAGAATGAACATGCAGTGAAAAAGATAAAGGCAGGTGAAACATCAAGGCCCTTGTTTAGTTTATTGTATAGTTGTGCCAGAGGCATTGAAACTGCATGTAACTGACCACGACCTCGTTATCTCGTTATCTAGTAATAAACAGGAAATGTGCAACTGCAGTAGAATAACTTACGTTTATTGTACAACTTTTAAATTAGGTTTAATTAATCTATATTTTTTGCAATTTCATAGGAATCCGGAGATTTTGACTATAAATCCGGAGATCCGGAGAAGTAACTTAAAATCATGAGATTCCAGACAAAATCCGGAGATTTGGCAGGCCTGAAATTTGAAAAATATTTCCCATATTCTGCTATTCGTCCCCGATATGAACTCCGATACAGAGAAAATACAGTGATATTTGGCCTACGTGACTTTTCTAGAAAGTAGGCGGAGCCTGTTTTGTTTACTGTAAAATGTTGATGCTTTCCATAATACGGGCATTCTCAAGTGGCCGACCCCTAGATTTGCAACCAAAATTAATCAACAACGTATCTTGTGTGTTTATTCAAACGATATTTTAACAAAACAAAAAAACTGTTAATTAAACATCGATGATTGCTCAAGACAAACATGTTTTTGTTCACATCAAAAAATTATAAATTTCCAAAACCTGGCGCTTATTTTCACCAACACGAGACTGCGACAATTTAATTCTTAGGTCAGCATGTACCGGGCCAGACATCACGTGACATCAAAGAACGGTACCGCGCCACTAGATTATTTCCCTGGCTTGTAAATCAATTTTTGGGTGGAGTCGGCGTTTGTCAGTCAACGTTTTGCCGGGTGTGCGGACGTGACAAACTGTAAGCAAGTTATCGTTCATATTTTAAAAAATACGGAACATATTGCTGCGCTCGCCTTC
Source organism: Corbicula japonica (assembly GCA_038501625.1). Classification (NCBI taxonomy): domain Eukaryota; kingdom Metazoa; phylum Mollusca; class Bivalvia; order Venerida; family Cyrenidae; genus Corbicula; species Corbicula japonica. The sequence goes on from JAZAYU010000197.1 coordinate 287,422, forward strand.
GGCTCGCTTGCAATATATTTCGTATTTTTAAAAATATGAACGATAACTAATACATATTGCCTCTGAAATATGCATTCATACATGAATTGCATATGTTAAGCCTTTTTCAATTACTGACAGTGTTTATTACTTTTATAAGGCAGCGGTGAGTCACTGTTTCTCTCAATTGCTGTTATCAGTTACTTCTTTGATTAGGCACTTGAGCACGATACACATCTTTGTGTCAATACTGAGTTGCGTTCGATCAGGCGGCGTGGACAGTACTAACCATTTGTATAATTCCCATGAGCAAGCTAAATCAAACCGAGCAATAGTTTGATATATGTTGTGTTCGATGGCTTTCGAAGTTCCATTTACATCAGTGCCCATGGTTATAAAACAGAGCATGGAAACCAGTCTCAAATCTCAAGCATCTGATTGGCTGAAATGGCGACCAGTCGCCATTTCAGCCAATCAGATGCTTGAGATTTGAGACTGGTTTCCAATCTCGGCTTTATAACTTTCAGTCCGGTTATAATATTCCAAGCTTCTTGACATCATTATATCTAGCTTTTTACTCGTAAATGTAAATTTAGTGTTTAACATTTGTATGTCTATACATATTAAATTTTCTTGATTTTAACCATTTTGTGAAATGTGAAAAAATAATGTTATATTTCTTTTGTTAATTAGGTTTGAAGTAACACAATGAAGTTGTTTGTAAACATTATTGGTTCGTAGCACTATTTTCTACTTTTTATTACTGTTATATTATCTTTTTATTATTGTTATATTATCTTTGTTTTTGATTCCATCTTTTCATTGGAATAGATTGGCAAGAATCACTTGCCAATATCATGTTTTAGTAATGATTGTCTATTTCATCCTGCTGCATTCGTCTAGACCCGTTGTATAGTAGATAATCACATTCGCTCAACACGCAGTTAAATCTACAAAGACCCTGGTACCGGCGCTTCCATGTACAGAAGACACACATACATACGGACTCGGTAAGCGGTTTTAAAAGAGCGGTTTTGTTAGTTGCGCAATTGAGACATATAATAGTAATCTAGATTTTCTTGGAGCATTTTGGCCTCCTTAATATACTTAAACCAAAAACCTGACCACTTCTCCGCATGCCTTTTCTCTAGCTGTTCTTGTTGAGCGCCAAAAACGTACACACCTTTGCCATGTGAGTGCCGTATTTGAAACGACTTGCCATCTTTAAAAACTAGTCATGATTACTGTATAGTGTTAAATATTGGCAGTGCCAAATTTTGGCCTATTTTGAAGTTTTTTATATTGGCGGGGTCATAAATTGGCGCAAACAAACCAGACCGCCAAAATAAAACACTTGATGAAAAATCGCAGGTCTAAAATTGGCGTTGATACAGATCGTCAAAATAAAACATTTACATTCAATATTTAACACCACATTATTTTAATACCAGTGTGAAAACATTATCACAGCTACCTTATAATAGACTGCTTTGTTTGATTCACAACATATTCTTATTATAATATTTTTGTATCAAATTGAGATAACTGCGACATAATATGTGCTAGTGTATCATAGTTGTCTACCTTCCAGATATTAAAACGGCGGTGTAATTAGTTGACGGCTATTGATATTGGCGGTGTTTTATATTGGCGCAACTGAACCTGACTGCCAATACAGCCACAATTACCCCCCCCCCCCCCGCCAAAATAAGTACTTATACAGTAAATAACAGAAATTTAGATTTGGGGGTTGAACAAGTTATTGTAGGAAGACATGAATATACCATTTACCAAGTAAATTACGTGTATTTATTATATTTGTCATTTTCAGTCAAACGTGCGCGTTAAACTCGCCGTATTTTGTTAACTTCAAGATGTAATGTTGTGACCCTCGCCGATTATAGTAAATCAATTATTCATCTGGGCGCAGACATCTTTTTTAAATAAAGGGTTTGAATTACCGGAAATTCATAAGAAATACTTGCTGAGTGACACCTGTTCTTGGAAGCGCCGGTGTAGCGTTGTAAACCCCCATAGAATAATGACTCCCCGGTCATTATTTTATATAGAATAGTGACACACCGGTCATAATATTATGACCTGGTGTCATAAAATTATGACTCCCCGCACGTAGAAAAATGATCATAACATAGAATTGTGACCCAATAACGACCCACTAAGACGATCACTAACCCTAACCCATCTAAGGTACATGAAAACTTACAACATAATTATCGCTAACACCTATAAAAACAAGTATATAAAATGATTTCTTTAGTGACCAACGTTATTACTCCGTTAGTAATCAATTAGGAAATCAGGCTATAAGCTATAATCGTAATAGTGAAGACATCAAATGCTAAATTATTCGTATTTTATTAAAATATTAAAGTTATAAAGCGTTTATATCTTTGGAAACGACGTATTACTATAAACAAAGTGTTTGTATTCGGATATCCGAATATCCGTTCGGATCGTACAATGGATATCCGGATCCCAATTTCAATATCCGTTGACATCCCTACATAAACTGTGTTATTTTTTTCCTTAGATAGATTACCACGAAACTGTTCTTCCTTGCAACTGATGTAATGTACATCGTAACACAAAAATAACGACTCTCAGTATCATGTACTGTTGCTTCAAAATATTTATCCAGTTATGAAATAAATATCATAACGGTAATACTATGACCGGGTTGATAAAATTATGACCGGGGTTTCATAATATTATAACCAAGGAGGGTCAGTATTATATTGAACGGGGTCATTACTATATATAAAATAATGGCCGGATGTCATTATTATATGTGGGTCAGTTTTCAACGTTACACTGGTACCAGGTATGGTACAAAATATATATTAGCTCTTGCAATAAACCTGTATTTCTTTTTATTTCGAAATCTTTTCTGAACAAAATGAAAGTACAAAGTTACCAAACAGTATCTGTTTCACTATGCTACGTAATTACCAGAAAATAAATACATTAACGTCTTTTATCTTCGTCTTTCATTTAGAAATTATTTTAAAATCTATCTTATTTCATGCTAATGTTGCTATAAGTTTTCATTTGATTAAGATTAACAACTTTTAAATTTTATTTGTTTTACTGCTCGGTGTACAATGTGAAAGATGCAGAAAGTGATACAATATTTATAAAGATATTGCTTTCTATACGTATCGAATAACTTCTACTTGTGGCAATTGATACTTTAATTAATTCAATACTGAACCATTATTATATAATAAAACGTATTCAATTTATACTTAATATACCATGATATTACGTTTTTATAAACTAGTTATTTTTTCTTTAAACGTTGTATGCTTGTAATAAAAATTAATTACCTGCAACATTGTTAAGATATTTATAAGTCTTTATTAACAAATATAAATCACTTCTATGGTTATCAAAACAACAAAGACAAGTGCCATCTGATCTGGATCTACACTGTTCACGTTTATATTAATTAGGTTATTTCTGACCAAGAAGCGATCAGTGTTTACAGGTATATTTGTCTTTTTGTAGTCTGTTTAAACTATAAAAATATTCAAACTCCATTGTCGACTTAAAATTAAGACATTTAAAGGGGATTTGAAACAATGATTAAAGTGTTGCCTAATGGCCGGTTAAGATGTCTGATACGGGCTTAGTTGTTCATGGTTGGATAAAACTTTTGTTACAAAAATAGTTAATCTGAATGTTTTATTTAAATACATTAGTTTGTATTGATCAGTTGTGCCTCTTAGTCCAAAATGCATGCAGTTATTTAGCATAAGCACACAACAGTGGGATCAAGGGTCCCATCTTTCATCAAGAGTTCTTAGGTCTATATCACACTTTGCCTCAAATTCATCAAATGATATCTCTTGCACATTCTGTGTGTTATTACTTCCAACATTTTTAGACACCAGATCCTCCCAAATAATGCCGAAATTGATGGGATCAATGTTGTCAGACATTTTTTGAAGACTTGGAACTTCTTTGCAGAAGGACAATCATTTTTTTATTTACTGTGACCCGTGAAAAAAATAATTTGAATTTGAAAATATGTTGCCTGGGATAATAGTAAAAAGATAAGCAAAACTGATTATTTTATTTTAACGTATGTATTTTGCTTTGTTGATTTATATCTATTTTACAGGTCAAGTTTTAGCAAGTATTTTGTGTATCGGAAAACTAGGTCAAAAGCAGTTCCGAAACCGGCCAAGTAAAGCTTGGGTGACATATAAATATTAAGTTTACATGTCAGGCTGATTTTCGCAAAATAAACGGGAAGTGGTAGGATAAAAAGGGCAACATCACGTGCTCGATCAGCAAGACGTTCACAATATAATAATGCTGGGTTGAAGGTTATAAAGCTGAGCATGGAAACCAGTCTCAAATCTCAAGCATCTGATTGGCTGAAATTGCGACTGGTCGCCATTTCAGCCAATCAGATGCTTGAGATTTGAGACTGGTTTCCAATCTCATCTTTATAACCTTGGGCACTGGTCACTGAACCGCTGCATTACGGACTCCGTGGGTGTTAACCAGGGATCGGTTGAATATGTCTGTTTTCTTTTTTTTGTATTGATGTCGGTAATGACAAATGCGGCTGAAATATAGGTCTAATCAATCTGAGATCACAGAAAATGATAACAAGACGAATATTAAAGGATTAAGGTATTAGTTGGCGGTACAAGTGACTCTTTAGGTTACTGTTACACTGGTCAGGAGCGAACGCAATTTGTTAGGTCCTGAAGAGAGTGTTATTAACTAGGGATGGGAACGAGTATTCAAGTACTCGGATACTCGATTAAAGCGTTCAAGAACTCGAGTAGTTAACCCAGTATTCGAGTACTCGATTACAAAATCAAATTAAAAAATCATTTTTTACGGCGTTGTTATGGAATTTTAAAAATCGCCGACTGACAGTTGATTGTACACACCTCGCACCTGGTTTCCAATAAACAAGATGACACATTTATGACAGTAAGGGGCAAAATCCGATAATTGGCGCCTTATTCTCGTCTCGTTTGATGCTGTAACACAGATAATTTGCAATCATGAAAATTATCATCTGAATGTTTTAAGTACGACGCGTCTCTTTTCGGCCTATAATTTGATTTTGTTTATTGAGTAAATATATTCAAATGCAATTGTTGATTAGAATATTAAAAAACTGAAATCAAAATGTTATTGGAGAAATATGCCTCCAATCATTTTTCGCTACTGAATATACTGCGTTTCTGACTAATATCCCATTCTAAACCATCCTATCAACATACATCGCTTGCTTCATTTTATCAAATATTTTACAATTGCATTATATTATCGTAAACGTATATTATTTTCATGATTGTTTAGTTAAATGGTTTTCAAAGTTGATGCTCAAAATGCTTAGATTAAATTTCATTAAATATGTTTGTTTCCTGTTATTTATCTTCTTGTACTCAATTATGACATGCAAGATTACACCCGGTACGATCGTAAGAAGCTGGTATTTTCTCTTATGTTATATAAAGGTTTCGAGTACTGTAAAACTGGATTTATTCGCGTTAGTTTTATTTTCGCTAATATTCGCGAATCGCCTGCCTCGCGAATTCATAAATATCGCGAATATATAAGTGTTGATATATCCGATAATAATTATCCGAAAGAGGCAACTTAAAATAGAACTGTTAATCACTTCAAACGCCACATATAATTCCATATGAGGCGCACCATTCATTTATTTGATTTCATCATTTAAATAAATTTGGCAAATAATATAAACGATTAATTCTATAAACTATGTTAAGTTTTGAGTAATTTATTCTGATACAGGAAACAATATAGCTATTGTCAGCGTTGTTTGCTAAATGCCACACCTAAAGAAAAGGCAGCTTGCCTAACAATATTATGTTTATTTAAAATTAATTGCTTTATATCTCAGTTTGGACAATGGTATTTATCTGTACCTTTTGATTGTGTTTAACGATGAAATTGTGATAATGGTTATAAAATTATACTTTTATATCTTCGGTTTCGAGTATGACGACTTCGCGAATTTATGAATACGCGAATAAAGAAAATTGCTTATTTTTGACGAAAATCGCGAAATTTTGACCTCGCGAAATTAATGCGTTTTACAGTACTCCAGTACTCGATCGGAACAAGATCCGAGTACCCGAGTACCGATTTTGCTACTCGTTCCCATCCCTATTATAAACTTTAAAAAGGTAAACATTAATAAAGCCATTCAATAATGAGTTTGAATGAATTCAGGAATCGCCACACCCTGAAAACACAGCCTCCCAACGCAGCCAAAAAGTAAAGAGCAAAACGAATCATGGGCTTATAAGAAGACCAATTTGAAATAAGACATCCAAAGTAATTAACGAAAAAGAGAAATTTGGGGCTACCACCATGGAACGGTCATTGGAAAAACAATTTGCCACTTGGGGTTTAAACCAGGTTCTAGGGAACACCACCCTCACACTTGCCCCAAGAGGAACAAACAAGAATAAAATGTCTTTGTGAATCATGGGCTTATAAGAAGACCAATTTGAAATAAGACATCCAAAGTAATTAACGAAAAAGAGAAATTTGGGGCTACCACCATGGAACGGTCCTTGGAAAAACAATTTGCCACTTGGGGTTTAAACCAGGTTCTAGGGAACACCACCCTCACACTTGCCCCAAGAGGATCAAACAAGAATAAAATGTCTTTGTGAAATAACTCCAACCCACCCATCAACTCGGCAGTGTTTTATGCTAAAGCACACTCACATATAAAACATAAGACGCTAATAGCACTGTAAAGCAAAAGGGCATGTATTCCCTCGTGTTTAAATATGAGCTTAAAAGTATTGTCTTCCACATACCTTTTACCCCTCTTTCCGTTAATACTGTTTTAATATGACCTGTGGTGTAAGTAAATGGTATTGGATTCGTTAAAAAACAATAAAGATTTCAAACTCATATAATAATTGATTCCGACACAAAACATTTTATTTTAGAACCTCTCTTTACAAAGAGGAGAAACACAACAATTTTAGCATATACATGTACAATAAATGACATATTAGAACCTTTGGTGAGTGTATACAGTTGATATAAAAACTTTAAAAAATATTGAATTGCAGAACAATCCATTGAAGTCTTCAAATTCTTTTTTAACGAAAACACTCACTTTTTCTGTTGTTGTTTTAAAGACCTAATGTTAAAACGTTTAGAAAGTAAAACATGTGTTTTAGTTACGTTCATTCCTGATAGTATGTAATTACTACGTAACATGTTCATTCCTGATAGTATGTAATTACTACGTAACATGTTCATTCCTGATAGTATGTAATTACTACGTAACATGTTCATTCCTGATAGTATGTAATTACTACGTAACATGTTCATTCCTGATAGTATGTAATTACTACGTAACATGTTCATTCCTGATAGTATGTAATTACTACGTAACATGTTCATTCCTGATAGTATGCAATTACTACGTAACATGTTCATTCCTGATAGTATGTAATTACTACGTAACATGTTCATTCCTGATAGTATGTAATTACTACGTAACATTTATTAAAGGTTCAAGATATTTTCCCATTGGCTCTTGTGTGTAACCGTAGGTTCCCCTTTAAAATATTGTTTCTTAGATTATGTCGTACATTTTACTTTCGCAAACCTAAAAGATGGCATGGTTTAATCATTTATCTTTTAATTCAAGAAAATGGTGTTTAAATTATAAATAAAACCATTTGTTTTGAACGTTGTTTTTCATTGAAGTTATGAATAAATTACTCCTGTATAGTTGTTTCCTTAGTGTGTATGGGAAAGATTATTCTCTAATAAGTTTTATGAACCATAGGATGTATGAAAAGTATATCGAGGGGTCAATGCAAGGCAATTGTAACTCCTTTTTATTTCAATATAGTTACAATAGTCTTGCACTGACCCCTCGATATGCTTTATGTCGATATGCAACCCGATCGTTTAGAAAAATATTGTGTGCATTGTGTTCGTAGCATCAATTATTGGGAATGTTTTCTTTTACTAGAAAATATTAAAATAAAGATGTACAATTACAAATTTTCCCATATTTCAGCTTTTTTCTTACTAACTTGACTCCAATATAATTAGATGTAAAGTCATATGTTTACATTTAGTTGATTCAGGTACATGTACTTACATTTAAACCTGGACCAATCGTAAGAGTAAACAAGTTCCACATTAATTATTTATATTTATTAATTATGCTTTGATTTATATTCACTGGTACCTTTAAATAGATGTTAAACATGTATTGACTATTACAAAACAGAGTTGGTTGTTTCATGTTAAAGATACTGATCTAGAAACTTACTGCAAAATCTGTGGAACATAAAACATTATTTTATTTAAAAGTGATATATTTATTGTGTCTGTATTTTAAACCTTTTTAACACGATTTTCTTTGATAAAGAAAAACAATTAATGCCTTTCTGAATACGCTTCTCGTTTTTGATAGTATATCACAGGTCATTCCATTCCTTCACCGGTATTTTGTGTAGGCTAGAAAAAGGTGAAATATGCATATCAGGAATCGCCACATTCAGAAAAACAGCCTCCCCACACAGTCAAGAAGAAGAGAGGGAGAGAGCATGTTTAAAAAAATGATCAGTTTCAAAAGAGACACCACTAACAATTAACAAAAAAAAGAGAACCCGAGGGGAAACCGCCTTGGAACGGTCAGTGGCAAATCAAATTGCCACTGGGGGTTTAATCCAGGTTCTAGGGTGCATCAACCTCACACTTGCCCCAACAGGTTCTCATATCACAAATTAAATACAAGTTGTCTTGGTGAAACAACTCCAACCCACTTATCGGCTCAACGATGTTGCATGCAAAAACACACAATCATATAAAACATAAGAATCTAATAGCATTGCAAAGCCAAAGGGCGGGTACTCAATGATCTTACCGAGACCAGAGCTCCTGGAGTAAAATCAGCAAGAACACGATGACAGGGATAAAAGAAACCAATCGAGCTTCGTTCTTTTCTGATAAATGTCCATGAATAGGTTCAGTCAAACATTTGATATCTGTCGTGTTCGGATCTTCCAAAGTCCTTTTCCATCTACTTAGAAACCAAATAAAATTTTATTATCCAAAATTAATCTCTATTGAGCTTTCAATGAAAATCATGGGACCGTAGATTAACATATAAAAAACCATTGAGAAAATAAACCAGTGAACACGAATTTCTAAGTTTGCACGTATAAATACTAATGAAACAAAATTGATATGTGCATATCATGAATAGCTGCACCTAGAAAGCATAGCCTAACACGATGAATGTAATTGTGTGAATAATCAGTATGTCGCATTGTACAAAACTGTAGTGAGTCTTATCATTTATGATTAGCTAACAGGATTCTTGGGTGGGTGGCCCTAATAACAACCCAAGGTCTATTTTAAATGTGTTACATGTACGTTAAGAACATATGCTTTAGGGCAACATGTTTGTTTCGACTATTGATGGTATACATGTATTGTTTTTATTTATTTGATGTTTTAACAATAACAATATCAACGATTGTAAACAAGCATACATTACTTTGAAGGTTACGACGAACCCTGTAGTCTTATTAAAGAATGGACAGACAACGATCAACATTAAATTCACACTTCCAATTGGATGCGGATACTCCATTATAAATAATGAAAAACCAGCATTTCCTTGCGACTACAGTTTAACACTGTACATGAAAAACGGTTGGAGATGTGGAGCGGGTGGTGTTGCGAACATTGTGGACCATCCAAGCTTAAACAACTTCTGCACACAGCCTATTAAATTAAGTGAAACCATGTGATGATTTTTCTAGGCAAAAACAGTTATTGAATGTTTCAATGTATTATGTAAATATAAAAGAGCTGGTCTCATTCACTGTTTTTTCTGGCGTCTTAAAGACTTAAAACTTTTAAATTTCATTTTTAGATAATAATACCAATTATACTAACTTGCGATCTGAAATATTGTATCTTAATATAACCACTCGTTTGCTTGGTGGCAATTATTTAACAACTAATCGGATGTCATCTAATTATCTAAGAAAATGTTGAATTGACCGTGTAGATAAACGAATAGTAATTAAATAAAGTAGGCAAACGAATACAGGATTGTTAAAGATCTTAATAAGTTATCTATCATTTTTTTCTTATCAATAACTTAAACTTTTTATTTTTATTTTGTTTATTTGACAGATGTTGAGTACATCGTATCAGTGGTACCAGACACCTTTCACACATTCTTTGAACATTTCAACAATCGATAACAACTATGATGATGAAGAGACATATGATCTCAAATTGAAATTCGACAATTCAATCGCTCATAAGCTTTGGAAAAACTATAGCTTTCCAGATATGAAGGTAGCTTATGTTTAGATAGAGATAATTTAATCTAAATATTTTATTTGAACTATTTGAACCTCAGTATAAGATTTTAAAAAAGAGTGTTACAATGTATTTGGCTTTTCAAATTTCTTGTTTAAGTAGTTTTATGACATTTATGTCATGTAAATGTTTAAACATGATGAAAATTAAATTCAAATAGTTTATCTGTGTGTTTGCACCGATTGAATATTGTGGAGTGTTATTAGATAAATGTCCAGAACGTTAAAATGACCAATGAATATTTTATTTAGGTTATCATCAGAGACACGAAGCTTTACCAAAAGAAACTGTGCTATTGTAGAGTAGACCCCCACATGAAAACTGCAGATAACAGGTAAGCCTTCCGTGTTTTGTTGTTTTCCACTTAATTTTCATTGTGTCCAACATATGGTATGGAGTCCCTCTGCTCGAAGTTTTTGCTGTGTGATTACAAAACACCTTGGCACTGATCGTCATATGATATTCAATGTCAGATTCGACAAAAAGGTTGGTTATATCATTTATTTCTTAATAAATATAAATTAACTGTAAGTGTACCCTTATAGAACACAAATAATATTTTGTACTTTTACAGATGATTCGTCATTAATACTCTTAAGGGTTTACTTAAACTGACTTGATTTAAGTTAACACATTTTAACTTGACATATTAATAGGGTGATATGGCAGTCGGCATTGCACTTCATAGATAAAATAGAGAAAAATATCAAAATCACTCCAATAGCAAAATGCAGTAAATAAAACTTTAGATTAGACCCTCGTTAACTAAGTCGACAGACAAGGGTAGTAGTTTATAAATATTTGAAGTGAAACGGTGAGTGAAAAACACATCATTTGATACATTATTGTTTGTTTTTGTAACCAATGCCCAAAAATATTTTTACATCTACAGCTATTATGAACAACAGAGAAGTGGATACTTTATGCTGTATTACAATACAATGTACAAAATAGAGGTACAGTAATAAAGAAAACGATATAATAATATAATTAAGATTTAGTATAACTATTTTGTTTCGTAGAAAAAGTTGGTTTTTACACTAACCCAAAATTCGAATTGGTCATGAATTGTATTTGTTTTCAATATATGCTAGTTTCATTTCTTCCCTTTGTCAAGAGAAGTTGTGAAAGGAACAGTTTTGTCTTTGAAACAATTAGAAAATGTATTTTAAAACTTTATTGATTTTTTCTTAGATGAATTCAACACCATTTACTTACAACACAGGGTAAACATTAGAACAGTCTTTAATTGAAAGGGAGGTTATTATGCAATTTCGTACTTCGAAGGGGATTTATTTAAATAAACATTCTGCTTATAAATAATTTTTAATGTTTTTCCTACCAACGAGGTGTTCTCCTAAGAGAAAAGAAGATATTTAGAGCAATTGTTTCAGTTGCTTGACCTTTTATTGCATGAAATGCATTTTTATCAAAAGTTGGGATAGCTCTAGCCAAACTGTTCCAAGTTATTTATTACAAGATAAAAGCTTAAATTAAAGACAGCTGTTGACAAATGATAACAAATTAAGTGTTAGGATAATGGCTTTCTGATGAAAAATTACAAACAAAAGTGACCAATTTCATAAAAAAGAAAAGAAACAGTAAACGATCTCTTAACATAATTGTTCAGTGACACAATATTTCCAGTAAACTACTACCATCAGAGTCATTATTTACTTAAACAACGTCTTTAGAGCAGATTGTTTCAATGTTCAACAGTTTTTTAATCAAATGCACGTATCATACATTTACTATAAAATACATATTGTTTTCTTAATACATGTTTAAATTAATATTTACATTTAAGTCCCTACAACTATTTTTTGATAGGTACAGATAAAAGTTGAGGAATGTTTTGCATGGTTGAACAGATATCCGAAATGCGCATGCGCATTAGCAGTGCGAGCTGGAAAAGATGTCTTTATGATAAATACATGTGATTCGGTGTATTTTCTTGGATTCACAAGTTGCGGAGATGGTGGAATCATCAACGTGATAGAAAGTGGAACCAGAGAGTACAGGGTAAAAAATGGGCACTGAGACGAACAATCTAACTTAACATAAGCGCTGATATACTTTCATCTCAAGTTTTCAATTAACCTATATAATATTTAAGCCACGTTGATATGTGTGGGTACTTGCATGCGCGTTTGAGTGTGCGAATGCGTATGTGTGTGTGTTTGGAAGGAATTGCCAAATGGTTGATTTGTTAGCGGACATGATTGATAGTAACAGAAAATTCAAACAGAAAGCAAATAAATTGAGTTTAGTTTAAAACAAACAATCTTGTAAAAAAATGAAATATGCATATCAGGAATGGCCACATCCAATATACACAGCCTCCCTACACAGCCAAAAAGTAGAGAGGAAAAGAAAGCATGGTATTACAATAATCAGTTTCAAACTGGACGCCACAAACAAACAACGAAAGTGAGAACCAGAGGGGTTACCGCCTTGGGACGGTCAGTGGCAAAACAAATTGCCACTGGGGGTTTAAACCAGGTTTTAGGGTGCACCAACCTCACACTTGCCCCAACAGGTTCTCGTATCACAAAACAAGTACAAATTGTCAGATATATTAATCACTAGATCTATATGAATGTTTGACGAATTGCAATATAAGGAAGACCAACAAAATCAAACGCAGTTTGTGGTCATGTTCGGGAAATAAAACAAACTGCATGCAACTCTAACTAAAATTATTTAGGATTTATGTGGGTTTTTTTCAGATATTTACTCCAATTGGAACACAAATTCTTGTACAAATGCTGTCGGGTGAATACTATTATGGAAAACTTGATATACAAATCTTCATGGCACCCAAAGATGAACAGAATGTAGTAGGACACTGTGGAAAATTTGACGGTGATGATTATTACGAGTTCACACACAAGAATGGTGGTTTCACATATAACTTCAGATATGGTGCACAGGACCCGGAAACATTTTCGTCTAGCTGGAGGTAAGTAAATATTTTCTTTTCTTAATTAATTCTTAATTTATAAGTTACATTTTCACTCTTCGTCTGTATCCATAACTTACGTGTTCTTCATGGAACAAAGTCATGCATGCCACACATCGGAATACATAATTATTTAACATCTTAGTACCAGAATTAATATTTTTGTTCGTTTTGACTATACTATTAATTTTGTATCAGTATTACATGCACACGTATCAATTTTCTAAAAATCAACATTAATAACATTTGTATTTGAATTCATAATATGCAATGTATATGGGGTTAATCATCAGGCATGCAAAGCGCTGTAAAATATCATGTTGCTAATCTTTCTTTTTAAAAATTACATATGATTTGATCATGCATGTCACTATAAACTGTTCTTGCTTATCTGCACCTACCTCTTCTTGTATATTTTCTGCAGAATATCAGATGAGGAAAATCTCTTCCTGAGGCCCAACAGAAATCTAGAATCATGGAACGATATCAATAAGAAGTATTGTGTTTGCAAACTATCCAGAGAGTCCTTCTTTGAGACGACGTGTGCATCTTCGCAGTATTTTGGTTGCATGAATGGAAAATTACTGGGAAAATGTCAACCGCTCACAAGATTAAGGCGAAGTTCAAACAAACGTAAAGAGATGGAACTCATGCGTTTGTTTGCCTTATTTTCACAAGAACGAACTGAACGAAAAAGGGTATGTTGTAGAAGCTGAAGTTGTCGTCTATTGCTAAATTGGATTTTTTTCAATCCATCTAAGTGATGTTTTTATTTTACAACTCTTTATTAAAAATAGTTCTTTATATTAATACATACAATTTGGCTTGCTTAACTATTTAGCATAATTGCCAGTATCAGTTACATGTATTAATCGATAGCTGCTTATTTGCTGTATTTGTATTGTGAAAGAAAGATAACGTTGACCTGGTTTCACATTTACAACTGAAGAAGCCCAATGCGTATTTAAATAATTCTTATACATGCCAAGAAAACTGTTTGCTCACAGAGAGAGGTTGCCTACAACATCAGCGCTGATGAAGCAGCCGATATATGCGCAAGTTTGAAGGAATCTTTACCGCTGACTGAAATGGCCGATGTGTCTGGAAATGAAATTGCAGAGGCAGTAACGTCTCACTGTGAATTCGATGTTGTGGTAATGACATATTCATTCTAGCAGTTTGTTTCGCGCACTACGGTATGTAGGTAACATGTACTTCGTAATGCATGTTCAGAATAGCAACCTACTAACGCAGTCAAAAGTAAATGAAGAGGAAATGAAATCTCGTGCTTATAATAAAAATGATAATGCTTACAAAAATGAGAACCGAGAAAATGAGTTTCCGCCTTGGAACTGTAAGTGGCAATATATTATGCCTATATGCGTTTAAACATCTGTAAAATTTAGAATTACATGTATACATGTAGAAACCGGCCACGGTGAGAAATTATTTTACATGAAACTGTTAACTGCGAATGAAATTGTCAGAAGAAGTTTAACAAATTCAAATATATTTATATATTATCTTTAGATGAGCTGCGCCAGAATTTACTAAAAAGTCGAGCTAACGCTATATCTTTATTTTTAATTTAAAGCATCGTGAAATTTAAAAAAAGAACTTTATTATGCCGTTAAAAAGTGTATTGTTTCAAACGTTACTAAAATTTTATTTTTGATTCAGGCATCGAATGATCCTACCTTTGTGAATGTGCATTTAGATGCAATGAATAGCGTCGTTAAAACACTGTTGGCCATGTCGCCATTGTATGTCGCAAACAACACGAACAAGGTTAATTACTTCATCGCCAACAGCTGTCCAATGAACTGTTCAGGGAACGGCATTTGCATGGCGAATGGTAAATATGTTAATACTGATTTTTTTTTATCTCAGAAGTAATAATTTATCTTTTTTTCTAAAGACTTTGAGGTATTAGACATCGTCTGTAAAAGGCACCATTTCGATTTTTCTAGCCCTATTCTATTTTCTTACTAAACGCTCATACAATCAGTCTTTAGTGTGATTTATTTTGCAGAAACGTATATTTCATGCATCAGATGCATAATGTTATGTCTTTTCTGAGGATATTTCTATATCAATGTGCAGGTACATGTGCGTGCAGTGGCACCTTCAGAGGGTCAGACTGCAGTATAGACATAACACAACCTTTGATAATTGATGACATAGAGGGAGGAGGGGTGTGCGACGTTGCGGACGATGACTGTGGATGTTTCACGCTGAGAACTTATAATCTGCTCGAAATTTTTTACTGTGCGATAGACATCTACCAGGTACCTCACTTGAACATGTAAAATATTAATATTTATAAAGCAGGTGTACCATTTTGTTTGGTTACACTAATGAATGTTTACTTTATTTACGAATATTGACACAAGACCAGTTTCAAATTTGTTCAAATATCATCAAATATCAGAAATGATAAAGAATATTGACAACGAATGGAAAAATTTCATAATTGCCAATAATGAAAAAAGTAGCGGTATTCAAGTTATAGTCATCTTTTCTATAGTTCATTGTTACTTAAAATAATTCAATTTATAAACATTAAACAGGTTTCCTCGGGGTTTAGACATCCGTGTATATTTTTGACCATAAAGGAAAATTTAATATTTAAAAATGCCTAATCACTTTTATCTTGAATTTCGTATCATTTCGTATCATAATAAAAAAGACTAACCAAGATATTTTTAAATGCCTGTATTTTTTTTTTGTATACAATTATTTTGTTCCAGGTCCCATGTATATATCTTCATCATGTAAACAGTAACAAACATTTGTTTGGGGGAAACAGAGAATGGGCAGGGAAAATAAACCAAACCCCTTAGTAAATACCACACTTAAATAAAGATCACTGCAATCATAACATTAATAAGACTACTTTTATAAAGTGCACTATTCTAACCCGAAATTAAGACCATTATAAAATCCACGTTTGTCAATTCATTACAATATTTACATATTTACGTTTATTGTAACGATAATATATAAATATGAATCATTTCCAAATCAAACCAGATAAACACGATTCAAACGTGATAATGAATTTTTTTCGAATGGCTAGTAAAAAGTTGCATTTAATATTCCATGTAACTGAGTTTTTGTCGTAAGTGTGTAAAATATACAATGTAAAATGCTATATTAAAAAAATATATGTATAACATATGTAAACAATAAAACGAAGAATTACTATAATGAGTGATAAAAAATGTATACCTTATTAATTAATAATGAATTAGTTTTTTTTTCTTTTTAGACAAAAAATTAATTTAATGTAAATTCATACAAACATCGCTATTTTTATTTTTCAGCCAAGACGATGAAATACCAGCCGCGATGTCAACAACTACCAACCGACCACCTGTTGCCAATACATCATGGTATGCTGAGAAATACACCATATCAGTCCCAATCAAACAATTATAGTTATGCCTGATCACCAACTTTGTTTCTTTGTTTTACAATTTATTGCCACATTGTTTTCAGCGTCAGCTTTCTAAACTGGCTTTTTCCCTTTTTTTCAATCGATAAAATGTAGCAGTTCTGAATAATTAATTATTATGCAGATGACGGATTAAGTAGTAAAAATATAACTTTGCAAAATGCAGAGCAAAATTTTAATGGTATGTTCAGCCAATTTGCAAACTGAGCATTTCTCCTATTTTTTGGCATTTCTATAGCATCATAGAATTATTTCTAACCATTTTTACTAATAAACCTAAATTTCAATTCGTAAACAGATGAACTGAAGTTGATAATACTTTGTTTGAAAGTGTTATGCGGTTGGCTCTGATTTAAATAAGAAAATCCAATTTCAAACTTGTGAAAATAACTGTTAAAAAAAGTTAAATGACATAATACAAACGAAATTACAGTACAGTTTTATTAAGGCTTTTCATTACGAAACTTGATAGCTCTACAGCCCAAACTAGTCAGCAACCATTTTCAATATAATCGTAATGATCTCGAGCATCATAGTTTGATCAGATTGGCATAGTTTTTTTTTTTGTTTTAACATTGACATTTTGATAATGATCTCTTTTCTGATTCACTTACATGTAACCACAATGTTGACTGTAAATGTCTATTGTACCACTCAAATTACTCATTTCATTAGTTTTCTAAATAAGAAAGTACAGTACTGAAAATCATGAAATTGACAATCGGATCGGAAGCGGATCGGAAGCGGACCGCAAACCGATCCCGTTAAGAGCGCAATGGAAGCGCAATCGAATTGGAAACGCAATGGAATCGAAGCGAATCGCTTTGAGCGTTAGGATCGCTTGGAGTGAAAAGACCGGAGCATTTTGACCGGATCGGAATCGCTTTGAACGTTTGGATCGCTTGGAGTGAAATGACCGGAGCGTTTTGACTGGATCGGAATCGCTTTGAGCGTTTGGATCGCTTGGAGTGAAAAGACCGGAGCGTTTTGACCGGATCGCTTCTATTTGCAGTTTTTTAGGTACATGTATGTATAGGAATCGGAAGAATCGGTTTGAGCTTAATGATCGTTTGGAGCACAATGTCTTGCGTTATAGTTAATGACCAATGAAAATCGGGAGCGAAAAGATCGGAATCGGAAGAATCGGTTTGAGCGTAAAGATCGTTTGGGGCGCATGGTCCGGAGTGAAAAAATTGGAGTGCAATTGAATTGGAATTGGACCGCAATGGGAATGGAATCGGATCGGTTATAGGTGGCATTAGGATCGGAAGCGGACCGGATCGGAATCGGAAAAATTGTCAATTTCATAATTTTCAGTACTGTAACACATCTTTATTTACAAGTTTTCATTTATCTTTATTTACTTCATTAACTAGGTCCCCATTAAAATATGCGTCTAAATCATTCAACCAACCTGAGAAGAATCCATTTTCTCTTCGCCCTGAGTGTCAGTCCCCAGAGCATGGCGATATATTCAAAGGACAGAAATGGAAAACGATAACGGTATCAAGTAGTACGTCGACTGGCGCAAGTGAGACGGGCATCCTGAAAAGGGAAGCGAGCAAAGAAACTACTGGATTTCTAAAGCAAAATCTGAAATTGGAAGCCGAAGTCGCTGAGGGCCAAAAACAAAAGAAAGAATTGACAAGGGGAGTGTCGGTCATAAACTTGGAGTTTGATTTTGATGTTGATAATGAGTAACATTCTTCACATGTGACTCATTCCATTTGATTGGGCGCCTTTTACCAATTCTTTATTCTAAGTTTTACCAAGATTAATTGACAAGTTACATACCTACATACCTTCATGTGAACAAACTTTAAACAAATTTTACGGCAATGCCCATTTAATCACTTTGTTTTATGTTGATCGTTTTCGCATACTTAAAAAAGCTTCATTCTAAAATCATTTCGACTTTGCTGAGATTTGATTATTGGTTTGCATGATTGAACATTTATTGTTTTTTTTATTTTAATGTGTTGTGCGCTTTTAAAATTTTCCATAAGTCTCATCTAAAATAATCAAATGTGATGGTTTAGGTCAATTTTACATTTAATTTAAGAGAGATATTTTTTCTACTGACATTTTGTATATTTAAGATTTGTTACTGTATACATGTACGACTGTTTTCAAAATACTTTCTAACACTTAAATATCATAAGTCTCACTTTAAATATCATTACAAGAATTTCATTGAATGCGTTCTTTTCTGAAAGAAATCTAGTTCGGTTGTTATATTTTTATAAGGTAGCGTTATATAGGTTTTACATATTGCCGTTGCAACTTTTATATACTGATCTAGGCAATTTCATTTGAATGGATTGATTTTAGATTTCTACCTATTATTTTCGTATGAGTGTATGCGCAAGAAGGTTGACTGCGTTGGTTTTAATACCATTCACCTACAAGCTAGCAACAATTACCAACAACAACAACAACAAACATCTTTTATACTATCAATGGTGAGCTCAGCTTAGGTCAGGATAATCACAACTTTAATACGTCCCATTAATATGCTTATTAGATATTCATCACATTTAATATATACAATATATACTTCAACAAAACCCTAGACGTATAGTTTGGCTAAATTTCGTATTGAAATGGCAACGTTAACAAAAACATGTAAATATATTAAAAAATTCATTCGTATTAATTTATGTTTTTTCTATGGGTTTCTACATATCACATTTTAAATAATTAGAAAATTAAAGTGATTATTAAGTAGCCAATTTGCGTTTGTTTCGCACAATTAGGATTTGTAAATATCCAAGTCTGTGCTGGAAATAACTATGTTTAATTTGAATTGTACATTTGACCCACATGTTAGAAAATTCACAGTGAAAATTGATTCGAAAAAATGAAAATAAGAAAGATTGGTTGTGGCGAAAATCGGTCGCTAAGATGGGAAGGGATTACAATGTACAAGGAATATGGTAAAAAAAACATAGGCGATTTTTGTAAATTTGCCTTCTATAGTGATTCGGATATGTTCCGATTATCTTATTACAAAAAGACGATTTGGATATTTCTTCTGTAAAATATTTATTTTATTTATTGTTTACAAATATAGTAACGAGCCGGAAAACATTTTCCAAGTATCAGAAGACTGATACGCAAAGCCAAGTTTCCAAGTTTCCAAGTTTATTACATATTTTCTCAGTATGTACATACATAAACATGAGAACATATATACATACTAGAAATGTGTCCAAAGGACACGGATGCCCCCGCTATAGGTTTTTCATAAAGCTCCCAGCAGTAGTGTAGGACAAGTTGTGTTCACCAGATATATTCCTATTATATGAAAATTCTATTTTTAGTAACAGTGACCTTGAGTTTGGATCTACAGGCATTGGTATTGTGCGGACATACCGCATTGTCATGGTGAACATTTGTGCCAAGTTATTTTGAAATCCCTCCATTCATAACAAAGTTACAGCCTTAAGAAGAAAATTCTATTTTTAGTAACAGTGACCTTGACCTTGGACTTACAGGCTTGGGAATGTATGTGACACACAGTCTTAATATGGTGATCAACTAAACCAAGTTATTTAAAAATCCAATAACAAATAACAAAGTTACAGAGCCGACACAATTTTGCAAGAAATTTCTATTTTTAGTAACAGTGACCTTTACCTTGGACCTACAGGCATGGGTGTTGTATGCGACACACCATCTTGTCATGATGAACATTTGTGCCAAGTTATTTTGAAATCCCTTCATTCATAACAAAGTAAAGGGCCAAGTGTATATTTTGCTTAACACAAAATGTAAGTGAAAAAGGGGCATAATTTGAAAAAATATTGGAAGCAGGGTTATGGGTCTTGTTGGTTATGATGTAGATTTTGATAGTGAAAATATATTTCAAGTTTCAAGGCAATATCTCAAGTAGTTTTAAAGTTATGGGCAAAATGCATATTTTGCTTAACACAAAATATAAGAATACTAGAAATGTGTCCAAAGGACACGGATGCCCCCGCTATAGGTTTTTCATAAAGCTCTCAGCAGTAGTGTAGAACAAGTTGTGTTCACGAGATAATTATATTCCTATTACAAAAAAATTCTATTTTTAGTAACAGTGACCTTGACCTTGGATCTACAGGCATGGGTATTGTGAGGACACACCGCCTTGTCATGGTGAACATTTGTGCCAAGTTATTTTGAAATCCCTCCATTCATAACAAAGTTACAGCCTGGAGAAGAAAATTCTATTTTTAGGAACAGTGACCTTGACCTTGGACCTACAGGCTTGGGAATGTATG
This sequence comes from Corbicula japonica, assembly GCA_038501625.1. Classification (NCBI taxonomy): domain Eukaryota; kingdom Metazoa; phylum Mollusca; class Bivalvia; order Venerida; family Cyrenidae; genus Corbicula; species Corbicula japonica. The sequence continues at coordinate 308,489 of JAZAYU010000197.1, forward strand.
TGACACACAGTCTTAATATGGTGATCGATTAAACCAAGTTATTTAAAAATCCAATGACAAATAACAAAGTTAAAGAGCCGACACAATTTTGCAAGAAATTTTTATTTTTAGTAACAGTGACCTTGACCTTGGACCTACAGGCATGGGTGTTGTATGCGACACACCACCTTGTCATGATAAACATTTGTGCCAAGTTATTTTGAAATCCCTCCTTTCATAAGAAAGTTAAGGGCCAAGTGTATATTTTGCTTAACACAAAATGTAAGTGAAAAAGGGGCATAATTTGAAAAAATATTGGAAGCAGGGTTATGGATCTTGTTGGTTATGATGTAGATTTTGATGGTGAAAATATATTTCAAGTTTCAAGGCAATATCTCAAGTAGTTTTAAAGTTATGGGCAAAATGCATATTTTGCTTAACACAAAATATAAGAATAAAACTAATGTAACTGAAATTATCAAAGGGCCATAACTTTTGAACAGAACATGTAAGAGCAAAACCCCGCCTTTATGCACAACAACATATCAGGCCAAGCATTGTGGTAAAGTTTTATTAAATTCCCACCAGTAGTTTAGAAGGAGTTGCGTTCACGAGATATATTCCTATTAAAACTAATGTAAATGGAAGTATCAAAGGGCCATAACTTCTGAACAGAACATGTAAGAGCAAAACCCCACCTTCATGCACAACTACATATCAAGCCAAGCATTGTGGTAAAGTTTCATTAAATTCCCACCAGTAGTTAAGGAGAAGTTGCGTTCACAAGATATATTCCTATTAAAACTAATGTAAATGGAAGTATCAAAGGGCCATAACTTCTTAACGGAACATGTAAGAGCAAAACCCACCTTCATGCACAACTACATATCAAGCCAAGCATTGTGGTAAAGTTTCATTAAATTCCCACCAGTAGTTTAGGAGGAGTTGCGTTCACGAGATATATTCCTATTAAAACTAATGTAAATGGAAGTATCAAAGGGCCATAACTTCTTAACGGAACATGTAAGAGCGAAACCCCACCTTCATGCACAACTACATATCAAGCCAAGCATTGTGGTAAAGTTTCATTAAATTCCCTCCAGTAGTTAAGGAGAAGTTGCGTTCACAAGATATATTCCTATTAAAACTAATGTAAATGGAAGTATCAAAGGGCCATAACTTCTGAACGGAACATGTAAGAGCGAAACCCCACCTTCATGCACAACTACATATCAAGCCAAGCATTGTGGTAAAGTTTCATTAAATTCCCACCAGTAGTTTAGGAGGAGTTGTGTTCACAAGATATATTCCTATTAAAACTAATGTAAATGGAAGTATCAAAGGGCCATAACTTCTGAACGGAACATGTAAGAGCAAAACCCCACCTTCATGCACAACTACATATCAAGCCAAGCATTGTGGTAAAGTTTCATTAAATTCCCACCAGTAGTTTAGGAGGAGTTGCGTTCACGCGAATATCGGACGGACGGACGGACGGACGGAAGTTCTTACGAACGTCATTTATGTGGCTACTCTATTGTCCTCTCTATTGTTCTTTTAGCCACATAAAAGAAAAAATTAGCCACGTAACAGAACGGAATGAATAGAATTTACCGTTACCATTGTTCTCATAGCCACATAAATGGCGTGGCGTAAGCACGGACGGACGGACGGACGGACGGAAGGACGGACGGACGGACGGACAGGAGCAACTCTTAATGCCCGTCGCCATTTCATGGCGGGGGCATAAAAACAATATTCTTATTCCGATCACGGTATTTATAGTTAGTTTATTTTACAAGAGGACAACCCAAGAAATAGCGAATTTAACTTCGTTGATGACCCGCGTCAGTCTAGCGGAAAGCTCGCGCTATCTACACAGCTGTCACCGGTCACCTCTGTGTGTTTCAATATACGATAAGAGTATAGGGTATAGAATGCAGATTACACGTGTCAGATAATGAAAATGAATAATCAGTACGGTGAACAATATAGAATGGCGTGAAATGGAATTTAGTACAAGTATTATTGATATAAATGCCTAATAACAGTAAGTATTACAGTTAATTATAATCTACGTAGAGAAGAGAAAAGGACCTAAACTGTGTTTTATTTTGCTGGGTTGAACTCGAGTACGAGGTAGACGAGTCTATGTCCTCGGGGTAAGTGCCTGACCCATCAATATGCTCAACCCAGACACGCTCATGCAAGCGTAATACAACAATGACATCGGCATGATAACACTCAACATTAAAAGTCTTTGTCAAGCCTGGTGGTTGTGAACTATATTAAATCGTGTGTACTGATCTTTCCTACCAGGAATGCAAATCTGCATCGAGAAATAATATGTCCCTGCAAGGGGTGCCGTGAAAATACCCGTTGAGGTGTTATACCCATCTCCAGCATTCAATGTCGATATAGTAAACACAAATGTTCAAGAAACACTAAGACTAAGGTTCTGTATATTGTGAGCTTGGAACGCCACTGTTAGAGTCACTGAAATAAACGGCAAACATACTATTATTCCATATGTCTATTTATTTGAATTGTGCAAAATTAGGCTGCAACAGAACTTAGAACTAAAAGAAATATTAATTTTACATTATTATAAATGGGGGTATGGTCTTGCAGCTTATATGCACACTTTTCTGGATGTCGATGCCAGTGAGGAATGATATTGAATTTTAACACAATTACATGTATACACTGCTACATATTTACATTTAAACTTCCTCCTCTACGATGAAGTCTTATTCATCTAACGAATAATAATGACTGATGGTAAAAAGTGTGACGTATTACTATAAAAGGCGTGGATACAGTAGAGTCCTTCACGATTTATTGGACGTCGCCGAGCACGAACGTTTTGCCACGAGTTGCTGCGAAAAAGCGTGCCGTCATTCACTTTGTTGTCAACGTAGCTGTTCCAACAGCCATTCGAAAAAGTCGTTATATCATGAATTCTTCTAGTTATTTCAATATTAATGAGATTATTTATGTGTGTAGATGTAAGGATTGAATCGATATTTGATGCATATCCTTTGGGTATGAAAAACAGTTGGATTGTTTAAATTACGTGAGAAGCCCTTCGGGCTTCACACATTTTAAACAAACCAACTGTTTTCTATACCCAAATGGAAACCATCAAATATCGATTTAATCCTTAAATAATCTTGAAGTTTTTTTAAAAAAAAATATATGCTCCTGCTCCAAGAAAATACCAAATTGAGACATTTTCAATGCCAGCAACATCTAAACAATATCACCCTAACAGTCTACGTGCGGAATAGCATCATAATAATATGGGATATTTACCATTTCCAATTCATATGTTGGGCAAAGTAAGTCTGGTGCACCCTAGAACCTGGTATAAACCAAATATGCAAATTGTTTTGCCTCTGACCGTTCCAAGGCGGTTACCCACCCACTCCGGGTTCTAATAACCTAAATGATTTTGTCACTTTTAATGAAGCTTTTGTCATTTTGTTCACTGCATAGTTATACAAAAAGTATCTTTATTTTCAAAAATCAACAATTCTGTGTATGGTTTATCAATAAACAGACCAGAAAGATAGATTGTACTCAAAAACACAAAAGAACAATAACATATTATCATTTAGGTGCCAGTTATCTGAAAAAATGTCAAATATGATTTTTTTCAGTTCCGTTGCCATGGTAACCGAAGTTTTAGTATTTCATTTTGTAAAATTAGTTACTTGATTTATATATAAATGTTATTCAAGGGCAATAAACAGAGACTGAAATTTCTTATAGTTGTCACATAAATGCACCCAATTATTTAGACATATTTTGACAAAAGTAGGCTTTTTCACACTTACGGTGGTTTCCTCAAAAATGCTGCTTTTCAGTTAAAATAAGTCGTTTTTGAAAAAAAAAGAATTTGTATACTCCAAACACAACAAGGTACCTGAAAATGATAATAACTCATTTTGGCCAAAAATTGCATTTTGGACCATTTTTCCCAGAGAATGCCACATTTTATAAACCATGCTCTGCCTTCCTCTCTTCATTTCGGGCGTGTGGGTAGGCTGTGTCTCCTGGATCTGGCTATGCCTGATATGCATTTCTTTTTTTTTTTTAATTTATATATATGTGTGTGTTTGGATTTTTAAACAAAAATCGTTTTTGCAATCTAGAGACTAAGATTAAGTAAGAAGATGTTTTTTTTCTGTTAAATTAGGTGGAAGATACATGAAACATATTTAAATAAGAAACCAAGTAACATAAGGTATTACTTAATTTACCTTTAAAGTTCAAGTGAAATTATAAACTCATATTCTCTGTCGCAAAACACCGGAAGCCGACGGAGCGGAATCGGCAATTCTGTAAGTGTTATTATTTACACTTATGTAATGTTTGATGACTAAGAAGCTAGGAACAAATACAACAATCGACATGGTTGCAGGAAGCATCTTGGAGAGACTCACCATCGCATTTCCGACCTAGAACGGATGGTCGTGGATTGGTACATGTTCGGGTCCTTGATTTTATGCCAGCTCCGCAGGTAACACTACAAGAAGGCCACGTACCCCGCATGGACCAGCCACCATCTGTAATCCAATCAGCAGAATTCGTCTTAAATATGTTTTAATACATACCACATATCACATTTTACATGTATTAAGCTAAATAACTGGTTGTCAAATAGACCTTTAAAATACCTTATTGAAAGAAATACTTAATTTTGAGTTCATGAGCGTTATGCGTTATGCCACGTTTATATTTGCCTGTGTAATCTTGATAAAATATCTAGGGTAAGAAATCACTTTGAAAGGTAAAATCATAATACAATACGACATTAATGAAGGTCAAATCATAATTCAATACATCAAAATAAAAATAGTTAATAATAAAACAAATGCCAGCACATGACCCTGGCGGACATAAGGTGACGTCCATTGTATCACCAAAACAATTTTCGCCTAAATACTGTGGAATTGGATTCGAACAAGTTCGATGTTCGCGTTGAATTCCTATGTCACAGGTCACTGGGCAGGCTTCCCAAGGTAACCAAAGCGCCCAGTCCCCTTTAACTGTGAAGTAGCTATTATATCACTTTATCGAAAATAACTGAAAAAAAGAGTTAAATTAATTTTATTTACAGACATCATTTTCATAAGAAACAATATGCCATCAATTACCTACCAAAGAGAGATCTTATATAACATGTAGGGACATAAGTAAATAACAAAATTAATACTTACAATGGTTTAGACTACTTTTTATACATTAGATTGCTTTTGATTGATTACATAAACTAGTAAAGTATACTAACTTTCCAATTTTAACATTCCTGAAATCAAACATAATTACAAAGTAGACTTCAATGAAACTTAGTCTAGTTGTCGGACAACACAAGATAAGAGCTCTAAAACTGCATTAACCATCAATATACATTAACGTATTTAATATTTAGACAAAATGTCCGCGGCGTATTTTGAAAGACAATATATATAATCGGCATTGTTTTCTGTTCATTGTCATTATTTGTCTTTTCTTCCACTATCGCATTAATTAATAAAATTGTCTGCATCGTTCTTAAACAAAAACTCTAAACCAATAAAAATTCAGTAACTTATTGAAATTCCATTGTAATGATAATAATCATACATGTATAGAGTAATTAATGTAACACAGTTGTAGTACCTAAAAGTTTAAAGTCTCAATGTTATTAACAGTAATGCATCTTTATGCCGACATAGCATAACCTTTGGTTGAGCGCAACTCAGTATGTTTACTATTAAACAATACACATTTCGATCCGCTCTTAAGACCGTGCGATATGACGATACGCTATTTGTTCTTAATTAATTTGTATACCATTCAATGGTCCCCAAATAATAGAATGTGTTTGCCTGTTAATGATAAAAGTCTTAACTTAACAGAATATTATAGACTGATCTAAAAATAGAAATTCTGCTTTTCACAGCGGCCAAAAAGCAAAGTTTAAAAACAATCAACCGCTGTATCCTTAGGTTGCTTGAACAATACAAGTTCAAGTTTTATGATAACAATAAATGTTAAAATTGGATCGAAGCTAACTAGCTTTAAATTCAAATATTTTGTGCAATATTAGAACACTCAATACATTGGCTGAATACTAGAATGTTAAGAAACGAATACCTCATATTTCATGCATTACCTAAAATTCAAAATAACCTCAATTACACTTTTGCTATTGTCAAATTCCTTTGAATTAACTTGACAAACATTTGCGTCGTTGATTTTGCTAATACATGAAGTATTAAATGCAGTTATTCAGCCAATCAGAAAATTAGATTTTGCGACAATTTAAAATTGAGCTTGCAAACATAAGTACATACTTAGATCAATACACTTAACGGTGTCCCTAAACTAGATCAATTTTAATCTTACAAATAATTATATGTTGGCATGGGGAGGTTGTGAGGTCATACATTAGACAAACTTGAGGATGTTATCGTGATATGTTATGAAAGGAAACGATTCTAATTATTTCAAACTTGAAGATAATCTTTTTGAATCTTTTCTACAATATATATAAGTAGTGAAACACAATGAAAACTCCGCAACAGTTCTATATCTAGATCAAGTTTAAACTGCGCAATTAACTCTATCATTAGCCACCGGGGTATTGAATTATATTTATCATTATGGTAGTATTATAGTGCATGTTGTATCTCATGTTTAAAAGTATAAATGTGTTTTATATCTGTTAGACATAATGCAATTCAGAATAAGTACTATTTATTGATAGTGATACATAAACAAATATGCTGTTTCATGTGTTTGTGATTTTAAAATTGGCATCTTACAGCGGTGAGTTCTTATAATTTATGCAAACTAATACAATGTTGTTATAAACATAGTCGTATTTCAAACACAATATTTTGAGTTACTAGCTGTATAAAGGTATTCGGTGTAGTGCATCCAGATAACATTATAAGTTTCTTGCATGTGTGAGGTGAAGATGAAAAAATCTGTCACAGAGGGAACGAGGCTCTGCCGAGTTCCCGCAAAAACAGTTCACCCGAGGTGACAGATTTTTCTATCTTTACCGAATGTCGCATGCAAGATACATTTTCTTGCATACGTTGTAGTGTTCATAACATTTGTGTTTGTGTATACAAACTTAATTTTGTCGCTTAACGCTCAAATTTTGACGTTTACGCAAACCTTGTTTTGTAAATAACGTCACTTACTTGAATAAATAACGTCAAATACTTGAAGACGTGACGTCACTCATTTAGCACGCGAACGTTATCTTTTTCCTAGGGAAATGATATGATTTTCTTTCCCCGTTAAATCATGCGGAAATACTTATCCGGTATGCAAGAATGGCATATCCCAAATAGTATTTCGATCTTAAGAGCAATCATTCCTCAAAGTAAAATAGATACAACTTCTTTGCATTGACCGAGTCTTTCAATATATATTGTTTGTTTTCTGTTCTAAATGTTATCTATTTACAGGTCAAGAATGCATCGAGACGGCAACACCACTTGACAGAATGAACACCAGGAGTGTGAATTATACAGCAACGACTTCCGGCACTGATAACCATTTATTTCAAGGGTGGTATAGTGCCATGTATAATGGGTCTCAGTATCTGATCGCAGACAGCAACCACCGTCCAGCTTCAACAAACAGCTGTGGAACAGTATTTCCGATATATATGACTGGTAAAGATAATTTACAAGTCTGTAACCCCTCGGGTTCTCTTTTTCGTTAATTGTTTATGGTGTATATTTTGAAGTTGATCATTTTATTACCCTTGCTCTTGTTTCCTCTCTCTTTGTTGGCTGTGTGGGAAGATTGTGTCTTTTGGATGTTGCCATTCCTGATATGCATATTTTACTGTTTTTAATGTTTGCTGCACAAGCGTTATAAATTACTGGTTTTAGGTATATTTGTCTTTTTTCTTGACATTATCAGTTTCCGTGTATATTTTAAATTTGTTAATTTTCTCCGTTGGTCTTATTCAGTAAGATTGTCATACAACCTGTTTACTTTACAAGGTAAATTGTATTTTAATGAGTTTTGAGAAAATTAAAACAATCATTTATTAATTGTCTATTTCATGGAAATTAATATCTTTTTACCGATTGCTAGTTGAAAGGAATAGTTTTTTTTTTCGATTTATACAATGTCTTTCACAAAACAATGTCTTTACTTGAGTTTGCTTACTTGCGTGCACACTAAAACGAACATACTTGTGTAGGTGTACATCCGAGCTTAGAACCTATCACAGAGGAACCTATTGATGCTTTAATCTGCACTTTGGTCAGAAGTAACGGTTCTTGTAGCGTTTACCGATTTATCAAAATTCGGAAATGCAATGGACAAATTCAGTATTTCCTCAATCCCGCTTGGTCGCCAACGCTGGACTTCAGTGGATATTGCTTTGGTAAGTTTTTCATTTTACTTGGAACACAACGTTAAAAACAGAAAATGAGTAGTAAGTAAAATTACATATTAAGAAGAATTTATAATCACTACTTATAATCCTTTTGTAGAAAAGAGTTTGCTAATCTTTAGTTGTTGTAACAAGAATTGAACAGATTTAGTTATACAACTCAAATTCACATTTGTTTCGGAGAAGTTAACGTAGAGTTAACGGACATTCTCATAAATAATAATACGCTACTGTAACAGTGACTGCTAGTTACTGCTATTGTGTTTTAAGAACTTTGCTTTAGGGTTTCCTAAAATCTTCTTAAATACAATGTAGATGAAACATAATAAGCCACCAAACACGACCGTCAAAAATCAAATTATTTCAGAATTGGTTTGATTGGGCATATGCGCAATGACAGCTATGGACTAAAACTGCCCAAACCGGGTTGATCGCTACTTAATATTTACATAATTATATATGTTTCGCGCTCAACGGTTTACATAGGTGGTAAATGATAACATCACTTATTGAATGTACGGGGAGACATTTTACAGCCGCCACAAATATTGCTAAAGTAATATTTAAATATATGAAAAAACATGTTTTGAAAGTTTGCAATATAGCTAAATAATTGAGGCGGATTGAGTCGCTGGGCTCTATTGATTCTCATCTAAGCCCAATTTTTTAATATTTTGCATTATCATTGGTTGTGCAGTGTTGCGGCGTTTTCCCGAGTATAAATCGGTTAACAGTTTCATAAGATAATGATGATTACGTTTATCTACGCAACCTTTTATATTGCTATGGGCGTTCGCTTAACTGGTCGATTTCGAGATTTAGCTTTTTTATCATTTATACGTTACAAGTTTTGTGCAGTGTGGATGCCGTACAAACGTCTACCCGTGCAAATAAGTCTTTATTATCATTAGTTTAAATCGGTTACCCGTGTTATATGATTTTGGTCAGATTTAACAGTTTTATGTGCAACCTTTTTTATGGCTATTCCAGCGCAGATGGTAGCGTTTTCTGACTAATGTTGCTAGGCGTTGTAGCCGTTTCGGTTCAAACATTTATAATTTCTAATAACTTTCGACTTTTAAACTTAAAAACAATTTTTAAGTATTTTTGCATTTATGGTTGTAGATCTGTCGGAAAACATATTGACTGCAAATAATGTTGGTAAGAACATTTAAATTGTTGTTGTTTTTTTTCCAACTCTTCACAATTTTGTCATATATCACTTAACATAATATTTTTAATCACCGAAGTGTAAATGCATAAAACCGTATTGTTTCTAAATATTTTTATTTTTAACACGTAAGATACACACATGAAACAATATGCACCTGCGATTAAAACTTAAAACATTTTCAGTACTATTTTCTCCCTAAATGAATACAACTTTAATAGTTTTGTTTTTATTTGAAATCAAAATTAAAATTAAAATTAAAAACTTTAATGATACATTTACCATATTTGCCTTTAGCCAGTTTTGCTTCCCAAACGGCATATGCTTCTTATTTGCAATCACTAAATATGAACATTTCTTAATAGGCTAACATAAACATATACTCGGTAAAGGTGCATGCTAAAGATCATACCGTTTTACAGTTTGTCTTTAAAAGGATGTCCTAGCATAACATTTGCTTATCGGAAGAGATTAAAGACTCATCAAAACACAAAATCTTACTTACTCACTATATGTTTAAGAGAACCCGTATCTTGTGGAAAAGGGCATAAGATGTCTAGTTGATACATTTTACAATAATGGGTCACTAAAATTGCAAATGGCGAAAAACGTGCTATTACCTGAAGAAATGTATTTATCTAAGGATGAACTATTGTTTGCATGCTCAGTTAAGTCTAACGCATGTTCTTATTATCAAGCACATACTAAAACAAAAGACAAACCATTTCCATTAGAACTCTGAAATTCATTTACAATATACCAAAACAACTCAAAAATGAAATAAGTATATGCTGGTCTACGATCATTAGTGCCAATTCGTCAAAATGATGTTCTGGTTTTCAAGAAATTGAAGAAAAACGTACTTCCGGGTATACTTTCGCTTTCAGGGGCAAATCATGTTGAGTACCTTTTCAAAACTCGACGTTTATTTCCATCGGCAGACATATCAAGTAAAGAAATATAGTGTAATGTGGTTGTATTTAACTTTGGATACTTATTAAGTTGTTCGAAACAAAGCTTTATTTACATAGAACAGACACACACAAAAAGGAAATACCGTTCGCACAAGAACTCTGTAAAGCCTGTTTTAAACGTCTAGAAAAATAATACAGATATTTTGCGGTCAACAGTCAAAATAATATCATAAATTTTAAGTAGCACATCAAAATGTTTTAACCGTCAAACTGAAAGTAGACCCGGAAGTACGCTTTTCTTGAATTTCTTCAAAACCCTAACATTATTTTGACGAATTTGCACCAATGATTGTAGACCAGCATATACCTATTAATTATATGTATTAGTTGTTTTGGTATATTATCCATGAATTTCAAAGATGTCATGCAAATAGTTTTTCTTTTGTATTAGTATGTGCTTGGTAATGAGAAGATGCACCAGACTTAACTGAACATGTAAACATTAGTTCATTCTAGATGAATAATTTTTTTTTCAATAAAATCTAGGTGGCAATGTGTATTTTCCCCAAATTCATTTTAGAAATTTTAGCCAGTTTGCGCCATTTGCACCGTCAGTGATACATTAACTATTTTAAAATTTAATCCATTAACATTTTATAAGTAATGCTTAACTGGATTACATGTCAGAATAACAAAAGCTTGGTCATAAATATTTTCGACATTCTACAAGAGGAGATAAATTCTCAATATACACATAAATTTAAATTCTTTCACTCATTAATATAATATTATTCATTACCGTTTTATAGTATTATTGCAACATTAATGAAATGGCCTCATTAAACATTGTCATCGGAAACAAATGGTTAGGAAATCTAAAATCTCCATCTTATTATGTTTGCACCGTGTGTTAATTCAAAAGTGAGAGTCTGTAATATTAAGCATTGATTTTTGCCATTTGCTAAGGTATTTTTGAGCAGTATTCCATCTTTTTATAAAAAAAGAACTATAGAAAGTACCTATAGATTAAAGCACTCCGCAAGAATGAACATTTGGAATACACATAAAACGATATCATAATTTAATATTATCACCATTCACTCAACAGTATCACATAGTGTCGGAGAGGGAGGGAATTTGCGAAAATTCAAACTTAGTTAATAGTTATATTTTAAATCATATTTTCATTATTAAAACAAAGTTCAGTAAGAACTATTCTAAAATGGAAACTTCTTATTTTAAATAGAACAATTATGCAATGAAACAGCAAAACCTCTCGACCGAATGGACACCAGGAGTGTGAATTATACATCAACGACTAACAGTACTGACACTTATTTGCAAGAAGGATGGTATAGTACCACGTTTAATTGCTTGCAATATCTTATCGCAGACAGCAACCACAAACCACCGTCAACTCAACGATGCGGAACAGTGTATCCTATTTATATGAGAGGTACGTTTGAATTATTTTCAACAACTTACACCATATAAATAAGTTTTTGAATTATGTTCAACAACTTACACCATATTTATTAAGTTTTTGAATTATGTTCAACAACTTATAATTAAAACCATGTTAATTAAGTGTTTTAGCTATGTTCAACATTTAACACCGTGTCAATTGTGTTTTAATTATGTTCAACAACCCCTGCAATTCATTTCTATGTGTTGGTACAATCAACAAAAACAACACGGTTGGTGCCAATTGTTAAAGTTGAAATTGTTGTTTATCAGGTTCACATCCTAGCTTTGAACTTATTACCGAGATGCCTTTAGATGGAATAGTCTGTTTCCGGACCAACATTGGAGTCTGTACGTTGGTTGCACCTGTAAAAATCCGGAAGTGCAATGGACAAATACAGTACTACCTTCACAACTTCCCTTGGCTTTATATTGGTTTTTGCTTTGGTAATATTTGTTTCAGTACATAATTTTTAAAGATAATTTAAATTTACATTAATAAATATAATTATTTGTTATTAAAACATCTTCAGTTTATCGTCGGATTTACAGGATAAAATCTTCTGAGCGTTTATATTTGTTTAGATATTTTTAAAAGTTTACATTTATGGTTTTAGATCCATGGCTTAAGAATGACAGTGGTAAGACCTTTTTGTTCAGTATTTTAAATAAATATGATAAGTCAAAACAACATTATAGCATATAGGTCTTTGCAGAGTTTCTTGGGCTGTTAATCCCAAGTACTCTATATTCAGCCAATCAGTAAATTTATCTTTGCTTTTTATAGACAACTTAAAACAACTGATCTTTGGAAATACACTTCTTTTTAATTAAATTATCTTTGACACTAATTCAAATGTGATATGTCATCTAGATGTTTAACTTGCTAATCAATCAATTTTAATCGTCATGAAGATATGTAAGATAATTCTTGTCTTTTCTTTGATGTTGAAACATAAGCTGGCACTTAAAAGTTAATGATATATGATTATTATATATATAATTTCAAAATACAACTTTGAGCACTATATTTAAATAAATTTTGTAAAAATATTGAGTTGCGCTCAGCCCGCGTCTGTGTAGCGTGGACAGCTTTTGCTCACAACGAGGACTTGCAGAATTTAAAGAAATATTAATTTTGAAGACATTAATCGCATTTCTGAAATAAGTATCTTCGTAAGCATAATTTCCGTTACAAGCAGTTTATAGAAAAGATTAACGAGTATATTAAAATTATTTGATTTTGAGTATTTATTTGTTTATTCGCTTAAATAGTGTGTGTGTGTGTGGGGGGGGGGGGGGGTACAGCAACGGACACAACAAGAGAATACAATAATGTGCTCGTCAATGTTTTACCTTAAGCAGCCATCACTGGTGTAATAACAATTAATCTTACAATTTTTCTCGTGTGTAAATTCATTTAACGAAAGTTAAACCTGACAGCTGTTGATTTAAAGGTAATATTCAACTAAGAAAATCTCTTCTTTGCCAACTGAAATTGACGTTTACATATCAGAAAAAGCACCAAAAACGACGATTGTGTATTGAATTTTGGATTGATTTTATTGATTATTTAGATATTATTCTGAAGATTACCGATTGAATGCCATTGCCTTGGCCATTTCGTTTTTATAATAATGGTTTTGTCACAGAAAATGGTAATTTTGATTACTTTAGCAAAAACAATCTGATAAATTCTTTATCTCACTAACGGTATCTCCGCTGCACAAAATTACATTATTGCATTGATGGTTTGGTTAATCAGTTTTAGGCATTTTTTAAGTCACAGCATTACTACGCGAACATTCAATACAAAGACTGCTTTTTCTTTAATTTGTAAGCTGGCATATGTATGTGGTTTCAAAAACTTTTTTCGGGCATATTTGCAGCAACAATTGCATTTAAATATGGTTATAAAAATATATAGTAACATATATATAATTCAATCATTAACAATTCTACTTTCGCATAAGACTGTTTAAAATATTTGAAAAAAAAGATAAATATAGTAAACGGTCGACTAAGGCGCTTACGTTATTGAAATGTATTTAGATTTAGCATGTCACCACATACCTTTGTGTGTTTTGTTGCTGTTCTTTTTCAAAAAGGAAAACGTAACGTATTTAGAAGACTTAAGTACTACCGAGCATAAAATGTTCATAATTATGAAAATTACTCTCAGTGTTAATTTCTCTCAATTAATTATTCATCAAGGTTTGCCTTGTCATTATACATACATGCACTACTTGTATGACAATATTCGAAACGATTTATCAAGACTGCTTGTACCTTTTAACATACTCACTATATTTCTTTTGTTATTTCTGGCATCTTTGTATATAGTGGGTCCTGGTATGGAACCCCAGTGGCAAACTGTTTTGCCACTGACCGTTCCAGGGCGGTTACACCTCGGTTAATCATTTTCCATGTAGTTGAGTCTGTTTTAAAGATGATCTTTTTATAAACCCATGAACTTTTTTTTCAGTCTGATTTTGACGATGTGAAGAGTCTGTATCTTCTAGATGTGAAAATTTCTTCCATGTGTATTTAAACTAAAAATATTGTTTTGTGCTTGATGTTAAGACTTGCGAAGCCTCGGTATTATTTTATTATTTAAGTTGATAATAATGATACATACGAGGTACAGTCAAAAAGTTCCCGGACTGCCGTTATACGCGAACTAAACGCATTAGGATTTTTAAAAAGTGGTATAACTGAAAAGAGAAAAGCAAGTCCGACAAGTGCATATAACATTTGTATTGATACAATATATAATACATAATATCTTACAGTTCCGAAAACATATACCAACAGTGTAAGGATCACTTTGACGTCGCACAGCGACGTCAGCAGCGACGTCTACATTACGTCATGAATCAGTTAAGTCACACCTCGCTTGGTTTCTGGGTCGTAGAGACTAATCCAAGTTTGGTCCGTTGTCACGATACGTCCGAGAAAAGCGACGTCAGCAGCGACGTCTACATTACGTCATGAATCAGTTAAGTCACATCTCGCTTGGTTTCTGGGTCGTAGAGACTAATCCAAGTTTGGTCCGTTGTCACGATACGTCCGAGAAAAGAATCCCCTTCTTGCTCCCAGCGGCGAAGAAAAGACGTCGAGTGCGCGACGCGAGCTTTCTGTTGTCGTCCGTTAAAAGCCGCGGCACCCACCTTACGCACACGTTAGACATATTTAATTCCGTCGAAAGTATGTTATGAACTGTGCCGTGACTAATTCCTACAATGTGAGCTTCATCGTCAACTGATTTCCACCGGTCAGAGAGAATCACGGTCTTCACTTCTTCTCGAACGCGCTTTTTCGGCCGCCCACTGCGACGATCATCGCTTATTTCCTCGCGGCCATCCCGGAATCTCTTGTGCCAATCAAACACAATCGTCCTTGAAAATGTACTGCCGCCGTTGCTTGGATTTAAGAACTTCCATGTTTCCGTAGGCGTTATCCCAGCCTTCACACAGAACTTGATGACGGATCTTTGTTCCGTACGCTGTGGTGACGTCGCCCCGATTTCAGTTGACTTTTCATCCATGGCTACGAGAAACATTCATAAAACGCGGAATTTTTATGTCAAGACGTCAAAATTTTGAGCTTGTTTTGAAAAAACGTTTGTGTGATGTCATATTGACGCTGCGTGTAAAAAGGCGCGTAATAATAAAGATATGATCGTTTAAATAATAGTAAGAATATCGGTCATAAGCATCATTTCTAAGTGATCCGTACACTTGAACAGTATACTTAAGTTTCTTTAGAAAATATGAGTTTTTACTATTTAAAACTACAAAAACTTCTTAACATGGTTGTTTATAACTTAAACTTGCATGTTGAACAAATATAATGAACAAAAACGTTGGAAAAAATACAATTCGAAGGCAGTCCGGGAACTTTTTGACTGTACCTCGTATATACATGCATGTCAATCTATAAAACAAATCACGGAACTGATTAAAATGAATAATAAATATTGCAAAGGTAAGAGTCGGAATATTTTGCGCATGTAATTATAACAGTCTTTAACTGCATCGTTAATTTCACTATTTGACATTAAAATTAATATCAACATGCTAACATAGTTTTCAAAATAAATCTTCTTAATTAGCATCTCATTCAAATAATTATCACCACAAAGGTTAGAATTTTATATAAACTGGTCATATTATAAGTTACATGTCATCAGCATGTAAAAATCAAGAGGTTATAATGAATTGAACAATTTCATCGAATGAATAAATATAACTGAACAACAGATTTAGTGTATATACATGTAAATATGAAATACGGCCTTCATAACAGTCAGCAGCACAATTAAATAAATTGGGTTTTGTTTGTTGCGGCTATCTGCATAATGATAAGTAGATATATATTCTTTAATCCGATTGCCACAACTTAACTTCATGTTTTAAACAAATTTCCGGACATTCGAATACAAAAACCGTATTTGAATATTCGTTGTCAAACGGAATATTCGAATGTTCGCATATTCGGTTCCATCCCAATTTTGCTGTAATATTGAAACTATCCATCATAAAAACTGTCTGCAATCTTAAAAATGTAGTGTTAGAAATAACATTAACATACATAGGTATTGTTTTCATCGACCGTCAAAGGCCGTAACAGAAACCAACACTGTATGAATAAACGGCGAGTGACATCTTCTTGATGTACCACAAAGCACAAACTGTGATATTGGCATATATTAACACGGATCTTTGAAAGCCAATTAAAATTTGAATTGGTAAGCTCGTTATGATTGGGCCTGATCAACGAACGTAATGGAAATACATGGTATTGCCCACACCGCCAAGCAAAAGGTTGAGCGCAATACAATATTTACATCAGTAAACGGTACAATTCAATTTTGAACCTGCCTTAACGATGGTGGTGAATATAGGACCTTAAATGAGCAATTTGCATAAATGTACCATTCCATGTTCAGCGGATGATCGTACTCAGGTAAAAGAATGGGTTTGTTCTAAACGAGAACTGAATATTAAATTCACTTTTGCTTTGAAGATTGCATTACAACAACATCAATTGCGACATCTACACAATTGACATCAACATCTACGAAGCTTTTAGCATCAGCAACACCGACATCAACGTCAGAAACCATTTTTTCGACGACGACATCAATACAACCAACTCCAGTAACTACAACTTTTCCGACGACGACTGTCACAATCACACCTTCGAGGACAACAACAACTTCGAAAACGACAACAACGGAAAACAGTTTATTTTTATTTATATCTAGACTAAGAATCGATTCTATTGTATAAGAGATTATATTTAAATATAAAAATTGGACTGTTTCTATGAGAATTGAAATTATAGACCGCATTAGCTTACATGTACCATCCTGTCACATTTTCTTCGATTTTCTAATAAAACCAAGTTTTAAATTGTGTCTGAATAATGTAGGAAGTTCACACGTTAGTCAGCTGGTTTTTAACGATATGATTGACATCTTTAAAATATTAAAAACCCATCTTATTACATAACACATGTTTGTACGAGTTATATATACTTAAAGAATTTAGAAACGAGACTTATTTATTAATAAATACTTAAGTATACATTATTTTCGTATTTCAGTTGGCATTATTCGCGTTAAAACAGACCTGCAATTCAAAACAGAAGGACAACCTACGAATCGCCAAAACATAACTCCTTTCATTTTATTTCGTTGTGATTTTCTGAAAGCTTCTGGGCGCATCTACACCGTCTATTGGTAAAACATATATGTTTATAACTTGGTCTTTGCCAATCTATTTTTGGTTGTTGTGTTTTTGTTTAATTCTGAAGGTGTGGATGTAGACTCGAGATGGTATACCAAAATAAGTATTTTTTAGCCAATTGGTGATTTAACTCAAATTTACAAAACAACAACGACAATAAAAATGAAGCTATACCAGGCCGATCAAAAACTACAGATCGAGCAATTAATCCAGAAATTTTAAAGTTTTGATATCAGTAGACAGAGGTGATTCTCGTGCATTTTTCAACAATTTACACCAATTTATCTCTAAAACTTGTGTCACCATCGAGCAATCAAGAAAAGCAAAGCAAAGCAAGTAACCAAATTAGTCAGGATAATTATAGTGCAAAATAGGTAAGAGTAGCCGTATACACAATAAAAGACATTTTACATAGACCATCAGGAAGAAAAAAATATTTTTGCATACCAGATCAGGTCATCCGGTGTTTTCACCCGTGTAGGAAATTTTGATTCTACACCCCCCATGCAGAGTGAGTCACGCGCCTTATATGACGTCACGACGTCTTACGCATTTATGAATGAACGATAAACGGGTACCATGTTCTATTTGTAATATCCGTATAGTAAACAACGGTACGGTATTACCCAAGGGAATCCGATTAAATAAACAATTGAATGTCTCGTATATCACTTCGCTACTATAAAAAAGTAGTGCTAAGATAAATGTACAGGAAAATATCCCAAAATGCGCAAAATAAATACGGTATGCAAGAAAAAGTATCATTCACTTACGTTGGGTTAAGATCGCGTGATCCAGCCCTCGTGAAATATGCACTTAGGCGGTAACTCGGCAGAGCCTCGTACCGCCCTTGTGCATATGTCACTTAGGCTGGATCACGCGATCTTTACCCAACACACGTGAATGATACTTATAATACTACACGGTTAAAAACCAACACCAATAATAAGCAACAAAAACCAAACTGACAATATATTGACATTTCAATCAACACAAGTAAATCTGGATAGGGTTCTGCCTTGGAACGGTCAGTGGCAAAACCAACATTATATTAGCTACTTGGGGGTTAAATCCCTTTTGACGTGTACACTACCTCCCTCTACCGCAATGCCGTAACGTCATGAAAATAACCATCACAGGTAAATGTCTGCTGTAAGGTTATAAACTTGACAATTCAAAATAATTAAAGTGAAACATTTCAGCATGTCTCATAATTAGAGTAAAGTAGTTGTTGTCATCTATATATAGATTAACAGTTTTTGGATAATGCATTGTCTTCGACCGATTTAAAGTTGTACATGTTATACAGACACGAAGTAATAAATGACATAACTACCAGAACAAATATCGAAATTATTTAGTAATGTTGAAGCATTTGTAAAAGTATAATTATTACAAATAAATTGCAGTCCTGAAAGGATGTAAGTGCTTTATCAAATATCTAGGTTTAGTTTTAAACGAGTAATATTTTGATGACAAAACACGTTTACATCAAATGCATTAACATTTCTGACAATTGTTTGATCGCAATTTAAACTATTGTTTATACTGAAATTGGAACACTTTGATCGATATGTTTTTTAAATACACATACATTTAATCCAAAAAAGCACGGTTATTAAACAATTTTGTTCCAAGAGAGTAACTTTCCTATAACTTTAGGATTTTACAACTTTAAAGCGATGATATAAACAATAACTTGTGTTATGTTTGGCGTTATAAGAAAACTATTAAGTGCATTACTCATAATAAATATTTAACATTAATACAAAACAGTTTTATAGGGTAACAGAAAGAAATTTTAAGGTAATAATAACGTAATGAATTACAATTACTGATCGAAACTATTTTGATAGGTTTGTCGATGGTGTATTGTTTAAAAAGACCGGTCCGACTAGTAATGAGACAGATTTCCTATTGCACGAAGACACATTGCTAACATATTTAGCAGGATTAAACTTACATGGCAAACAGGTAATCCTACAATGCAGTTGCAGTTTTAAAAAGTACACTTCCTATTTATTTTATATGCTATTTTTCATAATAAAAGTGTAAAGTAAATTATGTATATTTTTGAAAAGTCATGAGTTATAAAAAACGCAAAATAGAAATGATATTTAGAGGCAAAGATAGTGGGGCAATATTATATTTGCCGGAACTAAAGCAAGCACCTAAATCGACAGTTAACAGGCGTGTAGTAATTTCAAGATTTATATTCGCAGATCCCTTATTCTCTTTAGTTTCGCCCATTGTTTTCTCGTTAAGTGCAAACCCATTTTTTATCTGGGGACCATACGCCGCTAAACATGGAATGGTAAATAATCTGAAAATACCGCATTGGTGGTTCCATGTACACCGTCATCGTTTGCGATGGATCAAAATAGTACTGTTTATTGGTGTAAATATTGAGTTGCGCTCAGTCCGGTACTGTCCATGAACAGGCTAAATAAAACCGAGCCTGCAATATTTTCATATTTGTCGTGTTCGGTGCTTTCAGTTCCCTTGATCAATCTATTTTATAAGTTTTACCCATTTGTAAACTACGAAAAATGGGAACATACAGAAACCTACAGAAATTTAAATTATACTTAACAATCAATATGTTATTATATAAAAACCTTATCATATAAACGATAATGTTCCGGAAAACTTGCCGGACCAAAACTAGTTTGTAAAACCACTTAGAAATACATAAATTTAAAACCAGATGACATGAAGATAAAGTAGTATCTGTGTTGTATTTACGTGTTAATGATAATATGCTAAAATATTCATCTAGTATTTCAGTTAAATGTTATTTCACACACCAACAATAAAGATACATGTATTCCATTAAAATGACAATCAAACTGGCCAAGGCGCTGGCATTTTATCAGCAATCCTTAGCACAAAGAAGTAAAATCGTTTTTTGTTCGAATAATTTAAAAAACAACTTATACAATGTATTTCTACCTTTTACGTTTTGCAGTTATCCTGCAGCGTGTCAATTCATTCCATGTTCGATATGCGCAACGTCGTTTCTACGGCTATCAGTGGAAATCTGAAGATTGCAGCCGAGGTAATGGTGTTGAAACTCATAAAACAACGCTATCGGTATCACAAATTAAGGAAAACCTTTTCAATGTTTTATCGCCAGAACCCAGAATAAATTCTTAAGGTAAAGCAGCAGTTAAAATTCACTTTTGCAACAAAGTATTTCACAGCCAGTTATTTAATGGAGATTTAATGTAATAAATACTTAATTTCGCCCGGTTATTCGTAAAAAAAAAACATCTGTAAATTTAAGAAGAAAGGTTACCAACATAATATTCTACAGCGCTCTGCAGGCCTGTTGATTAACCACAGGTGATCATTACCTCTTTGGTTGCAAGAAAGTGGCAGGGGTTTAAGAGTTTATGAATGATGTTGCCTCTATCTGGGAGAGAACCTGCATCGCCACGACTATAGCGCCTATGTTTATTGTCAGTCTTGTATAAGAACCTAGAAGCTCGATTTCTCGCTGTTATCCATGTCATCGTGTTCTTGCTAATTTTGTTCCAGGAGCTCTGGTCTCGGTAAGATCTTTGAGTACCCACTCCTTTGGCTTTGTAATGCTATTAGCATCTTACGTTTTATATGTATGTGTGCTTTTGCATGAAACATTGTTGAGCTGATGGGTAAGTTAGAGTTTTTTCACCAAGACTTGTACTTGTGTGTTGATATGAGAAACTGTTGGGACAAGTGTGAGGTTGGTGCACCCTAGAACCTGGTTTAAACCCCCAATGGCAATTTGATTTGCCACTGACCGTTCCAAGGCGGTAACCCCTCGGGTTCTCATACTTGTTAATTGATTGTGGTGTCTGTTTTGAAGCTGATCATTTTATAAAGCATGCTCTTTCTTCGTCTTCTTCGTCTTGGCTGTTTGGGGAGGCTGTTTTTTCTGAATATGGCAATTTCTGATATTCATATAATTATTACCTTTTTTTCAAAATTCCATTAAAATGCATTGTCTAATTTTCTTATCGTTACAATTTGTTGTTTCATAATTTCCTGCTTAAGAAGATGCATAAAGAAACCTGTCTTTTATATATTTAGGATAAAGTCTATTCGTACGTTCCTAAAGAAAATAGAAGCTGAAACGTCTTAATAGATTCCGTATGATTTAGAAGTCCCCCTACTTTTGTAGCAACGCGAATGCGTTGTTGAAAATAGATCTATATAGATTTTGTCTTTTGCAAAATAGAAAAAAATAAGAAAGCAAGGATTTCTATTGAAATCAATCGCTGAGGAATTTGAATTTTCATAGCTTCTGATTTGGATATCAAGAATAGCCGCATCCAGAAAACACGATGAATGTAACTTCTGAATTATAGGATTTTGCAGAATGGTACAAACTTCAGCAATTTATATTCAGCAAACAGGATTCCTATGCGTTGAACCTTATTAAAAAACCAAAGTTTGTAAAGAAATTTTCTGTTTGGAACGCCTCCTGTAGAGCAGCTTGTTTGTTTACATATCGTCAACTTAGAGCAAAAACGGTATAAGTACCATTAAACTATGCAGTAGATATACGGTTACTACTAAGGCAACGATGTATTATTTTAATTCTTTCAACAATAATTGTATCGCCTGCGATAGCAGGTAGACACATAGGGATCCTATTGTCCGGCGGCGTCGGCGTCGTCGGCGTCGTCCGGTAGTCCCCCAACTTTAACCTGAAACTTAATGTTGCCTATAACTTTGAAAGTACTTGTCCTATTCACTTCATACTTGAAATATATCATCAGCACGAACAATGCCATCTGTGACGACAAGCATGATAACTCCAGTTTCAATATTTTTTGAGTTATGCCCCTTTCAAATGCAACTTTAACCTGAAACTTAATGTTGCCTATAACTTTAAAAGTACTTGTCCTATTCACTTCATACTTGGAATATATCATCAGCATGAACAGTGCCATCTGTGGCGACAAGAATGATAACTCCAGTTTCAATATTTTTTGAGTTATGCCCCTTTCAAATGCAACTTTAACCTGAAACTTAATGTTTCCTATAACTTTGAAAGTACTTGTCCTATTCACTTCATACTTGAAATATATCATCAGCACGAGCAATGCCATCTGTGACGACAAGAATGATAACTCCAGTTTCAATATTTTTTGAGTTATGCCCCTTTCAAATGCAACTTTAACCTGAAACTTAATGTTGCCTATAACTTTGAAAGTACTTGTCCTATTCACTTCATACTTGGAATATATCATCAGCATGAACAGTGCCATCTGTGACGATAAGCATGATAACTCCAGTTTCAATATTTTTTGAGTTATGCCCCTTTCAAATGCAACTTTAACCTGAAACTTAATGTTGCCTATAACTTTGAAAGTACTTGTCCTATTCACTTCATACTTGAAATATATCATCAGCACGAACAATGCCATCTGTGACGACAAGAATGATAACTCCAGTTTCAATATTTTTGAGTTATGCCCCTTTCAAATGCAACTTTAACCTGAAACTTAATGTTTCCTATAACTTTGAAAGTACTTGTCCTATTCACTTCATACTTGGAATATATCATCAGCATGAACAATGCCATCTGTGACGACAAGAATGATAACTCCAGTTTCAATATTTTTTTGTTATTCCCCTTTCAAATGCAACTTTAACATGAAACTTAATGTTGCCTATAACTTTGAAAGTACTTGTCCTATTCACTTCGTACTTGGAATATATCATCAGCACTAACAATGCCATCTGTGATGACAAGAATGATAACTCCAGTTTCAATATTTTATGAGTAATATCCCTTTCAAATGCAACTTTAACATGAAACTTAGTGTTGCCTGTAAAATGGAAATTACTTCTTCAATTAATTCACTTAATACTTTGAATAACTCATCTGCATTTACAAAACAATTTTTGAAAATGATAACTCAGGTTTCACCATTATTTTAGTTATTCCCCTCTTAAATGTAATTTAGATGACACATTTGTTCTGTTGTGTAGTATTGAAATCAACTTCAATAAAATATTTTTATTATATATGATTAAACATAGGCCCACATTTCAACGTTTTCCAAGCAGGCGACACATGTGTTCCGCGGAACACAACATTCTAGTATAAATGATTGTAAACAAGCATCAATTATTTTGAAGGTTACGACGAACCCTGTTATCTTATCAAAGAATGAACAGACAACGCTCAACATCAAATTCACACTTCCAATTGGCTGCGGATACTCCATTATAAATAATGAAAAACCAGCATTTCCCTGCGACTTCAGTTTAACTCTACACATGAAAGATGGTTGGAGATGCGGGGCAGGTGGTATTGCAAACATTGTGGACCATCCAAGCTTAAACAACTTCTGCACACAACCTATAAAAGTAAGTTGCAATAAATACTGCGAATACCATTACTGTATGTTTCCTTTTTTAATTGATCATAAAATCGTTTCAAAACATTACGATCCACCTATTTACATGTTATAACAGTTCCAAAGATATATAAACAACGTAATTAAACCTCAATTTTGTCTCGATATCTCTCCCTCTATGTATGGGGAAATTGCTTATACTGATGGAATAACAAAAATCATTCCTCTACGATCCGCTTTCGCCCTTTCAGTTACAAAGAAAACATGTCATAAAAATCTACACTGAAAGTACCCCGAAACTTTCAAGAAAATTATTATAGAAGATAACCTTCTTCCCTTCGACAAATAATGGACAATGCTTCATAAAAACAGCGTCTTGATAATGATTAATAAGATATATTACAAATTAGAAATAAACAAGCTGTAGAAGTAAGTGGATTTACATAATTTTCGATCACCCGGTACCGTCTAAAATATTGAAATGTGCCGCCAAATGAAATATATCGTACTCATCTACAATTGATACCAAACATAATAAATAACTTTTCATGTAAGTATCTTGATAAACTAAGAAGACATTCTCATCAAAACGTATTGTAAAACTTGTCTACCTACATCAAGTAATTGGTTTATCTACATCAACACTTCAGGAAAAAGACATGTTTAATGTTTGAAGTCAATATCATGACCACTGTTGTAGAATCAAATTTCTGGTGATTCTAAGCAAATACACTCCTTTAAAAGTAGTTTCTTTCCATTTCTAGTAAAGCTTAAGTGTTAATGCAGTCGAATATAGCTATAGTCGATTGCACAGCCTGAGTTGAAACATCAGAATATTTTTTGCCGAACTTGTAGGAAAGAGCTATAATATATGCTTTATCTAAAACTTATTTGCATTTACTGTCCTAGATGCTAGAGACGTCCAGTCAGTGGACCCAGGCACCATTCACTCATTCGATGAATATATCGACTATCGATTACAATTATGATGATGAAGGGACATATTATCTTAAATTGAAATTCGACAATTCAATCGCTCACAAGTTGTGGAAGAACTACAGCTTTTCAGATATAAAGGTACAGTTAACGATTTTTTTACGTACCTTTTTCTTCAAAACCATTGACAAGTCAGTTAAACAACTTGAAGATATAAATTTTTCTTTATAATTTCGGGTATAAAATTTTCTTTTCGTGCATAGGAATTTAAAGGCAGTTTACGTTATTGCACGCTTAAGCTAATCTTTAAATTCCACCACATGGTTTAGATCGTTTGTTCAGAATTTGTTATTTTTATGAACTGGTTAAATATAGCATCGCACTCAAAAGTTTATATTTATAATCTCCTTTAAATAATTGCGTGACGAACAATATAAAATAAGTTTAAAATACAAAATGTTTTCATGCGAATATTTCACTACATGTTATGAATTGAAAACTATCCTTGTTGGCGGGTTGTATACGTATATCCATTACGTAATCATTACGCCACATACAACTTACCTTTGGAAGAAACATAAACGACAAATAACAGTTCAGGTTATTTTTGGAAATCCTACACACAAAGCACTTGCAAGGCGCAACAGAATTTGTATGTTAAATGCAACTCACAAGATTACTTAAGAATACCATTAAAATGTTACTTAGTTCTTAAACCGCTGGAAGAATTGTTGTTTTTTAATTCGCAAACACAAACTCAGAATACTCAGTACTATTTCACATATCTTTCAAACGGAATTAACATTAAAAATTGTCTTTGCTTTTTTAAATCTTTTTTTGAATCGCTTGCACGTGTCAGATTTAAGAGCACGACAGAAGAAATAACCGATACATTTTTTATTTAGGTTATTATCTCGGACACCAAGATTTACCAAAACAAACAATGCTATTGTAGAGTAGATCCACATATGAAAACTGCAGACAACAGGTAACATTTTTGAGTTAAGAAAAAAAACAACTGAAATGAACTATACGCTGAAAGAGGGTATTATTCGAAGTTATGGAATGGATAACAGTAAGAGATCACAGTCTAGGGAAAAATAATCTTAACGCTTTTAATAATATTATTTGCTCATGCCGTTTACCCATTGATTATATGTAACATGTATACTTAAATTTGTCTTTTGAAAATTCAAAACTTATTCTATACTTTAATAACAACGGTATTAGCAGGTGCTGGCAGCGCTTGACACTCTATACAAATTATTTAATTAGAAGAGCTTAGACTACTTGGCTTTTGAGGGAGGCTGTGTTTTGTACTGAAACGTTTTCTTGCTACACAATATCTCTTATATTTGTATTTTCAGTTATTATGAACAACAGAGAACTGGGTACTTTATGCTGTACTACAATTCAAAGTACAAAATAGAGGTAATATTTTCTATGTGTTTTGTTTGAACAATATACTTTACAGTAGCTTATAGAAAGTTTGAATGTTATAGACATAATTATATTTACATGGTATCGACAAACCTTAACTATTTGATTGATGGTGTTAAGTCATTCTGAATTGCAACTAGTTATAATTAAGAATCGGCGATAAAAAGCATGTAATACCAAATTTAATTTAATGGCTACAGCATGGACATACTTTGCAAGCTTGTAATTACGTTGCCCTTTTTTTTAGTAAATATATTTCATCCTTTATAATCACGTGACCGTTCGTTTAAACGGCCCGAGATTTTGTAAATGTTTACGGCCTGGAATCGAAACGCTACCGTTTACACGTGTAAACGTTGGAGTCATTACTCATTGTTTACATTTGAAGTATCCTCTCAGAAATAGTGTATGCTTACCAAATTTTCAAATTTATTAAAACCATTATAGGTTTGCTTATTTAGATGAACATAGGTAAGGTATACGAGCTTTTCTTAAAAAATACCTATTTTGTATTCAAGTGTCTTTAATCTTTCTCTGGTAGGTTCAGATACAAGTTGAGGAATGTAATGTGTTGTGGAGCAGTCTTCCGAAATGCGCATGCGCAATAGCAGTGCGAGCTGGAAAAGATGTATTTATGATTAATACTTGCGGTTCCGTGAATTTTATTGGATTCACAAGTTGTGAAGATGGTGGAATTATTAATGTAATGCAAAGTGGAACCAGAGAGTACAAGGTAAATATGTACAGGATGAGGAAAAAAGTGTTATAATCCACAGAAGAGCATCCAATGGAATATCGTGGCCATACCATATTAAAAAGTGTTAAATGTTTCTTAATAATGCATTTTACTTTATTTTTTAGCAAAAGATGTGCTTTGAAAATACTTTTTAGTATACACACGTTTTTCGAAAGGAATCGTCAAAATAGCATATGGCAAAATGAGTAAAACGACCGTTTGATGTCGCAAACAAACAACCGATTTTTGTTTTATACACACAATTTAAATAATCACTGTGAATTTTGAAATCATTGAAAATACAGACAAATGTTGATGGATATAAAAGAAATTTAAAGGGAGTAGTGTACGTAAAAAAAGTAAAATATTGCTGGTTTGCTTTGGGTGAGCATGCTCCCGTGAAGTAAATAAAATATCATATTATATCCCGTATTGAGAGCAACTCAAATTTACACAAGCCAACTGAGCACATTTCAGGAAGGCTTGCACATGATAGCGAATAGGAAAGTATTGTTATTCTACCATTCCAGGTTCATCGGCGTGTAATACTTAGATGAAATAATAGGTTTGACCAGAAAGAAAACAAATAGCGAAAATGAACGCAAAAAATAGGCTGCTGAAAACGAAATTCTTTTAATTATTATTATGATATTTATAACGTTTATCAAATTAAGAAATGATTCTTAGATGATAAAGGCGAATCATTTAAAGAATATTTGAATCACTCAACTTTATGTGATTTTAACATCTTATTTTTTTACAATCTGCAGTTTAATCTCAAAATGTACGTGATATTGGGCCTATATTGAGAAAACCCTTCTGCTAAAATCTTGTTATTAATTAACTATCTGATATTGGCCCAGTCATTCCCATATTGATCCAGTTTAGTCTTCATATGAATTGGATGTTGTTGTTTTTTTATCTTTTAAATATTAAAATTGTCATTAATCAACTGAAACTGTTATTGGGCCTCAAGCTGCCGACATTCGACCTTCGGCCTCGGGCTTTTATGAATAACCTCGGCCCAATAACTAAGCCAATATGAATTAACTTGATTAATAACATTATATTATTAAACAATTCTTAATACATGCTCTTTTAACAAATACAATCCCAGTGAAAAAAAACGAATTAATGCAATTTAACGGTTCAAAAATAAAATAACACTCGCGCCATTTGTTATGTCATAAATTAAATAACATAAGAGTTCTCCTTAGCGCATAATAAAACTGTGATTGATACAAGATATGGATGTTGACAACAGCTATCGAATTGCTGTTTCATGTATGTTTAACAATAAAAGTGAACATATTATCATGGATTTATGATAAATACATAAATTAATAGCAAATGGTTTATTCAAATAAATGGCACATTGCATATTATTAAATCAACTGTTTGATGAAATTTCTAAGACTGTCAGATTGACTGCATGTTAAAACAAAACGAATTACACTTAATCTCAGTCTGACATATTGCTAAATAATAATGCAAAGATTCAATAATAGTGTTACTTCCCACTCAGTCATCATCTAAGGTCAGTAAAACCTATACCAATCAACCAATCTTTTATGTTTGCCAAGCCCGCTTGCGGTGAGCTCGACTTGGTGGTCAAAGGTCTTTTGACATGCATTGAGCATTCTTTGTTTATATTTGACATGAATGTTAACTTCAACGAGGCGATGTGTCACGTGCAAACGCTTTGTTCCCATCTCAAAGGTCAAGGTCACAGTCCGGGGTTCAAGGTCACGTTAAATCGGGCTCGACATGTTG
This sequence comes from Corbicula japonica, assembly GCA_038501625.1. Taxonomy (NCBI): domain Eukaryota; kingdom Metazoa; phylum Mollusca; class Bivalvia; order Venerida; family Cyrenidae; genus Corbicula; species Corbicula japonica. Next base: position 337,427 of record JAZAYU010000197.1, read on the forward strand.
CCAACAGGCATCTTGTTTATAAATAGCAAATTAAAAAGCAAGTTAATTAGAGAAATAAAGATTTATTAAACTTTTATAATCGTAAGCAATACAGAATAAGATGCTTCAGTTTAATTCCCTTATCTTTTATTTCAATGTTAAAACGTTTACACATGGAGGCTTAAAGCATGGTTATTTTTATTCGAATAAAATGAACATGCGGAAAGGAAAAAAATATTGCACAGACTGCTTTCAACAATTTGAACAACCGAAGAAAAAGCCTTAGGAAATCAAAGTAAAAAAACCCTCAAAAGTGGAAACTTGAATTATAATCAACATTAAACTGATTTTTTTTATTAAAATGACTTTATTTACTTGTTTCAACACCGTATTCGTCAAATCTCTTGCAACATTTTAAATTTTACTTGGACGCTGTGAACGCCTGTTATTCATTATTTAACAAATGTATCGCCAAACAAACAAATTAAACCTATCCAATGAATTACACCTCTGTGCTTTGTTCGTGCCAATTAGTCAAGTATAATGAATGCAAAACGACAATAATCTTCTCAATGGCCTCAAGAAAACATTCATCCATAAACAGGGTGATTGATGACGTGAATGTATTGTATGTAAATTTAAACTCTTTACAACTGATTGTAATTATCTTTATTTTCTTATTAGCTTTACAAATTTATTATTATAACGTTATTAATCAAGTAAATTCATATTGGCATTGTTATCGGGCCAAGGGTAGTCATATTGGCCTGATACCAGAAACGGAAATTGCTTGCAAACATTCAGCCGGGTGTGTCAATAATTTGCAAACGTTTCTAGTTGGAAAAAAACAACATTTTATTATCAAACATGTATGGCGATACCATGAGTTATTGCCTCATTTTGGTGTTTTTTTCTTTTACACTAAACTGAGCTTGTTTATTTCGGTTATTTCGTACGTGACTGTGTATATAAAGTTTATCTGTTATGTATTATTAATTGGAGAAAGACAAGCTAAGCAGTCTCATTGAAAAAACGTTTGCTAGTGAAAATAAAACCTCTATCGCTTGTAATGAACATATGGTTCTTATGATAATTGTATTTTATGGATCTTTCCGCCCTTATCCATTTTTTGGATAATTTTTAGCTCGACTTTTCGAAGAATAGGGGAGCTATCCTACTCGCCCCGGTGTCGGCGTCGGCGTCCGTTAAACAAAAAATGCACTTTGGTCCATTACTTGAAAACTACTTATGATATCAACTCGAAACTTGGAATATATATTCACCATCAAATTCTACATCATTACCAACAAGACCCATAACTCTGCTTCCAATATTTTTCAAGTTATACCCCTTTTTCACTTAAATTTTGCGTTAAGGAAAATATGCACTTTGGTCCATAACTTATAAACTACTTGAGATATCAACTTGAAACTTGGAATATATATTCACCATCAAATTCTACATCATTACCAACAAGACCCATAACTCTGCTGTCAATATATTTCAAGTTATGCCCCTTTTTTCTTATATTTTGTGTCAAGCAAAATATGCATTTTGCCTCTAACTTTAAAACTAATTGAGATATTGCCTTGAAACTTGAAATATATTTTCACCATCAAAATCTACATCATAACCAACAAGACCCATAACCTTTCTTCCAATATTTTTCAAATTATGCCCCTTTTTCGCTTACATTTTGTGTTAAGCAAAATATACAGTCGGCCCTTAACTTCGTTATGAATGGAGGGATTTCAAAATAACTTGGCACAAATGTTCACCATGACAAGGCGGTGTGTCCCGTACAATACCCATGCCTGTAGGTCCAAAGTCAAAGTCACTGTTACTAAAAATAGAATTTTCTTGCAAAATCGTGTCCGCTCTGTAACTTTGTTATTTCTTATTGGGTTTTTAAATAACTTGGTATAATTGTTCACCATATCAAGACGGTGTGTCACGTACATGCCCAAGCCTGTATGTCAATGGTCAAGGTCACTGTTGCTAAAAATAGAATTTTCTTGTCTAGGCTGTTACTTTGTTATGAATGGAGGGATTTCAAAATATCTTGGCACAAATGTTCACCATGACAAGGCGGTGTGTCCGCACAACACCCATGCCTGTAGATCCAAGGTCAAGGTCACTGTTACTAAAAATAGAATTTTCTTGTCCAGGCTGTAACTTTGTTATAAATGGAAGGATTTCAAAATAATTTGACACAAATGTTCACCATGACAGGGCGGTGTGTCACGTACCATGCCCATGCCTGTAGGTCAAAGGTCAAGGTCACTGTTACTAAAAATAGAATTATCTTGTCCTGGCTGTTACTTTGTTATAAATGGAGGGATTTTAAAATAACTTTGCACAAATGTTCATGAAAAGGCAGTGTGTCCGCACAATACCCAAGCCTGAAGGTCCAAGGTCAAGGTCACTGTTACCAAAAATAGAATTTTCTTGTCCAGGCTGTAACTTCATTATAAATGGAGGGATTTCAAAAAAACTTGACACAAATGTTCACCATGAAAGGGCAGTGTATCGCGTATTATTCCCATCATTGCACTTGAGTGTCTGAAAATGATGCATAGCGGGGCATCCGTGTCCTATGGACACATTTCTAGTTTCACTTATATTTTCACTTAAGTGCACTTCCTCGATAACTTTGCAAATACTTAAGGTATCAACTTCAAACTACCATTATATTTTCATTTCAGTTCTTTTTCTGTAACATTACTGAAGTGATTGATATTTGACTAAAAGTAAATGTCTCTAATAAAAAATTACTAACAAGTTTTCTAACAAATTCAGAAATATTTCATAGTTATTCCCCTATTCAGTTTAATATTTATGGTACATTTAGGAATTATTTCTGTTATTTGAAAAGAATTTCTCCCGTACCATTCACTTGTAAATATTTTTCCTGATTGCACATGAATGTTTGGCCATAGTTGTTATTGTTTTAATCTTCAAATTGCATTTGTTTCAAATGATTCGAATAGTCGAGCATGCTGTCTCCTCTGACAGCTCTTGTTATATGAGATTTGTTACCTCAATTTATAAACAAGCGACAGGCATTCCAATGGGTATTTATTGTGCACTCCTCGTTGCTAGGCTGTTTTAATACTGTTATGAAAGAATTGTTATGTTATCTCTTTCTACCGAACATCAAGATGACATTATTACAGCCTTTAAGAACACCTCGAGGTACCTTGATGACCTTGGTGAAGGGTTTGAGATTTTATGAAGGTTTATGGGGAAATCTTTTCGTTAAAGAACCCAGAAGCTCGGTTTGTTTCTTTTATCCCTTTCATCTTGTTCTTGCTGATAAGACTCCAGGGGCTCTGGTCTCGGTAAGATGGTTGAGTACTTACCCATTTGGCTTGCAATGTTATTAGCTTCAGTTTTATGTTTAATATGTTTTTGTGCTATTGCATGCAACATTGTTGAGCTGATGGGTGGGTTGGAGTTTTTTTGAGAACCTGTCGGGGCAAGTGTGAGGTTGGTGCACCCTAGAACCTGGTTTAAACCACCAGTGGCAATTTGATTTGCCACTGACCGTTCCAAGGGGTAACCCAAGGGTTCTCTATGTCGTTTATTATTTGTGGCGTCTAATTTGAATTGACATACTTATAACGAAATGATCTCTTTTCCCCTCTTCTATTTCGCTGCCTGAAGAAGCTGTGTTTTGTGAGTGTGGCGATTCCTGTTATGCATATTTCTCATTTTTTATGAAAAATGCGTGGGTTGCCTGGTCGCAGCCTTGAGCATTAAACCACGGTTAAACACGTTAAAATGTATGAATATTTTACAGACTTTATCGTAATATGTTGTATATGTGGCATATTGAAACACTTGATAATGTTGTTTTTCAGATATTTACTCCTATTGGTACACAAATTCTTGTGCAAATGCTTTCAGACTTTTATTCTGGAAAGCTTAATATTCAAATATTTATGGCACCAAAAGATGAGAGGAATGTTGTTGGACATTGCGGAAAGTTTGATGGCGACGATATCAACGAGTTCAGCCATAAAACTGGTGATGTCACTAATAACTTTAGATATTGGGCCCAGGACCCAGAAAGCTTTTCAAACAGTTGGAGGTAAAACTGTCAATTTTATCGTTTGGAAATTGGTGGTGTTTTCACCCTTAACACGTCAAGTTTCGATTCACAGATGCAAGTGAAATTCCAACTTCTAAAAGCCTGTATTTCTGCAAGTGTTTATTCAGAATAAAACATTGAATATTGTAACATTTCAAATGCCGTCAAATGCTTGTACAATCTAAATATGACATGATGACAGAGGTTACAGTTAATGTGGTATCATTTGTTACAATATAGTTAAAGTTGGGGGGAGTGTGGTTATCTATTTTCATAAAATTTCATGTTCTTTAATAATTATAAATCTTTTTACTTCAGATATCATTTAAAGGGCATATAAATGTTACAGGTCAATCGAGAATTATAAGAAAAAGAAATATTAAAGAGTTTCTTACACTGAGGGTAGCCTTATTGCCGGGAGTCCAAACTTCCAAATTATCCACTATAGTATTAAACTACAGTCACAGGAAGGTTGTCTTTATCAAGGTTAACAATGTATTAGAATTTAGCTTAATAAACTTCACTAAAACAATAGCAAAACATGTTTCTCCTAGTGACTACAAACAATGCAAACACGAATGACAAGTTTTCCTTTTAATAATCATCCTTATTGAATGCATTCTCCATAAACACCGTTCTATTTCAAAATGAATTTACCTTTTAATACTAAATTCTTTTTCAAAATCATTTATAATAAGTGCAATTATTTATTTTTTCCAGAATTTCTAATGAGGAAAATCTTTTCACCAGACCTGCACGACAACTTAATTCTTGGAATGATATCAACAAAAAATATTGTATATGTCAACGACCAGGATCGTCCTTGTTTGAGACTACCTGTGCATCTTCACAATATCTCGGTTGCATGAAAGATGGATCGTTGACACAGGTCAAATGCCGATCATTCTCTAGACAAAGGCGTAGTTCAAGTAAACGTGATAAGACGGAATTAAGACGAATGTTTTCTTTATTTTCAGAAAAACGAATTACAAGGAAAAAGGTAAATCTAACCGTTGTCAGTCTAGCTTGAGGTTTAAATCTGTTTCGAACTTAATTCAAATTAGTAGAAATAAACAACATCTGTTTCAAAAAGTTACAAAATTAAACCCTATATCAACATTATTTGTTTCTTTTACTTCATCACTGTTAGGATTATAACTTATGTTAGAGTTAATTTTGTACCTTTTATCGGTGGGTATGCGGCAGGGCTCTGTTGGAAGCGAGTATTCTGGCTAGAGGCTATTAAAGTGTTGTCCGAATGTTTGCCTGAAGCTATATCATTTAGAAATACTAAAATCTAAATGTGCCGAAATTTGGATGAATCTCTTAGTACATAAAACAAATATAAGTTATCAAATTGAACTGTTTAAAATGATAGACTTGTGTAAATTAGTTTACTTAGATAAATTAATTTTACGCTGTTTTAGCTCACTTACTTATTCTGTGTTCATAGAGAGAAGTTTCCTACAACATTAGTTCAGATGAAGCAGCCAGTATTTGTGCAGTTTTAAATCAGTCGCTGCCACTGACGGAACTTGCAGAAGTTTCTGGAAATGAAAGTGCTCAGGCTGTTACGTCTCATTGTCAATACGATGTTGTGGTAAAGTCGCTTAAATTTATTTAATGTTTGATCTGTCTTTGTTTGCATTTTAAAAATTAAAAAAAGCTATCATCTCATTTTATTGACCTGTATTTGTTTGCATTTACATAATGTTAAGCTGTTATCTCTTTTTACTGGTGTTAATCGAATACTTTTCACAAAACAAATCGTATTACTTAAAAAATGGAACATTTTTGAAACATGAGCTCTTCAAAGACGCACAGATTTATTTATCCCTTATGTTTATTTCCGATGATTTTGTCACATATGGTATCAGATCTAATTGGTCGCAGGTAAACAGATCTCGAGTTTCCTAGTCAGGTAAATAAATTACAGAATAATTTACATGTTAATTTCTTACTTCATATTAAATGAACATTCTTTAAAAGGACCTCACTTTTTTATGTCAGAATCAGATTATTCATGTAGGCATCTAAATTGATGTTTTCTATTAATTAGTTTGGAGGTCCAGATACAGGTATTTGGATTTACTATTTCACTTTTTCGTAGCGTATGTAAATAAAGATAAAGTAATGACATTAATTTGTGTTAAGTTTTATTGAACTGAATTTTGAAGTTAATGAGATTATTACTTACTATATTAATATTTCAGACCTTGAATGACCCTACTTTTGTAAATGTGCATTTAGATGCAATGAATGGTGTCGTTAAAACACTGCTGGCCTTGTCGCCATCATATGTCTCAAACAACATGGAAAAGGTGAACTACTTCATTGCTAACAGCTGTTCGATGAACTGTTCAGGAAACGGGATTTGCATGGCAAATGGTAAAGTTTACCCCATGATATGCATGAATAAAATTAATATTGTTTTAATAAAATGGAGATCTTCTCAAAAACAAAAAAATAGAAATAATTATTAGAGATTATGATAACTAAATCTCTTATGTTCTTGATATATCTCGTAACAGGAACGTGTGATTGTAAGAGCCCATTTAGAGGGTCAGACTGCAGTATTGATATAACACAACCTTTGACAATTGATGACATAGAAGGAGGAGGAATGTGCGACATTGCCGAAGGAGATGATTGTAACTGTTTTACACTTCGAACCAATAATCTGTTGGAAAATTTTCTTTGTGCGATAGATGTCTACCAGGTACTTCACTTTAACTTGTAAATCATTAATTTTTATAAACTATATCCTATTGTGTTTGATTGTTTTCTAAGCAGATGATTAAGCGTTTATTTTTGTACACATTTATAAAATGTACTAGTCTTAGTCGTCTCCGTTATAAACAAAGTATTAATTGGACTAGTTTTTGAAAAACTGGATTACTTGTCGAATCTTTGCAAAATATAACTGTTAATGCGCCTTATCAGTCAGTCAAATCAGTCAGTACTATTATCAATTTATAAATCGGTTCCCTTGTAACATAATGACGAACGCAATATCAGGGTTTCCGCACAATGTTTGTGGGGCTGTCCCGGCTAGCTCAATCGGTAGAATTTAAGGCATTATCGGACTAGGCGCTATTACTGTACGGGTTTGATCACAGTTTTTATTAAGCTTGATCAGAAGTTCTCATTTAAACAATACAACTGTTCTTGTATGACCAGGGATAAAAATCCTGATACTACATAAATAACATTATCGTCGATATGCTTGTATAAAGAACACAAGGATGCATCGTAATCGTACCCTACCCACTAACATGTTACAAGACTTTTACTTCTCAAGCATTTCAAAATCTAAAAATTACTGTTAGCAAAGTTACATCTCCTTCTGGATGTAACTTGTTTCTACTTTCAAATCGGGAAAATGTCAAATTCTGTTTAAACGGTCTGACCGGAACCAAAGGTATTGTAAACGTGTTAATGAATAAATAGAACAACTAATAAATGCGTCACACTTTCTTCCAGGGGCTAAATTCATCTGAAGTGCTTTTATAAGATACTGTTGTAATACACTTTTGAAGTTTCCGTTTCTTTATAAACTCAATGACTTTTTATGATTTGCTGTTCTTTTTATTTTCCCTAGTTTTTATTATGATTTCTTTTCTAATTAACTGACCCGTTTGACCTCACGCCATGGATTGGACGGCAAAATTGAAAGTGGTAAACTCTTTCTAACTCAGAATTCAGAAGAATTATCTATAACGCCTTATTATTGAAAACAGTTGATTTTAGTTTCTTGGATATTCTTAACCAGAGAAAACCCCACGTGAACGCTGTAGCTGGAAAATTCTCGTTATAGGTTAGTGGGCGGGATGAGATTTCTTGTATTTCTTGTGTTTTTATCAAGTCGAATATGGGAAAATGTCACATGTTTAAATAACGAAAACGTTTATACGATTGTATTTAAAGGTTTTCAACAACACGAATGTTGAGAAGATATGGTCAGGAACGAACATTGGTTTGTATGAAGATTTGTTCACTGGTGTATGCTGCGTCAACAACGAACAGCAAATGAAGCGTACCAATGCCTTGGCATTAAAGTATGGCTTTGCTCTAAGTAACGATGGTTTGAACTATGGGGCAGCTGTTACGACATACGTTTATGATTCTACTTGTGAATTGGTTAACAACACATCTCACGTAGAGCTGGTTATTTCGATTAAGGTTGTTACATGTTTAATTTGTTATTTCTGTCTCTCTGTCTCTCTGTCTGTCTCTCTCTCTCTGTCTCTCTCTCTCTCTCTCTCTCTTGGTCTGTCTCTGCTTTGAACAATAAATCATGTAAGATGTATTAATACAATTGATAAGATAAATTATATTTTATTTACTTAATTGTATAATTTTATAATTTTAAATATTTCCTCAAATATAATATTTACCAGATGCTATCATGATATATTATCCAAACATGTTAACATCGTTTCTATTTCGTTCTATTTCGTTCATTAAAAACGATGTCAAGTTCTAAATTTCTTGGCTAAACAAAATCTACTATGGTCGTTCTATTCCGAGAGTAAGTACGTCTTTAGTTTTCCAATAAGTATATAATCAACATGTCTTATATAAATTTCAGGATAGGTATTGTTTCCTTGACGGCTCATGTATTGAAAGTAACCAAACAAGCACCGCAGATAGATGTATTCTTTGCCATCCAGAAAGTAATGTTTTCAGTTGGACACGAGGTAATGAACATTTATGTTTAAAACTTGTTTTATTAGTTTATACTTGCTATTATAAAGAGAATATTAAAATTAATTCATTTAACTTGTAAACTTGTACAGGTATTTCAATGATAAATTGTCCTCTTTTAAAGCAATAAAGTCCAGACGTGCAAAATATTTTCCTGTATACAATCAAATGTGTGGATTTTTTTGTCGCCGAATCAAAGAAGAAAGTAGTACATGGAATTCCTTTTCCACTAATTTAAAATTAACATATGCTCGGTGTCTGTATGGCTTTTAATTTTTTTGTATAAATAGTGTGTGAAACTACCGAAGTTGATACGCCGAATGGTTACAATGTTGTCCTCGTGATTGTCATAACTTCGGCAGCCGTCATCGGTATATTAGCCGTTGGTCTTACCATAGTTCTCGTTTGGAAATTCTGTTTGCAACAGAAAGTGAAACCTCACAGGTAAACTTTCTTTCTTACACCCATGTATTACGTTTAATTTCTTTATAATTATAGTAATCTTTATTTTAACTGTAAATGAATTATATCCAAAACGAGATCAACATAATTCAAGCAAGAAAGAACTAAATGTGATTAACTAAATGTTTACAGTCATTTAAAATTTTTAATATTCTATTCGTGTGTGTGTGTGAGTGTGATAACATGCTTTTTTCAATATACTTTACTTGTTTTTGTATCACTTTCTACGGCACCAAACCACCTGAAATATAATTACCATAATGAAAAGATATATAATATTATGCATTTCCTCTTTACACGTATTGTTTCGCTTTAAGAAAAGAAATTAATTAACTTTTATTCAATAACTATTTTTCAGTCAGCCCGATGAAGAACCAGCCGGAATTTCAACATCTAGCCGACAGCCTGTAGCTTATACAGCTTGGTATGCTCCAAAATCAACATTTCATACATTTTCAACATGGTATTGAAAAACGCTTTCCCATGATTGGTCATTCATCTTAAATTGATCTCATATATCCATACCCCTTTATTTGCACGACGATTACAGGGTTTGAGAGTTTATGAAGTTTTTTGCATGCAGGGATATCATGTTAAAGAACCAAGAAGCTCGAGGTCACTTTTGCTTTACAATGCTATTTACTTATAATGTTTTTGTTTTTGCATGCTACATGGTCCAGTTGAAGGCTGTGTTTGAGCTTATTCACAAAAGACAACTTGGACTTGTTTGATCATAAATGATCTTGTTTGAGCTTGTGTGAAAAGTTTGTGCACTCTAGAACCTGGTTGAAACCCCATGAGGCAAAGTTGTTTTGCCATTGACCGTTTTAGGCGATAACCGTACTAATTTTCGTTAATTGTTTCTAGTGTCTATTTTGAAAATGACCATTTTATAAATGATTATCTCTATTCATCTCTTTACGTTCGCCTGGGTAAGTTGTTTTATCTGAATATCCCCATTCCTGCATTTTACAGTTTTTAAAAAAATAAGTTTCTTATTAATAAATAAAACCCTTACTTTAATTACGAGTTATTATGTATTTTAGGTCCCCATTAAAATATGCGTTGAAAGCATTCAACCAACCTGAGAAGAATCCATTTTCTATTCGCCCTGAGTGTCAGTCCCCAGTGCATGGCGATATATTTAAAGGACAGAAATGGAAAACGATTACGGTATCAAGTAGTACGTTGACAGGCGCAAGTGAGACTTGCATCCCGAAGGGGGAAGCGAGCAAAGAAACTACTGGATTTCTAAAGCAAAATCTGAAATTGGAAGCCGAAGTCGCTGAGGGCTCAAAACAAAAGAAAGAATTGACAAGGGGAGTGTCGGTCATGAACTTGGAGTTTGAATTTGATGTTGATAACGAGTAACATTCTTCACATGAGAGTCATTACATTTGTTTTGGAATCTTTAATCAACTTTTAATCTAAAGGTTATCCATCATTTATTTACAAGTAACATAACCATGTGAACAAACTTTAACCAAATTTTACGAAAATGTCATTTTTATCCAAATGTTTTTATTTTGATAGCATTCGTATACTTAAAATAGCTTCAGTCTAAAAAATCAACATAATTTATGTAGTTTGTTTCGTGAAATTCAAATATTAAAAAAATATATGATTGAACATTTATCCATTTTTACAAATATTTGTGTGTGTGCTTTTAAATGTTTATTTACAATATGACATTACCGATAATCAAAGGTGGTGGTAAAGGTTAATTGTTTTTGTTAATTGATTGTGGTGTCATTTTAAAGCTGATCATTTTATTAACCACGCCCTCTCTTTCTCTTCTTCTTTGCTTTGTGGGGAGACTGTGTCTTCTGAATCTGGCGATTTCTGATTTGCATATTTCACCTTTTTGATAATTAGTGGAGAGTATGTGTAAATACATGTACACAAGAAGATTTCAGCTGTGATGTTTGCTTTAAATGAAAACAATCTCACCATAATAGCATTCACATACAAGGTGTCTAACAACAACAACACTAACCGTTGTAATCCCATAATGCGGTTATAAGATATTCATCATATTTCATACACTTCAACAATTCCCTAGATTTATTGAATTACTAATATTCGTTTTAATTGCAACGTTAACACATATTAATTGTGTGTTCATTTAGTTTTCATTAATTTTGTGTTTCATTTAACCCCTTTCTATGTATATTGACATATCACATTTAAATTGTTTAGAAAAATAAATATAAGTAGCCAATTTGTGTTTTTTTCCGTCGTTGCGTGTATTCACCTTTTGCTGCTGAATAATAGTGTTTTCTTAGTTTGTATTGTAAATTCAACCGCCATGTTAGAAAACGTAACTTCAAATTTGATTGAAAGAAATTTTTATGCGATTTGCTACTTGCCTCAAAATGATCATAAACAATGTAATCAGCTCAACTTTATGACTTTATGACGTCATTTTTAGAATTTAGGTCAACTGTCCTAAGGTACTTTTTCCCTTGACGGCACGTATTAATTACAAATGTAGTAACGAACCGGAAAACATGTTCCAAGTATCTGAAGACTGATACACAAATCCTGACCCATCAATATGCTCAACCCAGACACGATCATGCAAGCGTAATACAACACTGACATCAGCATGATAACACTCAACATTCACACTATTGCCAATAGAGAGCGTCTTGGTAACAGCCTGGTGGTTGTGAACTATATTAAATCGCGTGTAGAGATCTTTGCTACCAGGGATGCAAATCTGCGTCGAGAAATAACATGTCCCTGCAAGCGGTGCCGTGAAATTACCCGATGAGGTGTTATACCCATCTCCAGCATTCACCGTCGTTATAGTGAACACAAATGTTCCAGAAACACTTAGACTCAGGTTTTGTATCTTGTGAGCTTGGAACGCCACTGTTGGAGTCACTGAAATAAACAGCAAACGTACTTTTATTCCATATGTCTATATATATTTGAATTGTGCGAAATTACACTGCAGCAGAATTTAAAAGAAAAAAAACTAATTTCACCTTATTTTCAATGCGATATTGTTTTGAAGTTTTATGCACACTTTTCTGGAGGTCAATGCCAGTGAGGAAGGATATTGCATTTTAAGACATAATTATATACACTTCTACATAATCTTGAAGTTTTTAAAGTAAAAAAAAACATATGCTCAGGCTCTTAGAAAATACCAAATTGATACATTTTCAATGCGAGTAACATGAAAACATAACCACCCTACTAGTCTACGTGCTGATTAGCATCGTAATAATATGGGATATTTATTATTATGTAATTCATATGCATCTTTTATTGTTTGTTTATATGATAACCTGTTGAGCAAGTGTGAGTTTGGTGCACCCTAGAACATGGTTTAGCCCAAGATGCAAATTGTTTTGTCTCTGACCCTTCCAAGGCGGTAACCCACCCATTCCGGGTTCTCGGGTGTGTGGGGAGGCTGTGTCTTCTGGGTCTGGCTATGCCTGATATCCATTTCGTTTATTTTTAAATTTATTTAAATATGTGTGTGTTTGGATTTAAAAACAAAAATCTGTTTTTTATATTATAGAGACTTAGATAACGTAAGAAGATGTTCTTTCTGACAATAATTCCGTGTAAAATTAGGTGGAAGATACATGAAAAATAATTTATGTAAATAATCGTCCTGGTACATGTAGCATATGGTATTACTTAATTTTCATTTAATTTTAAAGTGAAATTATAAACTCATATTCTATATCGCAAAACACCGGGAGGCAACCCTAGCGGAATCGGCGATCCTGTAATTGTTATTATTCACAGTTAAGAACAAGATGACTAAGAAGCAAGGGACAACTCAGTCATACAACAATCGTCATGGTTGCAGGAGAGATTCACCATCTCATTTTCGACCGAGAACTGAGGGCCATGGATTGGTACATGTTCGGTTCCTTGATTTTATGCCAGCTCCGCACGTACCACTACAAGAAGACCATGTACCCCACATGGACCAGCCACCATCTGTAATCCAATCAGCGGAATTCCTCTTAAATAGTTTTTAATACAAATCACATTTTACAAGTATTTAGCTATTCGTTTTACTGATTGGCAAAAAGACCTTTCGAATACCTTATTTAAATATTGATAAAAATACTTAATTTTGATTGCACGAGCGTTCCACGTTTTTTTTTGCCTGTCTAGTCTTGATAAAATATGTAGGGTAAGAATTAACTTTGAAAGGTAAAATCTTAATACAATACAGCATTAATGAAGGTCAAATCTTAATTTAATATATCAAAATAAAAATAGAAAATAATAAAAGAATACCAGCATGAGTTCGCCCTAAACGAGATAGTATTTTGACAGGGGATCTTAGAATATAAATCCTGTGAATTGGTTAAGATAATGTACGGGGAGACCTTTTACAGCCGCCACACGGCAAAAACAACGCCAGAGCTAAAATAAAACAAAGCAGGAAGTATATCCTTGGGGGTGATTGAACAATATCCAAATTTATATTGGCTTGGATATTGCAACGACCAATCTTTAAACCGGCCGAAATATATGTCCGCGGCGTATTTTGAAAGAATACATCTACAATCTGCATTTTTCTTTTTATTCGCATTTATTGTCGTTTCTACCACTATCGCATTAATATGATTGTCCGCATCTTTCATACACAAACAATCTGAACCAATGAAAAAATTCAGTACTTTTTTTAAATTCCATTTTAATGAAAACAATCATAAATCTATAGACTTATTTATGTTGTATTATTCTTCAAGTCCCGATGTGGTTATTTGATTAACAGTAATGCATATTTATGCCGACATAGCATAGCCTTTGGTTGAGAGCAACTCAGAATGTTTACTATTAAACAATACACATTTCGATCCGCTCTTAAGACTGCGCGATATGAAGATAATTATGCTATTTGTTCTTAATTAATATGCATACCATTCTATGGTCCCCTAATAATAGAATGTTTGTTTTCCGTTAATGATAAAGAACGTAACTAAACAGACTATTAAAGATCTAAAAATAAAAATGCTGCTTTTTAAAGCGGCCAAAAAGCAAAGTTTAAAAACAATTAGCAGCTGTATCCTAAGGTTGCTTGAACAACACTACAAGTTCTATACAAGCTGTGGTGTGATAACAATAAATGCTAAAATTGGATCGAAGCTTACTACCTTTTAATTCAAATATTTTGTGCGATATTACAACACAAAATCAATGGCTGATTATAGTTACTGACTGTAATGTTAAGAAACGAATACCTCATATTTCATACATTACCTAAAATTCATCAATAACCTCAATTACACTTTGTCAAATTTCTTAACTTTTGAACTTAAAAAAATCAACTTAATTGACAAACATTTGCGATGTTGATTTTGCTAATACATTTAGTATTCATTGCAGTTATTCAGCCAATTAAAAAATCAGATTTTGCGACACTACAGCTATCTATGAAAAAGGGAAGTGAGTGTTGCATTAAAAGTTATTTAAATTAATACTATGTTAGCGTACTAAACGCCTAATGTAAACATCTGATAAAACAATCTTAATAAAATCCAAAGGAAAACGTCTAAGTCGAAACTTCATTGAACAGTTTACAACCCACACGAAAGTTTCATAGGTTTTAGGTATTTAAGTTGTCTCCCCGTACACTCAATCAGTGCTGTTTTCAATTTATCGTTTAAAGACCGTTGAGTACGATATTCATTTATGTGTGTGAATATCGAGTTGTGCTCAATCCAGGGTTACGCGGCTTGCTCTGTGGCTCATTTTCATCTACCTAAGATATACACGCAGGACACATATAAGTGGTTATTTAAGATTAATACCAATTCATAAACTAAGATTATATTAAATAATAAAAAATGGAAGCGGAAAGAGGTAATGCCTCGTGCAGAAATCGCATTACATATTGCTACATGTCTATAGAAATTGGAAGAGTATACATCATTTAAACAAAAGACCTCAAGACCTCCGAGTTTAAAATGTTAATTTATATTTTGTTAGAAAGCTGTTACAAAAAATACCAATTTCGAGATAATGTTTTTTTTATAACTGCATTGCGACGCATAAGAGTTTATCCCCTATTTACGGCGCCAGCGTTTTTTTTTTAAATCTCATACACGTAAATTCTGAAGTCTCTATTCTAAAACTTTGACTTAACCTGTTTTGTCAGTTATGATCAACATTTTATATTTCAAAAGAAAACACACACGATTAAATAAGGCACATCACAGTTTATCTTAAGGTATCACTAACATTACAAATGGCGAAAACCTGCCAAAATTTTAAAAATGAATTTTGGGGGAAATACTCATTGCTACATAGATTTTAGTGAAGAAATATATTTATCTAAGTATGTACTAATGTTTTCCAGGACAATTTAGTCTAATTCATGTTTTAATTACACAGCACATACTACAACAAAAGAAAAACCGTTTGCACGAGAACTCTGAAATTCACGGACAATACACCAAAGCAACTCATTCCTGAAGTAATTATATGCTGGTCTACAATGTTTAGTGCCAATTCGTCAAAATAATGTTACGGCTTGTTTTGTTTTAGTATGTGCTTGGTAATTAAAACATGAATAAGAATATAATTGAGCTTGCAAACAGTAGTACATACTTAGATAAATACATTTCTTTGCTAAAATCTAGGTGGCAATAAGTATTTACCCCAAAATCTAATTTTGAAATTTTAGTCAGTTATCGTCATTTGCAATGTTTGCGACCTCTTAACAGTGTCCTTTAACTAGATCAATTTTAATCTTGCAAATAATTATAAGTGTGCATGGGTGGAGGTTGTGGGGTTATGCATTAGACAAACTTGATGATGTTATCGTGATATGTTATGAAAGGAAACGATTCTAATTATTTCAAACTTGAAGATAATGCTTTTGAATCTTTTCTACAATATATATATATAAGTAGTGAAACACAATGAAACCTCCACAACTGTTCCAGATCTAGATCAAGTTTAAACTGCGCAATTAACTCTGTCATTAGCCAACTGGGTATTAAATTATATTTTATCAGTATGGTAGTATTATAGTGCATGTTGTATTTCATGTTTAAAAGTATCAATGTGTTTTATATCTGTTAGACATAATGCAATTCAGAATTAGTACTATTTATTGATAGTGATGCATAAACAAATAATGCTGTTTCATGTGTTTGTGATTTTAAAATTGGCATCTTACAGCGGTGAGTTCTTATAATTTATGCAAACTAATACAATGTTGTTATAAACATAGTCGTATTTCAAACACAAGCTTTTGAGTTACTAGCTGTATGAAGTTATTCGGTGTAGTGCATCCTGATAACATTATAAGTTTCTTGCATGTGTGTGAGGTAAAGATGGAAAAATCTGTCACCGAGGGAACGAGGCTCTGCCGAGTTCCCGCAAAAACAGTTCACCCGAGGTGACAGATTTTTCTATCTTTACCGAATGACGCATGCAAGATACATTTTCTTGCATACGCTGTAGTGTTCATAACAGTTGTGTTTGTGTATACAAACTTAATTTTGTCGCTTAACGCTCAAATTTTGACGTTTACGCAAACCTTGTGTTGTAAATAACGTCACTAACTTGAATAAATAACGTCAAATACTTGAAGACGTGACATCACTCATTTAGCACGTGAACGTTATCTTTTTCCTAGGGAAATGATATGATTTTCTTTCCCCGTTAAATCATGCGGAAATACTTATCCGGTATGCAAGAATGGCATATCCCAAATAGTATTTCGATCTTAAGAGCAATCATTCCTTAAAGTGAAATAGATACAACTTCTTTGCATTGACCGAGTCTTTCAATATATATTGTTTGTTTTCTGTTCTAAATGTTCTCTGTTTACAGGTCAAGAATGCATCGAGACGGCAACACCACTTGACAGAATGAACACCAGAAGTGTGAATTATACAGCAACGACTTCCGGTACTGATAACAAGTTGTTTCCAGGATGGTATAGTACCATGTATAATGGCTCTCAGTTCATCATCGCAGACAGCAACCACCGTCCAGCTTCAACAAACAGCTGTGGAACAGTATTCCCGATATATATGACTGGTAGAAATGATTTACAAGTTTGTAACCCCTCGGGTTCTATTTTTCGTTAATTGTTTCTGGTGTCTATTTTGAAGTTGATCATTGTATTACCCTTGCTCTTGATTCCTCTCTTTTTGTTGGTTGTGTGGGAAGATTGTGTCTTTTGGATGTTTCCATTTCTGATAGGCATATTTCACTGTTTTAGAAGTTAGTTGCAAGTTACGAGCGTTATAAGTTGCTGGTTTTAGGTAAATTTGTCTTTATTCTAGACATTATCAGTTTTCGTGTATATTTTAAATTTGTTAATTTTTCTCGGTTGGTCTTATTTACTAAGATTGTCATACAACCTGTTTACTTTACACGGTAATATGTTTAAAAGAGTTTTGAGAAAAAAAAACAATCATTTATTAATTGTCTATTTTATGGAAATTAATATCTTCATACCAATTCCTACTTGAAAGTAAGTTTTTTTTTCGATTTATACAATGTTATTCACATTTGGGTTTGATTACCTGCGTGCACACTGAAAAGAACATACTTGTGTAGGTGTACATCCGAGCATAGAACCTATCACAGAGGAACCTATTGATGCTTTAATCTGCACTTTGGTCAGAAGTAACGGTTCTTGTAGCAGCTACCGATTTATCAAAATTCGGAAATGCAATGGACAAATTCAGTATTTCCTCAATCCCGCTTGGTCGCCAACGCTGGACTTCAGTGGATATTGCTTTGGTAAGTTTTTCATTTTACTTGGAACACAACGTTAAAACAGAAAGTGAGTAGTAAGTAAAATTACATATTAAGAAGAATTTATACTCACTACATATAATCCTTTTGTAAAAAAGAGTTTGCTAAACTTTAGTTGTTGTAACAAGAATTGAACAGATTTAGTTATACAACTCAAATTCACATTTGTTTCGGAGAAGTTAGCGCTGCTCTTACGGACATTTTCATAAAAAGTAATACGTTACTGTTACAGTAACTGCTAGTTACTTCTTTTGTGTTTTAAGAAATGTGCTTTATGGGTTCCTTAAATCTACTGAAATAAATGAAACATAATAAAGCTACCGAACACGACCGACACAGATCAAGTAGTGTGAGGCTTGGTTTGATTGGGCCATTGACCATTGACAGTTATGGAAATGCATAATACTGCCCACACCGGGTTGATTGCTACTTAGTATTTACATTATATGTATCGCGCTCAAGGGTTTACATATATAGTAAATGATAACAACACTTACCGAATGTACGGGGAGACTTTTTACAGCCGCCTCAAACATCGGTTATGTATTATGTAACATTGCTAATGTATTATTTAAATAGATGATAAAAACATGTTTTGAAAGTTTGCAATATCGCTAAATAATTGAGGCGGATTGACTCGCTGGACTCTATTGATTCTAATCTAAGCGTAAATCATCATTGATATTTTGTATTATCACTTATTGTGCAGTATACATTTTTTGTAAATCGGTTAACGGTTTCATATGATGATGATGATGATGATGATGATGATGATGATGATGATGATGATGATGATTACGTTTATCTACGCAACCTTTTATATTGCTATGGGCTTTCGCTAAACTGGTCGATTTCCTGTTAAAGCTTTTATCATTTATACGTTACAAGTTTTGTGCAGTGTGGATGCCGTACAAACGTCTACCCGTACACAAAAGTCTTTATTATCATTAGTTTAAATCGATTACCCGTATTATATGATTTTGGTCAGATTTAACAGTTTTATTTGTGCAACCTTTTTTGTGGCTATTCCAGCGCAGATGGTAGCGTTATCCGACTAATGTTGCTAGTCGTTGTCGCCGTTTCAGTTCAAACATTTATAATTTCTAATATCTTTCGACTTTTAAACGTAAGAACAATTTTTCAGTAGTTTGCATTTATGATTGTAGATCTGTCGGAAAACATATTGACGACAAATAATGTTGGTAAGAACACTAAAATTGTTTTTTTTAACTCTTCACAATTTTGTCATATATCTCTTTCCCTTCGGCAGACCAATAAAAGTAAAGAAATATAGTGTTATGTGGTTGCATTTAAGTTTGGATACACAAGTTGTTCGAAAAAAGCTTTATTTACATAGAACGGACACACACAAAAAGGAAATACCGATCGCACAAGAACTCTGTAAAGGCTGTTTAAAACATCTAGAAAAATAATACAGATATTGCATAAACACTCCGACTGATATTTTGCGGTTATCTGTCCAAAACATCATAAATTTTAAGTAGCACATCAAAATGTTTCGACCGTCAAACTGAAACTTCACCCGGAAGTACGCTTTTCTTGAATTTCTTCAAAGCCCTTAATTATTTTGACGAATTTGCACAAATGATCGTAGACCAGCATATACCTATTTAATTTATTAGTTGTTTTTGTAAATTATCCATGAATTTCAAAGATGTCATGCAAATAGTTTGTCTTTTGTTTTAGTATGTGCTTGCAAACATTAGTTAATCCTAAGATAAATACATTTCTTCAATAAAATCTAGGTGGCAATGAGTATTTTCCCCAAAATTCATTTCAGAAATTTTAGCCAGTTTGCGCCATTCGCAACGTTAGTGATATCTTAACTATTTGAAAATTTAATCCATTAACATTTAAAGTTACTCTCATGCATAAATGGACAATAACAAAACAGAATAACAAAAGCTTGGTCATAAATGTTTTCGACATTCTACAAGAGGAGATAAATATATTGTATTATTGCAACATTCATGAAATGGCCTCATTTAACATTGTCATCGGAAACAAATGGTTAGGAAATCTAAAATCTCTGTATTATTACCCAGGAAACATTTGACGTCGAAAAGACTTTGGATAGACGTCGGACCTTGACGTCGGATTAACGTTGGATTTTGGTTGGAAATGAAAGTTTTTAGACGTCATTTCCCGACGTCGGATTGACGTCGGATTCCGACCAAAATCCAACCACATTCCGACCAGAATCCGACCAAAATCGAACCTCTTCCCTTTTCCTTTTATTACTATCAGTGTAAAAACACTGTTTTAAAAATACCATCAATGTGTTTTATATTAATTCATCACTAAACCTCATTCCGACCAGAATCCGACCAAAATCGAACCTCTTCCCTTTTCCTTTTATTACTATCAGTGTAAAAACACTGTTTTAAAAATACCATCAATGTGTTTTATATTAATTCATCACTAAACCTCTCTTGTAAACGTAATGTGTTTTATTAGCTCCGTATTATAACAATAGCCCGTTAGCGAGACTTATTTGGGACGAAACGTATTTCATGAAAACAACTCCACGTGTCTTGTCTTATACATATAGTGGGCATGCATTTCAACAAGATTTAAGCTAAACTAGACTTAAACAACAAACTACGATACGAAAAAACTTACTTGCTTTATCCTTCTTCTCTGGCAAATATAAAATAATCTTTTTCCTTCTGTGTTTGTTTGGCGATTTTGTCTTTGTTCTTTGTTTCTTTGTTTCAAATGGCGCGGATTGTTTACATTTAGATTCGATTGCACAGGTTTCGATAATATCCCTTCCACTGAACAGCAAAAACCATTCAAATTAAGAAAAAAACATTTGTTCATATTTTTTAAATTAATTTTATTATATGTGTAGAAAATTTGGGAAAAAAGTTATTCGAAAATAATTTTTCCTAGCTGGTTAAGAAGTCAAATATATCTGACCAAAAACCGACGTCTATCCGACGTAATTTTCCGACGTCTAAACGACGCATTTTCGACGTCGGATTAACGTTGGATTTACGTCGCGACCAAAATCCAACCTAAATCCAACGTCGTTTTGACGTCGGGTGTTTACTGGGTATATTTGCACCGTGTGTTAATTCAAAAATGAGAGTATGTAATCATTGACTTTTGCCATATGCTAAGGTATTTCGAGCAGTATTTATTTTTATTAAATCGAACTATAGAAAGTACTTATAGATTAAAGCACTCCGCAAGGATGAACATTTGGGATACACATAAAACGATACCATAATTTTATATTATCACTATTCACTCAACAGCATCACATACTATCGGAAAGGGAGGGAATTTACGAAAATGCAAACTTAGTTAAAAGTAATATTTTAAATTATTTATAAATAACTAATTAAAAACAAACTTTTAAATTAAATTAGTAGGAACTCTTCTAAAATGGAAACTTCTTATTTTAAATAGAACGATTATGCAGTGAAACAGCAAAACCTCTCGACAGAATGGACACCAGGAGTGTGAACAATACATCAACGAATTACAATACTGACACTTTTTTGCCGGAAGGATGGTATAGTACCACGTTTAATTGCATGCAATATCTTATCGCAGACAGCAACCACAAACCACCGTCAACTCAACGATGCGGAACACAAAATCCTATTTATATGAGAGGTACGTTTGAATTATGTTCGACAACTTTAATCATGTTAATCAAGTGTTAGAAATATGTTCAACAACTTACACCATATTAATTAAGTGCAACAACTGACATCCTCATTAATTATTAAATAAGTGTTTGAATTGACCTTACGCTGGTCGTTTAACTGACAGTGCAAGTAACCAATCAGAGTATCGCGCTGATAAGCCTTATTACTATCCACCATTTTGTCCGTCAAACTGACCAGCATGTCTGACATCAAATGTTCAAGTTTAATAAAAGATTTTCATAAATAATGGTGAAAAGGTGCTGCTACGGCACTTGCAATTCTGACACTAGATATCCGGAGAGGCAAGCGATTGGAATAAAGTTCATTCCGTTCCCTAAACCAAATACAAATCTGGAAAAAGCTAAATATATTGTTTAATTGATAAAACGAGGGACTTTTTAAAAATAATCTATTACCGGTAGATAAATGATATTAACGGGATAATTTATTCTAAATTTCAATTATCTGTCATACTTTGTTAGCGTTTATTAAAGATTTTTGCTTTTGGAATGATTCTGGATGTTGAATATGTACATCATCTTAATCCCGTTTGATAATGAAACAACCAAAAAAAAAATCTTTAAAAATACCTTACTGATTTTAGAATGGCCATGCTGGTGTTTGTTTTAAATTCAAAATGTTTATCATTGGAAGAAGCTAAACAACCGCACCAACAGATTGTTATAATACTGTAAAGTTTAAAAAAATCTGCATTCTGTCAATCGCTGTTATATGGGGTCATTAGATAGATTATGACACGTCTTGTAATAACACCGTGTGTTTCTGTTAATTTTATTTCGAATTTAGACAATTATTTATATTAATTTGTTTTTCTTTATATTAAGTTTTACAAAATTTAACACTAAAAAAGTATTCGAATAGCCCGTGGGTCTTCAAATATTCAAATGCTCGAATATTCTTTGTCATCCCTAAAATATATTATAGAGTTGTATGACTTATTAATGTAATTCAAATTATTGAAAGGTTCGCCACAATTCTAGTCTAGTTTTGGTATATCATTTTAAAACACTGGTCTCTAATAAATTCATTTTATTTTGAGAAAAAACAAAACAAATACATGTAATACTCTTTAACAATAGTAACTATTCATTTGGGTATATCTGGTATATTGTTTTACGATTACATCAAAACTAATTTAAAAATCAAACTTTTGTAAAATAATAAACCATTTCAAGTGAATAAATGGTAAGGTAAACTATATTGTTTCACGGGTAGATTGAAATGTCTTTAGTAAAAGGGTTTGAAATGTCTTCAATGTAAAGGGTTTAAACATAAATTGAGGGGTTGATATGTCTTATTTTATGGGTTGAATTGTCCAATAGGATAGGGGTTTTCATTTAAGGGATTGGAAAGTATAGGGATTGAAAAGTCTTCCTTTTGAATGATGGGTTGAAATGCTTAGGGTTTGAAATGTCTGGCACCCCTTGATATAAAGTGTTTCCGTTATCATGTGTTATTTTAAAGTCTTCCAAGTAACAGCCCGATATAAAAGTTTTTGCTATTTGTTTCTTTCGTGACAATAAGTTACATTTAAAGTACTTTATTCTAAAATCATCGGGTATGTGTGCGAGCCTACCGACTCGATTATCCATTTTATTTGATGGACATCGGAAGAGTAGTTCCCCTTGAAAATCGGTGGGCGTTGTTACGGAAGCTCTAGCGTAAGGTCAATTATGTTCAACAACTTACACCATATAAATGAAGTGACTAAATTAGTTTCAACTTCTAACACCATATTAATTAAGTGTTTGAATTATGTTCAACAACTAATTAATTAAGTGTTTGAATTATGTTCAACAACTTACACCATATTAATTAAATTTTTGAATTATGTATAACAAATACCATTATATTAATTAAGTCGTTTAATTATGTTCAACTACTTACACCATATTAATTAAATTTTTGAATTATGTATAACAAATACCATTATATTAATAAAGTCTTTTAATTATGTTCAACTACTTACACCATGTTAATCAAGTGTTTGAATTATATAAATAAAGAGAGTTTTTCGTAATTAAAATACATGTCATAAATAATAATTAAATATAACAGAATGTTAAATCAACAAAAAAACAACACGGTTGGTACCAATCGTTAAAGTTGAAATTGTTGTTTACTAGGTGCACATCCTAGCTTTGAACTTATTACCGAGATGCCTTTAGATGGAATAGTCTGTTTCCGGTCCAACATTGTAGTATGTACGTTGGTAGCACCTGTTAAAATCCGGAAGTGCAATGGACAAATACAGTACTACTTTCACAACTTCACTTGGCTTTATGGTGCTGGTGTTTGCTTTGGTAATATTTGTTTTTAAATTAGTACATTATATTTAAGGATAATTTAAATTTACATATATAAAGATAATTATTTGTTATTAATACATCTTCAGTTTATCGTCGGATTATTTACAGGATAAAAACTTCGGAGCTTTAATATTTGTTTAGATACTTTAAAAAGTTTACATTTATGTTTTTAGATCCATGGTTTAAGAATGACAGTGGTAAGACCTTTTTGTTCTGTATGCGAAATAAATATAATAAGTGAAAACAACATTATAGCATATAGGTCTTTTCAGAGTTTCTTGGGCTGTTAATCCCAAATACTCTATATTCAAGCCAATCAGTACATTTATCTTTGCTTTTTATAGACAACTTAAAACAACTGATCTATTGATATACACTACTTTTTAATTTAATTATCTTTGACACTGATTCACATGTGATATGCCATCTAGATGTTTAACTTGCTAATCAATCAATTTTTATCGTCATGAAGATAAGGAAGATAATTCTTATGTTTTGTTTGATGTTTAAACATAAGCTGGCACTTAATAGTTAATGATATATGATTATAATATATATAAGTTCAAAACACATCTCTAAGCAATATTTTAAAATAAATTTTGTAAAAAATATTGAGTTGCGCTCAACCCGTGTCTATGTAGCGTGGACAGTTTTTTGCTTACAATGAGGACTTGAAGCATTTTAAAGAAATATTAATTTTGAAGACATTAATCGCTATTCTGAAATAAGTATCTTCGAAAGCATACATTCCGTTACAAGCAGTTTATAGAAATATATATATAAATTATTTGATTGTGAGTATTTATTTGATTTTATTCTCGTAGAAAATGAAAATGGCTTTGTCACAGAAAGTGGTCATTTTGATTACTTTAGCAAAAACAATATAATAATTTTTCATCCCATTAATGGTATCTGCGCTGCACAAAAGTACATAATTGCATTAATAATTTGTTTAATAAGATTTAGGCATTGTTTTTAGAATCACAGCATTACTACGCGCTCATTCAATACAAAGACTGCGTTTTCTTTAATTTGTAAGCTGGCATAAGTATGTGGTGTCGGACAAATTTGCAGCAACAATTGCATTTTAATATGTTTCTAAAATATATAGTGACATATATATAATTCAATGATTAACAATTCTACTTTCGCATAAGACTGTTTGGTGTAAAAAAAATTGAAATAAAAGATATAAATATAGTAAACGGTCGACTAAGGCGCTTACGTTATTGAAATGTATTTAGATTTAGCATGTCACCACATACCGGTGTGTGTTTTGTTGCTGTTCATTTTCAAAAAGGAAAACGTAACGTATCTAGAAGACTTAAGTACTACCGAACATAGAATGTTCATAATTATTAAAATTACTCTCAGTGTTAATTTCTCTCAATTGATTATTCATCAAGGTTTGCCTTGTCATTATACATACTCACTATAATTCTTTTGCTATTTCTGGCATCTTCGAATATAGTGGGTCCTGGTATGGAACCCCAGTGGCAAACTGTTTTTCCACTGACCGTTCCAGGGCGGTTACACCTCGGTTTATCATTTTCCATGCAGTTGATTCTGTTTTGAAGATGATCCTCTTATAAACCCATGAACTTGTTTCAGTCTGATTTAACGATGTAAAGAGGCTGTATCTTCTAGATGTGAAAATTTCTGCCATGTGTATTTAAACTAAAAAAAAAGTTTTGTGCTTGATGTTAAAACTTGCTAAGCCTCGGTATTATTTAATTATTTAAGTTGATAATAATGATACATATATACATTCATGTCAATCCATAAAACAAATAACGGAACTGATTAAAATGAATTATAAATATTGCAAAGGTAAAAGTCGGAATATTTTGCGCATGTAATTATAACAGTCTTTAAATGCATATTTAGTTTCACTATTTGACATTAAAATTAATATCAACATAGTTTTCAAATTAAATCTTCTTAATCGTTATCTTATTCAAATAATTATAAAAAATGGTTAGAATGTTTATTTAAACTTGTCATATTATAAGTTACATGTCATCAGCATGTAAAAATCAAGAGGTTATAATGAACTGAACAATTTCATCGAATGAATAAATATAACTCAACAACAGATTTAGTGTATATACATGTAAATATGAAATACGGCCTTCATAACAGTCAGCAGCACAAGTAGATAAATTGGGTTTTGTTTGCTGCGGCTATCTGCATAATGATAAGTAGATATATATTCTTTAATCCGATTACCACAACTTAACTTCATGTTTTAAACAAATTTCCGGACATTCGAATACAAAAACAGTATTTGAATTTTTTTTGTCAAACGGAATATTCGAATGTTCGCATATTCGGTTTCATCCCAATATACGGCGAGTGACATCATCTTGATGTACCACAAAGCACAAACTGCCATATTGGCATATGTTAACACGGATCTTTGAAAGCCAATGACAGCCAATGAAAAATTGAATTGGTAAGCTCGTCATGATTGGGCCTGATCAAAGAACGTAATGGAAATACATGGTATCGTTGCCAACACCGCCAAGCAATGGGTTAAGCGCAATACAATATTTACATCAGTAAACGGTACAATTCAATTTTGAGCCTACCTTAACGATAGTTATGAACATAGGACCTTAAATTAGCAATTTTCATAAATGTACCATTCCATGTTCAGCGGATGATCGTATAAAAGAATGGGTTTGTTCTAAACGAGAACTGAATTTTAAATTCACTTTTTCTTTAAAGATTGCATTACAGCAACAACGTCAATTGCGACATCAACATCAACGAAGCTTTTAGCATCAGCAACATCGACATCAACGTCAAAAACCATTATTTCGACGACGACATCAATACAACCAACTCCAGTAACTACAACTTTTCCGACGACGGCTGTCACAATCACACCTTCGAGGACAGAAACAACCTCCTTGTCTACTTCCTTTACGATTACGTCGACGAAAACATTAAGTACATCACCAACAAACACAAAATCTTCGATAACTATGACAACAACTAGTACTACCAAAACGACATTACATGCAAACTCATCAATTATCCCGACGACAACAAGAACCTCATCAACATTTACTCAGGTGACAATATCATCTCCAACGACCACAACACCCTTATCTACTTTTGCTATTAAAACATTTCTAACAAATTCAACAATATCACCGGCAACAATAACATCGACGACGAAAATTTCTCCAACGATTTCAACAACATTGACATCCTCTGTTACAACTCCAACGACGTCAAAATCAGGTACAATATCGACAACAAATACTTCTCCAAAGACGACTGTAACAACAATTCAGACAACACAATCAACAACAATAATGAAAACAACTCATACAACGACAACAACACCTATGCCAACAACAACTGAAAAAGGTAAACTTTTTAAAAACTATTTATTAAAGAAGTATAAAAGTATAGAAGTTCTTTGGTTGTATAACAAGGTAGACATTCGTGTTTTTCCAATCTAAAAAAATAATCCTTTAGGAGATATTTCCGTGACGTCATAGCGTAGTCACGTGAAGGGGTTTTCCGCTGTGGTTGGCAAAAGCATCAATAGACAACCATAAATTATAGAAAGTTACCTGTGAATTGCATGTAAACAAAAATAAAAATGGTCGTTTCTTGTTGTGTTACGGGATGCAGTCAAAGGTACGAAGCTGGAGTATCTTTCTACAGATTTCCTAAGAATACTACACGGAGAACTATGTGGTTTGCGGCCGTGAAATGATGTAAATTTGGACAGTAAAATTCACCGTGGGAACCAAGACGGCAAGAGTCCACGATCGCATTTGTGGACGCCACTTTGTCAAAGGTGCGTTTCTTAGTTGACTGAATAAATATTTTGACCTTGTAATAGTTATTTTAATAGAATTATCAATGCTTTCGTTTTGAAATCAAATAAAAAGTACAAATTTCCGGAGCTCAACGATTACCCCACCCACATCCTTTATACCAAGAAATTATCGTGGCCGACATTTACAATGGTAACGTTCTTTGTGATAAGAGTTCTAAATGAAGGGTCCAGAATATTTTAATTATTTCTGTTAATCACTTTATATTTGTGTTTGTTGTAGGAAAGAGTGATGATCCCCATTATCCAGATTATGTACCAAGTGTAAACATGAGTAATCCCTACACAGAGAAGAAAAACTCAGAGGCCATGAAAAGTCGGTATGAGAGAACAGTGTTGCGCGATCCAAGAAGCAGCTTGCATTCCTCACCCCAGATGTAAAGAAACATGAGAAAAGTTCAGAATGTGATGCTTCAGAAGCCCTACTTGACCTGGCCCAGCTTACTCCCAGTATAGAGACACCAGTCCAGAAAAATCAGACCGGTATATTACTCAAAATCTTCTCAGGTTAAGTACATGCATGACATAAAATCATGTTATGTATTTAATGGGTGCCGATGAATTTAGAAAAAATCTGCAGAATTTTGCTCACTGTAGCGAATAACATAAAACTGTATATGTACAAGTTTTAACGCTTTTGTGAACCTGGTAGATCAATTGACAAACCCATACTGTCCGATCGTAATCTAAAATAAGTTGGCATCTTGGTAAAAAAATAACCTTATACGTCTAAAAGAGAACAGTGTAGATCCTGATCAGATGGAACAAACAAGCCAGCTGATCTGGAGCTGCACTGTTAGACTAAGGAGATTAGTACCTTAGTTTTCTGTTTTATATGTGCTTTTCATATTATTTCAGATATCCATGACCGCTGCATTAAAGCACCAGAAAGCAATGGAGGAGATTGGGCAGCTTCAGCAAGAGAAACATCGGCTGAAAGAGGAGATTATGCTTCTAAAGTTCTCCGACAATATGCTGGAGGGAGAAAGAAAAGACACTAAAATCCGACATACTTTACCCAGGCTCTGTATTAATGATCATACTCATGAAACTGAGTCTGAACTTACAGAATGACGATCTTGCATTCAGCTTTAATGTTTCCCGGACTGTAATATCCAACATATTAAATGAAGGACTGCCAAAGCTTGCAAACAAAATTGGCTTTCTGTTTCAGTGGCCAGATAAAGAATCTGTGTTGAGGAATCTTCCAGATGTTTTCCGAGAAACATACCGTAAATTTAGGATAATAATTGACTGTTGTGAAGTTTTCATTGAAAGAGCAGGGAACTTGACATTACGGGCATCAACATGGTCGAATTACACGCATCACAATGCTGTGAAATTTTAGTTGCCATTACCCCAACAGGTGCGATTAGTTTCGTTTTGCATGCATTTGGTGGCAGAACGTCAGAGAAGGTCACAACTCTGCGCTTAGGATTTCTGGATTTGATTGAAAGAGATGACCAAATACTGGCTGATTGTGGCTTTCTTATTTCGGAGGAAGTAGCGTCGCGTAATGCAACTTTAATTATGTCAGATTTTACAAGAGGAAAAAACAGTTAAGTGCCAGAGAAGTGGAACATAGAAGGAAAATAGCCCGTGTCAGAATACATGTGGAGCGAGCCATAGAGAGGCTGAAAATCTTTAAACTTTTAAGTTCAAAAATGAATCTTCAGATGATTCCACATGCCGACAACATAATGACAATTTGCTCTGCAGTATCTAACTTGCACCCTAGGCTTGATAATTAGAGTAGCTTTTGATACTTAACCGGCAGAGTTATCAACAAGTTTATTTATTAAGAAAGTTGTGGAAATCCGCTAAATAAAAATGTAACAAAAAAGTGAAAAGGTGTAGATCCTGATCTACGGATGTGCCAGCTGATCTGGATCTACACTGATGCCCAGGCAATCAAGGCATATTTATGAAGCAAAGTGTTAAGTAAGCAAGCATAAAACATAATGGTTTCAATGACTTGTATATTTTATTCTAAAATTTTAACCGTTGTTTTTGTTACTGAATAAACAGAGATTCTCTATCATAATAAAATAAAAAAAAGTTTACATTCTATGCTTTGTTGTTAACATTGAAAACAAATATAAATTGTCAGATACATTTTAAAAAAAGGGTTAAGTAAAATCTCAAACTGGGATTCAAACCTACACAACCATGAATCGCTACAGAAAGTGAAATAAGAGCTCTGCACTCCTTCTGTCACAACTATATCAGCAATGCTGAAAAAATGATTAAGTTTTTGTAATCGATTGGCTGTCCCTAATCTGGGATTGCAGGCTGCACATTCTGTAAGGATGAAAGTAACCTTTATTATGTGGAAGTGACATCACTTTCTTGTAATACATTCAAACTTTGTTTTAAATGTAATCTGAGCATTTATAATGAATGTTGAACCCTTTATGCCCGTTCCTAATCTTAATAAAAATGCATTATACAATATATATGCATATACATGTATATAAAAAATAAAATATGTTAAAGAATGGTTTCTTTCACTTTGACATATAGTTGCTCTGTTAAATTAAAAATCCAATTTCATTTAACAAACAGAAATAAGTCTACAATGTCTTATTATTTCAACTTATTGCATTCCAATTCATATTGCCAACACTGTACATGCACCACCAATTTGTTTTGTAAACGCTGATGGTACAGGCAGTGTTTACTCCAGCGCCTGCAGCACTTTGATTATTGTAAGCCGGCATCTGAAACCTTGAATTTTACTCTACGAATGATAATTCTACAAATAACAATCAGATTACCGATTATTTGTTTTTATTTCAAGACCGAATCAATCAGTTTTGGTTATGAAGTATACGTAACATTTTTAAAAGATCAAAATATTTATTCGTTGAACATAAACGCCATAAATTATTAGGTCAATTCTGTTGTTTAAATGTGTAAGTATCAACAAATTTAGATTGTAATTTTATATGTATACAGATCAAAACCAGATATTGACATATGACGATTTCCGGATTATTGCGCATTACCTGTCTTAGAAATTTGCAACTGTCATACCTGGAAAAAATAATTTTCAGCAGAAAAGACATTAAGATGAAAATGTTGTATAAAAATTCGTAATATTAATGCTTATGTTTGTCCGAATTGCGTTTCATACTGCCTTATGTCAACAAGAATGATACATATTCAAAACATTAAAAATCTAAATATCTAATAAATAGCGAAAATAAAAAGTCTGGCTAGAATAACAGACCAGCAACTTAATATTTCACCGCGGGCGACGAACGCAAACCTGCTATATATTTGATATTGTTTGCTATTATGTCCTTAGGTCATAGTCCGATCGTTCAGCTTTCCCGCAGATCCTCGTTTTGGATTGATTTCCGGTAACGGGAAGTAACTCGTACAGGACTGTGAAACTGTTTATTGGAAAGGCGTATATGCTGAGTATGTAACCAACTACTAAAATTAAGAAAAGAAAAACATCAAGAGTAACAAGTAGTATTTACCGGATATTTCTTTTTAATTTTAGTTGAAGTATTCGGCATTACAACAGACCTACAGTTCAAAAAAGAAGGAATACCCACTAAGCACGAAGTCATAACACCGTATATTTTATTCCGTTGTGGTTTTCTGAAAGCTTCAGGGCGCTTCTATACAGTGTCTTGGTATATTGTAAAACACAGTTTTTTAATTTATGTCCCCCATTCGCAGAAGAGTGCGTATATTGCTTTACATATGTCGGTCGGTCGGTTCGTCCGTTCCTCCATCCTCCATCCGTAAATCCGTTACCAATCTTGTCCGATCAATAACTAGACAACGATTTTATAAACACTTTTCAGATTTGAAAGGGGGATAGTCATCACAAATAATTAACCTCAATTGATTTTGAGGTCAGTAGGTTAAAGGTCATCACAGTGATCTTCAATAAAATAACAGCAGATTATTTTCCGATTAGCGTTTTGTGGGAGGGGGCATATCTGTTATAAAAACATCTCTTGTTGTTTTATTGTGTAACTTGTTTTGACAACATTATTTATTATTTGTTTATTTTAATTTTAGTTCAATACGTCAAGCAACTTTTTAATTTTAAAATTGCGGAAGGATTTTTTAAAACGAATGCCTCGTTAAAATGCCTTAAACAAATCATCGCAAACACTCCTTGGCCACATTTTTTTGAATACGCTATAAAATAATTGTGTGCGAAAAACGGTGAATCACATCAAAAAGTGACCATCTTTACATAATATTGTTTTTTTTCCTTTTTGATTGGCTTGAAAGTGTCAAATGATTTCACAAAGAATTGTATCAATTGAATTTGGAACGACTCCTATTTCTAAATTTTAATATTTTCTTACAATTTGTTTTAATTTGTTAGATTGATTACCCTCTTTTAAATGCTATAGCTGTAACTTTTTGTGGTTGTTTCCGATTAAATTGTTTGAAGATATGATAGTCATGTTTACATAAATTCATAAAAAGACAATACCATTCAAATGCCCGTTTTTGCCACAATATATAAATAATCGACACAGTATATAATGAGAAGTTTATTTTCAAAAATAGTTAATGTTATAACAAAAGCAGTCCAGAATATATCCCAAATGACACTTTATCTCGCATTACCTCTTATATCGGTACATCTAACCAAATCCCCATAATTAACAGCCATGCAATCTGCTTGAACAAAGTTTTGAAAAAATATATACAATGTAGTACAATTTAAAGTCAGAAGTCTGTAAAAGTCTTTTAAAAGTATGTTTGTTCAGTTTTGATAAGTTTGTGAAACTGAAAACTATTACTTTATAATGATTATTGTTCAACATTTGTTCACTATTGAAATATAAAGGTTCTTCAAAGAATCAACTTACATTATTCGGAATTATAGCTAATTATTTGAACTTTATCAATTGTGATGAACTATTTGGTCTTAAATATGTAGCAGTGTTCGTCGAAAGTTCAATTTGATTGCTTGTTTCGATTTTCATAAAAATAATTTTTAATTCTCACATTTTCTTAAAAAGGTTTGGGTTGAATTCATTTGAGGATACATTGTGCCTCACAAGTATTTTCCCTGTTTAGTCATCAATATTCTCGCGAATTTTTACCTTTTTTAATCATAATAATTGGATTGATTAATTTCTTCTGGGATTTAAGGATACTTGTATAAGTGTGATATAATTAATTTGTTTCTTTAACAAAGAAGACAGTTATTTTAAATCAATTTCCTTTCAGATTTCATCATCACTGTGATATAATTTCTCTAAATATTTGAAGATGATGTCGGTTTATAAAGATTGAAAAATACATTGTAAAACCAAAAATGATAAAAAATTATTTAATGTCGGACGCTTTAAAGTTAAATAACTTCTTTTGTTAACAATATGAAGTAATATTTATGTGTGCACATTCTAAACGATAACAATACTTTTACACAATTTACGATCGTATAATATTCATAGCTACGAATATGTGATTACTAGCTGTCACGCAAATACCGATTGGTACAGTCTAGATTACTAATTTAGACTAATTCAAATTTTAAAATAAGATGTCATATCCTCTTGTAACAAAACAGTGATCAATACGCTTGGCCTATCAAACTAACTAAAGTTGAAAAATATTAGAATTTTCATTGTCTTCAATATAGGTGAGTGTTTTGTCAAAATACTAGTTGAAGTTTTAAACTAGATCAGTTTTATATGACAGAAAACACGTTTATACAGTAGCAATTTTGAGTTTACTTAGTTTCAAAACTGTAAACATAGCAGTTTGTTTGTATGTTGTATAATATGAAATTCACGTAATAGTACGTTGAAAGAGTTATCGATCCATTAAAAACGTGAACGACATGTATACTATTTCTTTTTCAAATACTTACAAATATTTGTTGTTTTTATTTTGTAATCACAGTATTTAATGAATTGATGATTGCTAAGTTGTATGACTTGAGTCGAATATTGGTAAAGTATTTGTTTGTTCACCTCTTTCACAAATGATGATAAAAATAGTGTAGTAATTCTTTACGACATTTAAGTTATTGAAGGATATGGCTCATGCGTAGAAGTAAAAGCATAATGTTCATCTAACTATGCGTTCTCGTGGAAACAGTTTTTAATGATGCCAGTTTAACACTAAAATTGAAAAAAAACATGTTTATATATATTAGGTTTTTGAATGGAAATTTGATGTATAAAGCTGGCCCATCTACCAATGAGACAGATTTCCTTCTACACGAAGACAGACTGCTTACATATGCAGCTAGAACAAGTTTACATTCCAAACAGGTACGAATAAAATATCTTAAATTATAAATAAAACAGAAGTAATATGAACTAAGGCACTGCCTCTCTCGGAATCGACGAATCAAAAGTGATGTATATCGTATGTTTAACAATTAAACAAATCATCATTTGTTATTTTACTTTTTAACCAAAACTGATCAAGGTTGTCAGATGCATCACTATATCTTAGTGAGCTGAATGATTCTGTAAAGTTTGGAAGAATCCTTTGAGATGTTGAATACACCAGTTTGCATGTAAACTCTAAGTTAAACAGCACCGAAATGTGATTAAAATGCAAGGCTGACCGATGGTATAGAAATGTAGACTCATAAAAATCTGGTTAACAAGGTAGTCAAGTCAAGTCAAGTAATATTTATTTTGAAAGTCGCAGGCATATAAGAAATATGTGTAACATACAAATGTACAAATACACATATTAAAACACAAGCTCTGTAGAGCTTTTAAAACCGACTTAACATAAATAAATAAGACAAGCACAGATAACAGCATAAACAGTATACCATACATACAACAAGTGCAACACTTTTACAACAACTTATGAACAATTATATTGGGTTATAAGACTACATACAAATTAAATGCCTTAAAACATAAAATCCTAAAAAGTACATGAATATGAGCATTAGATTAAAGTTGCATATAGGTAGTAAGAAGGTACAAGTTATTAAGTTTTATGCCATAACATTAACTATTAACTAAGATTCAATATGTTGATTTAAAACACACCTGAATATAAGACATCACATCAAAACAATAATATCAATGTCAGAGCATACATTTTTAAGTAAAGCACACATTTAAAATAAGCACATAAAACAAGATTTAAAAGCCATGGACATACATGTACATAGGTAGTAACTACATGTAACAAACATATAAGAGACAAAATAACAATGCTCAACTAAGAGTCTAAGGCTAAGCAGAACAAGCATAAAATGGTAGATTGTAAAACATCATTCCACAACACCTTAACTACCTAGTTGGAATATGGTGACATCAATATTCAAGCTTGAAATCAACAAACATACTTTTGGGTCTGAGGACTTAAGATAATACTATGAGTGACAGTAGAGGAATTTATTATCCGAATAGAATGAAACATTCAAATTATTCCATGAAAAGCAAATGCTGAAGGAGTCTATTCCTATTTTCCTATGGTTCCATTTCACAGCAAATTATATTCATAACAGAATTATACTGATTGTGTTGTTCATTTACTGTTCTTCAATGAGGTCTACATTAAAACGTTTTTGTATTATTTGATATCAAAATCACACAGTATAATTCTTTACAATATGAGTGACAGTAGCGGAATTTATTATCCGAATAGAATGAAACATTCAAATTAGTCCATGAAAAGCAAATGCTGAAGGAGTCTATTCCTATTTTCTATGGTTCCATTTCACAGCAAATTATATTCATAACAAAATTATACTGATTGTGTTGTTCATTTACTGTTCTTCAATGAGGTCTACATTAAAACGTTTTTGTATTATTTGTTATCACAATCACACAGTATAATTCTTTACACAATTCTTTTTCTTGTCAAGTGACATAAACTTCCAGTTTCATGAACCAGATTTGTCACACATCTTTCATATGTATACTTCAAACTGAAACACAAATTACAAAAAACAAATTTTATAAACAATATTATGTGCCCAATGCATGCATATACCTTCCGATAACTTAATTTATTTTCTTAGTGACAGAGTTCCTTAAAGTTGCCGGACAGTCGGACCTGTCCGGTAAAATTTGGACTGGTCTGATGTGATTTCCAATGTTGTAGGACCGAATGTCCTGCAAAAATTTTATCTGCATTTTCCAATTTTACTCGCTAAATTACAATTTTACTCGCTGTTTTGATTCAAGACTGTTCCGAGGGACATGAGTGAGGATATCTGAATGAAATATTTTACGTATTCGTCATAATGACAATTTGTACCACTGAAAAAACACAACAAAAACACCCTTAATACTGTGTTTTGCTTATTTAATGTGTTAAATGTTTCCGTCAGACAGAAATTGTTTCGGTCAGAAGGATTTTCACATCTTGTCTGACCTCATGTCTGACACTTTTTTACAACTTTCGGGAAGTCTGTAGCGACCATTACACTCAAACATCTGGACCAAGGCATGTGTACAAAAGCTCGACACAAACTATTGGACTGTGAAAAGTAAATAAAATAAATAAATTTTCAAATTTATACCAATTAACTAACCGTCAACACGGCTGCACCATGCAACACATTTGAACTTGTAACAGTTAGTGAGTTACTTGTTTGACAGAGCAGAGGTGTAGAATTCCACTCAATCGCTCGCCATGGCGAGTAAATAATCTGTTAGGTCATGGAAGCAGCTGAAACACTCGACCGGTAGGACGAATAAATTTTCCAGCAAAGCACAAGTGTGTTCTTAGAAAAATGAAATATTTTCACTTTGTTTACAAAATCCAATTCGATTTCCGGAATTTCAAAGATTGGGTCAAAGAAAATTTCTACACCTCTGTCAGAGCATTTATTCCTAAAATCTGAAATAAATAATTAGTGGTAAACACGGCTTCGCCGTGCTTCCTATTTAAATCATTCTACACTATGCCTCATTTTTTTATGAAATGTAGCTCTAATAAATTTTATTTGTTGTAAATGAAGAATTATTCAGATATTATTTGGTAAACAAAGCTCTACAGAAAGAGTATTTTGTTTAAAATGTAAGGGCAAGTGTACTTTCTGTAAGGGCGAGTGCATTTTAACTTACTCATTCACTCGACCTGCAAAGTGAGTGGTTAAAATAAATTTCTACACCTCTGCAGAGCAATTATTCCTAAAATCTGAATTAAATAATTAGTGGTAAACACGGCTTCGCCGTGCTTCCTTTATAAATCATTCTACACTATGCCTCATTTTTTATGAAATTTAGCTCTAAAAATTCTTATTTGTTGTAAATGAAGCATTATTCAGACAGCATTTGGTAAACACAGCTTTAACATGCCTCAAACAACTTATATTAGCAGAGTAGCTTTATGCTCTATCTGCAAACCTTGGGTTCGAGTCCTTGGTCCAAGATCATTAAACTAAGTTTTGAGATCAGTCTCAAATCTCAAGCATATGATTGGCTGAAACGGCGACTGGTCAGATTTGAGACTAATCTCCAGATTTAGTTTTATGATCTTGGGCTTAGATCATGAATACACATCTTCAAGCTTTTCAGATTCATTTGACCAGTTCTGTCCAGTCTGCAATATCCAGAGTTGATTCAACGCAATACCTAATCGCTTTCCCACACCAAATTTAAACGAAAACAATCGATATTTAACTGTCTTATCTGCAATGTTAAACTTACTGTTCGTGTGAATGATCGTAGTAAAAATATAAATAAAAACGTCGTAAATTTCCATTGTTAAGAATATAATTGGGGAAACCGGTGTAATTGTCACTTTGCCACTCTGTATTTTAATTTATTACCAAAAGACGAAAAGTCGAACAACTACCGTAATGCGCATAGCTACGATGGAGTCTACTGTTAGACTCTAACTCTGTGACAATATTAGGTTTTACTCAATGTAGAAACTTATTTACCTTAACTTTTTGGGCGAGTTTAATCTTAATTGTTATCTAACATATGGAAGAAGAACTTCTGAATATGCGAATCGAGAAACAAAATGGCGGCTTTTCAGTTTTTAATTCCGGAAGCCAGCACAAAAGACTATGAAAGTCGCATGGTCCAATCAGAAGCCTTATTTTGCGACATGGTTTCAAATTGGCATGGTATCTCTTTTTTGTCATGCGCAATACCGTAATCGGAATCGACACGATTTCGACGCGCTTCGTAGGGTCGATTCCGTATAAAGTAATTGTGTTTATTTGAATGATTATAAATTGCCATATTACCAAAATGAAAATGTTTAAACAACATATTGTTTTCTCTCTTTTTCTTTTATAGTTTAAATGTTTAAGTGCCTCTAGCTGGGAGCGAACCCGCACCGTCACGGCGACAGCGCATAGCCCTGCTATTACCGCGAAGATTGAAAAGAAATTTTGAAAGACCCCGAACACGATAAATAATTAATATTGCATGTCTGTTCATGGGCAGCAATCGAAAGGCATTTACTTGCAACCTGCATAGTCTGAGATTGAGCGCAGCTCAATATTAACACTGTATATGTATCGTGCTGCAAGGCATTCTAAGGCATAACTGATGAAATCAGTAATTGAATGAGGAGTCCGGGGAGACATTTACAGCCACCACAAGTCACAAACTATGCCAGGTCTATAATGCACTAAATTTCTAAAGGCACCAGCCTCTGTATAACTTCAGTCATATGTCGATTTGTTGTTTCTCTTTCAAAAAAAAAAAATATAATTATCTCAATAATTGAAACGTTGTTATTGTTAGTTTTATAATCCAATTATTTCTTGTAATTTATTTATTTATCAGTACAACTTGATGTTCGATAGTCCGACTAGAAATAAATAAAGTTATCTTGGCTCAACCCTTCAGAAAAGCCTCCCCATATAATTTTGTATATAAACATATTTCATTAAAAGCTTAATAGCGATGTCTACTTTTGTTTTGTTTTTCTTTGTACTTTAAATGCTAAATTTTGAATTAGTTGATATGTTGGAGTTAATTCTCCAAAGCCTAAGGCAAACTGTACGTTTTACTAGTTATGAGGATATAATTTCGCAGATGTAGAGTGGTGCACCACATTAACCTGGTTTTCATTCTCAGTAGGAAACGAAATAATCTGCTATTTGCCTGTCCTAGGCGGTAAACCTTTCCCCTCAGAGTTCTTCTTGTTGTTAATTATTTTTGTCGCACTTTTTAAACATGATCAAATACTGACTTTTTTTCTTCAGTTTAGGTTTGCGTTTATGTTGTGTTTTTAATGTGGCTAATTATCATTTGAGCATTTCAAATATAGTATATTATACATTTCAGCTTTCATGCAACGTGTCGATCCATTCTCGTTTGAACGTGAGCACAACTGTTTCAACTGCCTATGTCGGAACACTGAAAATTGCAGCAGAGGTATCAGTATTTCAGGACTTTATAATTTCAATTATTATGCACAAATGTTAATTTCTTTAGGCTAGTGTCGAATACCATGCTGGTTCGCGATTTTTAACTTGTAAATTGTATATATCTTCGTAATTGTGTTCAAAATATGTGTTGCTTTTGATATTTATATGCATTTCTAAATCTGCAACACAATGGATTTAATATATAGGCTGTCACATGCTTAATGTCTCAGCGGTCTGCGACATTAAATACATTTTTCAGTTAATGATGAATTAACGTTTGTTTTGTGTTTTAAATACAGAGAGTTATTTTTGACTCCTGGCTAGCTCTCTCTTTGAGATAATACTAAGAATCAAGAAGATGGGTCTGCCATGACCGACAAGAAAATTTGACAGTTTGTGTATCAAAATTTTTTAGTTCTACAAAAGATTGCATTTTCGCGAAATAATTTCCGAGCAAACAATTACTTTACAGTGACTCTCACTTTACGAGGTTATACATTGATTGTTTATACAATTATAATATTGTACACGCGATGAATTTATTAATTTTTAAAGGTAATTGCTAATTGAATTGAAACAAAAAGAATCAAGGTACGAAAATTGTAATTAGTATGCCTTCAACATTTTTCAGCTGAAACAATTTCTGCGGTGTTACTATGTTTTACTGGCACTTTTAAACGGAGAGCTTGGTATATAATTTGGCAAATGGAAAAAGCAGCTAGAGGCAGTTTAAAGCAAAGTTGGACATATTCAATAGTAATACTGACAATTTGAAATGATAAGTACACTTAAATTGTGATTTTTAATCTTTGATCTTGTCTCATCAAGTTTCCGGCGGTCTAAGGGTTTATCACAACATGATCAATATTTAATCAATTTTAACTCATTTCTTTACAACAGAATCAACAAAGTAACTCACAAACTAACCAAGAAAAACAAAGAAAGTTCACTGACCTTCGTTTTTGTTTAATTTCTACAAACAATATTTTTTCCAGAAAATGTAATTTTAAACATTGTTTAACTATTGAGAGCTGTTCTCAGCTTTTTTAAACTGTTTTTAATGAAAATTGATCATTCAAACAAAGGTTTCTACTGTTAGTATATGTTTTTCACAATTAGGCAAAGGAAAGTATCAACACTGCCTAAAACCCTTTAATTTACAGCAGGACTAAAATTAACCCAGTTATTATCAATAGCACTTCTTGTTGAAGATTTTTCCATGGCAACTTCTTGTGACTGTGACCTTTTCACTCAGGTGTAAGCCCTCTACTTTAAAAACTATACAGCAATTAATTCAGTTAATGAATCCTCCCTGTCTATAAGTCTCAATGGTATGGTGTAGTTTTTTCTAAATATATTGTTTCATGATGAGTGTATCCTTAGTCTACTTCATTCATGGTCCTGAGGTGTCGAGCAAGGAGTTTTCCTGCTCCTGTAAAAAATGGAGGTGGTCGTCTAGTCTATGTAGAACTTGGCACTCCCAAAAGTCTTTCTGCTTTATAGTAAGACATTTTATCCATCTTTGACAGCAAAATATGATTTGATAAATTGGTCAGGGTCAAAATGTCTATAAGTACCACTTTCAGGATTATTGCACTGCATAATGCACGATACAAATGTGAAAGTAACAAAAATATGATGCTCATTAAAAATTCAATTAGCAAACAATTCAGAAATTTGCTAAAAGAAGCCATTAATTTTTGTCGCGCTATTTTATCCGTACGATATTCAATAGAATTTTTTTTGCGGTGGCGCTACAAGCATAGTGACCTACTTTTGTTGGGAAACCATTGAAACTGTAAACATTTGAATATTTTACAAAAAAAATGAATGCAATCAACGGGAAATATGAGGACTAGTAAAACAATGTAAATTTTTATATGCATTGGTATTTTATGTCAAAACTTACGGTTGAAATCTCCAATTTGACCTATTTTCAATTTCATTTAGAAGGAGATAACCGGTGTAAACAAATGCGTGCGCTCTGACCCGGATCTGATGTACTTTGACAGAATATGTAAAACTTTTCTGGGGCCACCGGATCATAGGAGCGCCGGAAATGGGTCAGTCGGTGAGATACATGTAACAAGATTGTATTATATTTAAGGTAAAGACGAACAAGGTACTTCTTGACAAGAATGGGATGACTACGATTGACATAGAATTCACACTGCCAATTGGCTGCGGGTATTCCGTTATAAATAATGACAAACCATTATTTCCTTGCGACTACAGCTTAAAATTGCACAAGAAAAATGGTTGGCGATGTAAAAAAGGTGGTATTGTGAACCTTGTACACTATCCAAGATCAAACAGTTTCTGCACACAGCCCATTAAAGTGAGTAACTGTGAATGCTTATGAAATATTGTAAGCTAGGGTTTCTCATGCTTATATTTACCGAAATTACTGGATCCTTCATTAATTATTGGAGAATAACTTGTTATTTTTCAACTTGATTCTGATTTTAATAAAAATACAGTAATTTATAATAGAAATGGTTTTTTTTACATAATTTTTAATATAATTTGGACTGTATGTTAAATGTCGATAGTACTGTTTCCTCACAAGGATGATGCACAGCGTTTCCTTGGGTAAATTTGTACACTTAACAACTTTTCTAAGTCATTGAAGTTTTCTAAGTCGGGCATTTATTTCTTGATAATTGAGATTTTGATCTTAAGCTAGCAATAAACATGCAATAAATACTAAATTATTGATCAGTAAAACAAATATTCAAAATGACAGACAATTGACTGCTCTCAATCGTTTAGAATACTGGCTCCCACAGAAGACAACTTCACAACATCAGTCAAGAACGCGTAAGACCACAATCATTTCATTAATGTAATGCAAATCTGAACGAAACTTTGGGAAAGTCTAGCCCATTTTGTACGCGCCTTCCAAGTCAAGTTCAGACAACAACTAAATTTAAATTGCTTGATGGTGTGGAGGGACAACCGGACTTGTCGAAGATACTCCTAAGGGTTTCAATTCCCTTGGTTAAAATCTGCTGCATTCTTCAAATTGCACGTGCATTTTAGGAATCGATAACTAAACAGTATAAAAAATACTTTACTGTCATATGATAGGTATACCAGTTGCAATTCCGTTCTTTTAAAAAATGAAAAATGTCGGAAGAAAAAAAGTGTATACTTATAAAAGTTGTTAAATGTATTGATCTTTTTTTTCACACTGCGTTAATATATTATTCGTCGTGATATTCCTTTCATAGATGCTGGAGAAATCTACTGAGTGGAACTCAACCAAATTCACGCACTCTTTGACCATTGCAACAATCGATCACAATTATGATGATGAACAAACACATACTCTTGAATTAAAATTCGATGATTTAATTGCTCATAGGTTGTGGAGGAATTATGCATTTCCGGATATACAGGTAAACAAATCAAGTAAATTGCGGCATCTTCTAACGAAAGAGTTTCAAAAAATGTAATGATTGTCTAGTTGAAGTGAGTTGAATAATATGGTGGTTTTGCTCCCAGCTAGAGGCACTATCATCGGAAATTCGCCGTAGAGCTTTTTGTGCAGTGTGGCAGCCATAAAAGTCTCCCCTTACATATAGTCATTACTGTTTTCAGTAAAATAACCCGAAACCTATGTCATGCAGTCATGGTTAGGTATATCAGGGCTAGCCGATCTACCTTTTTGGGGTTGTCCCAGCTAGCTTAGTTGGTTGCGGTCCGGAATTACAGGGCTAAGCGCTGTCGCCGTGACGGTGCGGGTTCGCTCCTAGTTAGAGGCACTATTCTTTTGTAAGATGATAAGATTTTTATTATACATGTCCCAATCAAGTAATCTTATGTTACAAAGTCCAATATCACTAATTTTTAAAAGTGCGCTACCGACAAACAACAATTGAAGACAGAAATGTTGTATACCCAATATAATTATTATTTAATATGATTTTAGGTGATGATAATAGACAAAAAACTGTACCAACAGAAAGTCTGCTATAGTATTGTCGATCCCCACATGAAAACTTCAGATAACAGGTACATTCTTATTGCGTTAATGATGACCTATTTTCAAAAAAGTACCATCTGTCTAATATATGATACAGGATCTGGCTTAATACAAAATCATTAAACTTCAAGTCACTATTAAAAGACGTTGAAAACAGGAGAGATAAATGGGTATACAGGAAAAAGTAATATGTTTAATCCCCGACATGCCTTTATTTTGCTTTATTATTACTCAAATGCATTCCTTTCATCGTGTGTTAGGTAAAATAATATTTTACATTTGTCAGTCAGATGTCAAATAAGTGTAAAATAGATTAAAACACATTAATCAATAAACATGTTAAACACGTGTAAAATTTTATTTAAACAAATGTTACTATAAACACATGTTTAGCACGTCTATCCTATAATACACGTTTTTGACAATACCGTATGCAAAACACATGATAAACACAGGTAAAATACATGACTCAAAGCAATGACATGTGTTTTCCTCTTGCTTTTTAGTATCAAATTTTGTTGTATTTTTTAGAATAAAATGTGCGTCATCTTCTTAGATAATACTGTGTTTTAACTATGAAAAATCACATCTCTTTGGCTTTGGGCTTGGTTAGGGTTGGAATCACACGCGGAAAATGTTGGTTTAATTGTTTGTGAGGTTTATTTTTGAAATGTATCTTATTATAATATAATGATATTTCTTTTTGTCTGCTTATTTGCTTTGCGTAAAGCCTGCTTTTTTCTAGGATTTTCTTGATATTTATATACCGGTGTGTACTTTAACAACGATCACAGTACATGCTCACCTTAGTATGGGATGTGTTATATTTATGTAATTAAATTGTATAAAAATGTACTCCTTTGCAGCTTGAGGTAAGTCCAAGTTGACTTTAATTTGAATTTCCATTGCTTCATTATTGACCTTTGGTTGAAAACGATGTAATTGAAAAATTTGCCGATTATTCTCCAGTCCTATGCTAATCAACGTAATGTATCTATGCTATCAGTTCGATTCCAAAACAACCCTGCATTGATCGCACTCCTTAGGATTCGCATTCAACGATCTTTACAGTCTGCAAGGAACCTTAGTTCTTCCACAAGCAAAAAGTAAACATAGCGTCTATAACTCTTATTCTTTTGTATTGTGAGTCACTTACATTTGATTTTTATATCTACAGCCATTATGAACTACAGAGAGCCGGGTATTTTATGCTCTACTACAATTTAAAGTACAAAATAGAGGTAAGTAGTTAATAATTATAAAAACCTGCATATAACATTCGCACTCAAAAAATTTCAATCTGTCCTTATGCCATTTTTTAAAACATAGAATGATGTTGTGCGAATGTTATAATACC
Source organism: Corbicula japonica (assembly GCA_038501625.1). Lineage (NCBI taxonomy): Eukaryota > Metazoa > Mollusca > Bivalvia > Venerida > Cyrenidae > Corbicula > Corbicula japonica. Next base: position 381,953 of record JAZAYU010000197.1, read on the forward strand.
TTTTAAACTATTTATTTACTACAGAAAGAATTCAAAGAAAACATTTTGAGTTCTTTTTTCAGCATAGATATTCGCTCCATATTTGTATAGTTCATGCATATCATTAGCAAGGTCATGTATTAGACAAACATCTGACAACTGATTAAGTTATTTCAAAGTAAGGAAGCTTCTTCTTGGCCCCGGAATATGGTTAAATTTATTTATTAAGTCGTTTCGTCGCATTACCTGTACGACGCTGTAGTCAGTTAGAAAACTTACACCTCGAATTCTTTGAACTATGGCATGTGACCTAATTTAGTAACACATGCCCTTATAAATACGACGCAGACTTATCTCTGCCAGTTAAAGTATATTACAAGTTAGTTTTGTGCGATCATCTCGTTTTGTTTATTTGGGTTAATCGTCAAGTTATCAAGCCGTTAAGTCGACAACAGACTGTTATGTTAACACTTACATGCTTGCATTTCGTTAAATGGTTAATGGAAGAAATACATTATAAGAGACAAAGACGGTGATTTGAGAGGTCGGAAATTAGAGGAATATGTTCGGGATGATTCTTGTCGTCAGGTCAACATGCTTTCTTTTGTTATAGATAGTCACCCGAAAAAGCTTTTTATCATTTTTCAAAATATTACTGCATATAACTGCCTTTCCTACTGTCTCAAACACATTGAAAAAAAAACAACATGAATTATTCGTTCTTTGTATTCAGGGAATCTGCCATTGAACTAATGTTATGTGACATGGTTTAAACAAGACTATGTTAAGTTATTTCAGAGCGACTTCCAGCGTCGTGTTGCTAAATTATGAAATTGGACAACACCATAACAATATTTCGCTGCTTACTAAAAACTTCCTAGAATATATTCTAGGTACAAGAACAAGTCGAAGTATGTTCTAAATCGAATTTCGCTCCGAAGTGTGCATGTGGGATAGCTGTTCGAGCTGGAAAAGATGTTTTCATGATCAATACATGTGGCAGAGTGAATTTTCTGGGTTTCACTAGCTGTGGTGACGGTGGAATAATTGATGTTTCACAAACTGGCACCAGCAAGTACGAGGTAAAAAATGTGTGCATTTCAAAACACATAAGACAGACGTGTTTTGCTTAGACAGATGGTATAAAGTGAAAGTTTCAAAGTCTTAATTTGATATGATAATTGTATTTTCTCCTCTCGTTTTGCCATATATAATAATCAGCTTTTCAACTTCTATATAGAAACCGGAGTTTTGTTTAACAGTCTTCGAAATAAATATTTTAAGAAAGACGTCGTGCCGTTATTTACAAAACCGGTGTAGATCTCGCCTGTTGTTTCCCTTTTAATATTATTGTATAAAGGTCATGTAGAATTAATTACACTGCGGGGAATCACGTGGTTTTGTTTTGATACCATGCACGGATAAATCGCCGGTAAGTTCATCTTTTTTCGTTATTGTATTGCCCGCATCGGTTCATACTTATAAATATATAGCCAATCATACGCGGAATTGAATTTCTTTTTCGACCTTACTTTCCCCTCAGAGTTGCGTATATTTCTAGTTTACCCTTAGCATTTGCTTTGTTAACTTTGTGTGTTGGGATACATCTTTCACGTATGAACCCATTTCTTTCATAAAATTCATAAAATTGCTTGAAATGATATATTTCATTAGATTTTCTTTACTTATACTGTTTAGCTAGTGTTCGTTCAAGTGTATTTGATGATTTGGAATTTTTATCTTTGATATTTAACAATATACCGGCACAATAAGTAAAATGATATTTGCCACGGAATAAAATTTTATGATATCTTTCACGTACAGATCATTTACGTTTTGTAGATGGACATAATTATAATAGCCATCATTCGTGTTAAACGTGGCATACACAAGACAATTTAAATAAAACTGATGAAATTTATGACTTTATGTAACTTGTCTAAAACGGTGGAACGTAATGTTTTTTTTCCATCCAATAGGCTTGAATTAATTGTGTCTCATTTCGCAAAATTGTTTTCATTCGTTTCAGAAAAGGACTCGTACAAAATCTCGTTTTGCGTTACAAAGGCCTAAAAATGCAAGCAGAAGGCGCCAAAAAACCCTTGCAGCCCCAAAATGTATTCAAATCGCCATCGCCATCCCCATTGTATGGATGGAAAAAGGTGAAGTGTTTTAGAAGTTCTTTTTAAAGCCTGAGCGATTCCACCTTGCTTAACCTGTATGGGTTTTATATTTAGCGAATGATACTCTTAATATGAATAGCCAATATACTTATCAGAAATCAAAATTAATTGTACGCAAAAAAAATTATTGGTTAAATAGATGGTGGAAAACAACAATTTCATTGCTTCATTTAGCAGGTCAAAACTTCACCGATTATGTGACTACTCCTCATATATATATTATAATTAAATGACTGCGGTATGACTGCGGTATGATTTTCAACATATGTTTATGTTTGAAAAAGTAATATATGCATATCAGGAATCGCCACACTAAAAAAACACAGCAGCGAAAAAGAAGAGAGAAGAGAGAGAGCATGTTTTATACAAGTATGTCAATTCGAATAGGACGCCCTAAACAATAAACGAAGAAGAGAACCTTTGGGGATACCGCCTTGGAACGGTCAGTTGCAAAACAAATTGCCAGTGGGGTTTAAACAAGGCTCTAGGGTGCACCAACCTCACACTTGCCCCAACAGGTTCTCGTATCACAAAACAAGCACAAGTTGTCTTGATGAAATAACTCCAACCCACCCATCGGCTCAACAATGTTGCATGCAATAGCACACAAACATATAAAACATAAGGAGCTAATAGCATTGCAAAGCCAACGGATATGCTCTCAATGATCTTACCGAGACCAGAGAGAAGGTGAAAAAAGGTCGGGCGAATGACGAATTCGATCTCATCATCTGCACAATTCTACTTCTATCGATCACGTTGCAGAGTTATCAACGAAGCAGAAATAATCAACATAATATAACAACACATTCCATTTTTTAAATCGAGCCATATTTAGCAAAACGAAAGTTGTATTTGTATCAAATGTTAACGATATGCCTTTTTTTCAAACATACGTTAACTTTCATATGAAAAATGATATGATTTGCCATGTATTATGCTTGAAATTGTTATAGCGAATTCGTATTTCTTTTTTTATTTCAGAATATCACAGGGGCGAAATCGCATCTTCCTGTACCAACCCCAGAGAAAAGAAACTGATACTTGATACTTTTTTTGAAAACTTTTCATGTGAAATATGCTTAAACGTTTGAAAAAAAAGAACAAAGCTCTTTCTCCGTTTTCCTCTTTTTTGGTCACAGGATATGTATCCATCGGGTAATGAACCACTTAAAGTATGGCTGAAATTTTATTAAAATTAACTGAGTTATGCCTTTGTTTTGATAAAAGCTGTTATTCACTCATTATCATTTTATATACCGTGCTCTGTCTTCCTCTCTTCTTTTTGGCTGTGTGGGGAGGCTGTGCATTTCTGAATGTATCAATACGTAATATGCACATTTCACTTTTTAAATCTAATATCTGCAGATATGAATAGTTTTAAAAAGTTTTGTGCACCAGAAAGGTGAAGACATGTTCAGCACATTAGGCACTCGAGATTTGTAACGGGTTTCTTCTCAAATGTTGTATAGGCGATACATTCCAAGCAAAGAACATTTTAATGCACACAGATTAGATGTACATACTATAAATTGTTTCATTGATTTATTTTTAATTATTGTCAAAACATATAACATACATTGATTTACAATAATTTCACGTAAATGTATTAGAATAACAGATATTCAAGTTTAAATCACAGCTTAAATCAACACTGTAAATCACATAGTAATAAATATGGAGGATATCGTTCACCTGAGTTTAGGTATACATGAAACACAATGTAAACATAACATAAATCAGCAGGAATAATAATAATAGTAATAATAATAATAATAATAATAATAATAATAATAATAATAACAAAATAAAAATAAACAAAAACATGGCAACTTAAGATAAAAAAATATACGGACATATCACTAATTTTATATGACACTGAAAAGGTGCCATGTACATGAAAAAACAATAACTTCAAACAATGAACAAATGACAACATAACATCAAAAGAGGAAAGTATGGGTCTTGTCTTCTTACTGGAAACATATATAAAGCAGATTCCGATCTAAACACTTTTTGACATACATGCGTTCATTTAATCGAAATGAAAAACCTCGGTTCATCTGTTTTAACTGTTAATAATGTTCATTCAGGATTGATATGCTATAAAAACGAGAACAATATTTAATGGTGGGAATTTTTTTCTTCTTGAAATAGGGGTACACAGTCTTAGGGATTCTCATCTTCCATTATCATTTCGTCCGGAAGTGCTTCTAAAACTTTTCCCACAATACTTGCAAAGTTGCTCATCCATTGTTGAATTACTGAAAAAAAGAACGTGGTATTAAGAGAATTGTTCACGACCAAGGGACTTAACAATCGGTTGCGTATTACGTATAATAAATATCTCTTGGCGTTATTTTTTAAATCTTAATATGCTTATATTTACACTTCTTCCGCTACGATAGTCTTATTCATCAAACGGATCATAACAGGTTAGGGTATTTTGAATGCTTTTTACTCGTGGTTCTTTAATTTCATTGGAATCATACGTGAAAGATATCATAAAATTTTATTCCCTGGCAAATATCATTTCACTTATTGTGCCGGTATTTTGTTTAATATCAAAGATAAAAAGTCCAAATCAACAAATACACTTGAGATAACACTCGCTATACATTATAGGTAAAGAAAATCTAATGACATGTATCATTTCAAGCAAATATATAAAAGAACGTGTAAAAGATGTATCCCAACACACAATGTAAACAAATCAAATGCAAAAGGTAAACTAGAAATATACGCAACTCTGACGGGAAAGTAAGGTAACAATGGAACAGAAATTTAATACCGCGTATGATAGGCTATATCTTTAAAAGTATAAACCGACGTGGGCTATACAATAACTAAAAAAGATGAACTTACCGGCGATTTTGGGCGACCATAATCCGTGCATGGTAACAAAATAAAACCACGTGATTCCCCGCAATGAATTAGCAAACAGGAAAATTGCGGCTTAGTTTTCGCAACAAAAAAAAACAAAAAGGATGTATCAATCGACTTTCGACTGTTTTTTCATTGCAACATCTATGTTCAGTCATCGACTCGGTGTTGCATCTTCTCAGAAAATCAGAATTCAGAATAACTGAAGACGACTTGCCTATTGTTTAAATTGAGGAAACTAATCATGAATATGCAAAGTAGAGATATGAAGTGTCCGTTAGACGTGGGATATATTTGGCTGCAGAAATAAATGGGTATCTTAATTATTGGACTGGATCCAGAAAAGAACCTAAAACTGGGTTGACTGTTACATTGAATGTAGTACGTAGGACTGGGACAACTGTAGGAATGAACAAAGTAAGTAGTACGTAAATTGAAAGAAAAGCTAAACTCTTATATAATATTTACCGAAGGTCTTCGATATAAAAATCTTTTGCTGACGAAATTAATAAATTATTTGTCATGTTCGGTGGTTTTCAAAGTTTCTTTTTTATCTCTTTAGAAAATAATGTTTTAAATAATGTATTAAAATATTAACCACGGCGACATTTTGTAACCCTAAAATGGAGAAGTTTAAGCTAGAGATTGACCTATGCTGTAGATAAGTAAATACATCAAAAGGTTTGACACAATTGAGTAATATTATTCAGGCATTTTGATTTTTTTCACGTGTTTACATTGCATGTTTGCTTTGATAACAAAACACAGGTATTCATACTTGTAATCTTACAATAATCTAATTAGTGACCATATTACTTATTGATTCGAATTTCTAATTTTACTTCGGATTTATAAGCATCAAATACATAATTAATGTAATTGATTAAAGTAGTATGATAGCATTGAGTGTTATGGTTGCCAGAAAAAATTGCGCCTTTTATCAGACATAATGCCGGACGTTCTTCTATGAATGGTAAATGTGAATTATAATGCGATATTACTGATTCAGATGTTAGTCTTAATAAATCTTTATTCTCTTTTGTTTCGAATGGAAGTGAGCCGTGCTATTTTATTTTTATAGCATAACATGTAATTAGAACAAATCGTAAATGGCATATATAACTTATGTATTCTTGTAGAGAAAATAAATGATAGATGTGTTGATCTATACATGTATTTCGGATAATCAACTGTAAATCAATGAAGTGTCGTGTTCTGATTATTTCCTCAAATTAAAATCCATGTAGTACCAATTTCATGTATTATGCCTTTAGAACTCGTAATGGTGTTTACAGATATTTACACCCATTGGGACAAAAATCGACGTGGATATGTCTGGTGGACATTTTGAAATTTATATATATATGACACCAAAAGATGAACGCAATGTAAAAGGACTATGTGGACAATTCGACGGAAACAGTTCAAACGACTTCACACATAAAGATGGCGTTACCACTAAAAACACACAATACTACTTTCAGGACCCAAAAATGTTTTCTGACAGCTGGAGGTACAATTTTTTTCCATAGATACTTCAACATTATTCAATTAAAATATTTAGTTAGAAGACAAATTTTATGTCTTCGTTTTACAGTTTCTACAGAATCGGTAGAATAAAGCATGCGTAAAGCAAATCATTTCCAAAATCTTTATAATTACTATGAACGAAATAAAACGAAATGTGATTAAGGCGCTTAGACTAACGCAACACTACCGTTAAAAAGAGCTAAATGTAATTAATGTGTGAATTTCCGGACAAGTGAGAATATGGGCTCACGAGACGATGTGTAATGAACAATCTTTAGTGATATATTGAACGAGTTATCTCCTGTTTACTCACTTTGTTGCATTTACATAAAGCAGTGTGGTTGATATTGCCCTTTTCAATCGCGCTGGAATATACTTGCAATTTCTGGTAACTTACAGTCTTACCAGGCTTTTTCTGCTGCCAAAATTTAAAAACACTATTATTGTTAAAATCATTTTAAATTTACAAATGATAGTATTTCTAGCCGGGAGCTAACACGAACCGTCACGGCGACAGCGCCTAGTCCTGCAATTCCTGCGACATTGCATAACAGCAAATAAGAAACATGTTTGGTTTTCTCGAACTGCTTTAAAGTGGATAGGAAATGATAGCATTTTTATTTTATAATCATTTTAATTATTTACCAATTCATCAAGAAACAAGGAAACTATAATAAAGCAAATGAAAGTTTATTGTGTGTTTAAAATATCTGCAATTTCCAGATTTTTAAAATGTATTGCGTATAAGATTAGGCGTTGCTAAAGTTTTGTTCTAGTTTAAGACATGTTTATTCATTTGATTTAAGCTTAAGTATCATTGTAAATTTCTTTCAGAATTGCGGACGAAGAAAACCTTTTTCTTTCACCAAAAAGAGATCTTGAATCTTGGGAAAACATCAACAAGAAGTATTGTTTTTGTAAACAACCAGGAGAGTTCTTCAAAGGCACGACGTGTGCTTCTTCACAATATATAGGCTGCATGAATAGCAAATCACTGACATTGGCAAAATGTCAATCAATTCGTAGAAGAAGACGCAGTTCAAGTAAACACGTTGAGAATGAACTAATGCGTTTATTTTCTTTATTTTCACAAGACCGAGCTGAAGTAAAAAAGGTATTTGCATCTATGGTTGAATCCCTATTTACATTTATTAGACTTCACTCAAGGATAAGTTTTTATGCCCATCCTTCCTTTAGGAAAGGTTGGGTTTGATATAGCTTTGCTCTCGACTGCACGTCCATTTGTACATCTATGCCTTCTTTGTCCGAATTAAACTAATACATTGTTTGTATTTGTTTATACTGGATATCCTCCAGTCACTTAACTTGAAATGTAGGTAGCTTGTGTTGTGAAGTTGCATGGTTTTGGAGTTGGAGCCGCTGGGGCAATGCCACGGTTGCTCAAAATAGAAATTATTTTACCTGACTTGAAAACAACAAATAAGCTATCCTGATCAAAATGGGTTTTTGGGGAAGCCTTTGTTAGGACTTGACATGAAATAGAATATCCGGCCATGAACAAACTGGGTTTGTATGTAGCCATTGCGAGGAGTATTTTAAATTATCCTTTCTTAAATTGACTTAAAGGTATGTTTTGTCCAGACTTTGCATGGACTCATTTTCATTTGGTCCATGGTCTCTTACTTAAAATAGAAATTACTTGTTTGGACAATTACCTGACAATAATTTGGGATATACAATGCATTTACCTTGAACGTGTTTGTGGCAAGTTTAAAGAAATTGCTTGTGACTGGTTTGAGTTATTCTCTTCAAACTTGAGCGCGAAGGAAGCCTGCGTTTGATCGTTTTGAGGGGTCACTTGGATAAATCTCATGGTCGCACTCTTCAATTTTTTTCTCTTTATTGGATGATTTTCAAATATTTAACTCAGAATGATTTCATACAACAGAATTATATTTACCATGGGCGTGAACAGATGGCATATCGAGGAAATTTTGACTTTATTTTGAAAAATTGAGGGGGAAAGGAGTATGGTACTGTCGATCTCTGTCCGATTGGCTCAATTGTAGTTTAAATTGTAGTTTAACTAACAAAATATAACACGTTTCTTTAAGCATGTGTAAGCAGTAATTGTATGTGTACATTATAAATCAATGACTGAATTAATAATTATTCCACAGTTCATAGCCTGTCATTTATATATTATTTTTATGTTATTTTCGCAATCAATTTAATCACATTTTTATTACGGTTATTCTAAAAATCTTTCAGGAAGTAAATATTTATGATCTTTTTACATAGAGGCAGGTTGGTTATAGTATCAACGCTGACGAAGCAGCCCGTATATGCGCAGCCTTAAACAAGTCGCTTCCACTGACAGAATTGTCGGAAATGTCCGGGAATGAAAGTGTCGAGGCAGCAATTTTTCAATGCCAATACGACGTAGAGGTAACGACAAGATAATTGGAGTTTTTTAAAGATAATATTTCAGTGTTCAGGTCAAATCTTTTAAATATAAAAAGTGCTTTTTCTAAAGTATCAGTTTAAAATTTAGACATCTTTTTGAGATTTCTTTAATTATTATCACAGTTACTTATACAGCTCTTTGTCGATAGATTTTAAGCCAGTCCTCATTTCAGTCTAAGACCACATGCGAACAGATAGTATATTAGTATAATTACTTTAATACCAGCCACATCTACTAAAACCCCGTGAGATCTTTATAAACTTACTTCAAACTACAAATTCATAGGAAATGGTAATCTCTCTAGATTAGTGCTAAAAAATGTATAAGTTACTTTATACTACAACATCGTAAAGAAAAACTTCATAACGGACACTGTTGAACAATAAAATAAGCAAATGAACGGTTAACGCCAAACGTACAAGGTCACTCGTTTTCATATTATCTAACGTTCACCAAATGTACAGTTACCCTGCCGAATTATCTAAATAAGAAATTAGTGGATAAAAAAACCACAATGGCAACTAGAGTATTTTTCACAAAACCATTCGTCGATCCTAACACTGCAGAAAACCCTTGATAAAAATACATTACTTCCTATGTGTTTTGCATTATTGCGTTTGAAAAAGATGAAAAGGGAACTTCGAAAGCTACCTAACACGATAAATATAACACTTATGATATGGATATATTATTTTTTAAAAATACTTCACTCTAAATATCTAAGAGTTTGAATTGAATAAATTGGCCATTAATTTGTCATGTTACGAGTTAGGCGTTAACATACTATACGTTATAATTATACGGTTCTGTTGTTATATTTTAAAGCAAATGAACGACCCTTCCTTGGTGAACGTGCATTTAGATGTAAGAAATGGTATCACTAAAACACTGTTATCCTTGTCGCCATCGTTTATCTCCAACAATACGGAAAAGGTGAATTATTTCATAGCAAACAGCTGCTCGATGAATTGTTCAGGGAACGGGATGTGCCTTGCGAATGGTATACATTTATTTATGTTTTACTGATTTTAGTTCGGTGTAAGAAACAAAAGACTTGAGTTTCTCTCAAGCTAATGAAGGATAGCGTAAACATTATAGCTAAATACATGTACGTTGTTTTCAGCTAGAGTTTTTATTATATCATAAAATATTTACTGGTAACTTTGGCTTTAGAGTCTTTCACACATTCCTCACCATCAACATATCAAAATAAGACCATACTCATAGTTGTAGTTATTTTCGAGTTTTGAGTAATATAGAACTTTACAAAGTAACGGATTAAAACAAAACGTCCGTCTTTAGGTTGTAAAAGTAAGATAATAATAGAAGTAAAATAATAATAAACATATGGTCTTTTCTCTGCATACTCCATAGGAACATGTTCATGCACCGGCACTTTCAGAGGGTCAGACTGTAGTATAGACATTACAACGCCTTTGGAAATCGACGACATAGAGGGAGGCGGAGTATGTGACACAGCTGAAGATGACTGCAGATGTTTTACACTTCGAACTGATAATCTGTTAGAAAACTTTTATTGTGCCATAGATGTCTACCAGGTAACTATAAATTGAGATATATGCTTACATGCATGACAAATAACTCATTAACAGAAAGAGAGAGAGAGAGAGAGAGAGAGAGAGAGAGAGAGAGAGAGAGAGAGAGAGATAAAAGAAGAATCATATTCCAATGCCCTAAGAAAATTGAAAACCTCATATGACCGCTTTATATAGGTAAAAATCAACAATTGTTGTTATCTTGGCACCTTTATATCCGCTAAATATCGTCCTAATTCTTTATGTCGTTCCAACCGCTATTTCGTGCATTTTTGTTTATCTTGAACACCGGCCGCGAGTGTGATGTCTGGTGGTTAAACAAGTTAATAATCATTTTGAACTAGATAATTCCTGTCGAGTTATTCATTGTAAAATCTGAGGTTCAATACAATTTAATCTTAGATTTTAAATCTTTAGGTGTGTAATTTCCATTTTTTATTCTTATGCCAATTAGTAACAAGGCCGTTTTCAAACTCAAAAGATATTTTTCTCACAAAGCATTGCATTGTCTGCATTGTTTACATCTCCGTCTCTCCATCATTGACAGCTTCGTTTTGATTTTAGTAGCAAAAATGGCCAAGTAAAAAATAATGCAACTTGTTTCCACGTGCCCATTTATGTAATTATTAAAAACATAAATAATTGTTTTTAAGGCTCAACCACAACAGCAAACATTTAAATACATACTTTATTCCCTATCATCGCTTCACAATGCATATTGGAATACAGTTCAAATGTTCAAACAGTTATGAATAGTAGCAAGTTTTACTGTCCTCACTGATTCTGAACACTTTATACACTGTCTTGGTATGAAGAAATACACCTCGATGTTTTGATAAAATGTTTTTGACCGGTTTTACTGTTGAATTTTATGACAAATGAATATTTCAGATTTAGTAACAATTGCATAGCGTTGGCCCTAATCTAATAATAAAGACAGGAAGTTACGTAGGGAACGGCATAAGGCTGGTGTTAACTTTTAAGGAAATACTTTCGACAGATATGCTGTTTATCTATGATTCCAAATGGAATAACTGTAAAAGTGTGTGATTTGTTTTCTCTGAAAAGTTTGAGAAGGGTTGGTAAATCTACGTCAACGTCGAGTTGGTTTTCATATTTGGTGAGCGGATGCACATGGGAAATTAATGACCTCTGCTGCTTAAGGGGTCAAATGATCTTAAGTCAATGTCGCGTTGATCAATTAATAAATCTATACAGAATTGATGTATAATTTATTTTTGTCGCATTTTAATTCTCCAGCCGTCATATTTCCTTAATTCCTTTTACATAAATTCTGAAATAAATTAATCTAGTAATTGATTTAACGTACAAAAAATGGTATAAACTTAAAATTTTGAAACTTCTATTCGTCGGTGTTTATAATTATATTTCTGTTACAAAACATCAAATTTCGCATGAAAGAAAATAAAAACAGATGAAAAGTTCGGTTTAATACAATAACCATTAATGCCATACAAAAATGCATCAAAATTTAGAACAAAATATAAATGATTGCCTTTTTTATTTCACATTTAAGATATATAATCAATCTTTGGGAATTAAACTAACAAGTTTGAAAATAACCGTTGCGGCAATAAAATAAAATTACTTTGCAGCAAAATAATATTAAATAAACAATAAACACTTTATATTTTCCTTCAATTTACTGCCAAATTGTTCTGTTTATTAAAGTTCCGTAGTCACTTATTGGAAAGGCGAGGTGCCATCTGACTTCTTGGTCATTCTTTTCAAGAGTGTGCAGCTGCAGGAATTAATCTGCTAGACGTAAGTCGGCAAGACGGTTCTTGAAAAACTGGATTGTTCCGGTAGTGCTTAGACTGTTTTCCGACAAACAGGGTGACAACTCCTACCATACCTGTACCAGTCATTGACTGCTGCTTTGTTAGTTGCCCCTCTTTTCTCGTGAAAGAGATGTTTACCTTAACTCAAACTTAGTGTTATTATTTTTATGAGTAATGGTTTCCTTATAAGACCAATACTACTAGCAAGACCAAGCCACCAGACGGCACCTCGATCTTCCAAGAACTGACGACGGCGCAAGAATATCAACATTTATCAAACATCGACTTTGTGTCTGTCTGACTTGAACATGTTAAACGAACATTATTGCAATCCATGTTTTCAAACAGCTGTTAACATGCACTAGCACAAAGCAAATGTGTTTGTACAGTAAACAAAGTCATAGTTTCCATCAATAAAGAAGTCTTTTCTTCTTTTTATATGCGAAAAGGGTTCAGACAACAAGAATGTTGAAAAGATTTGGTCTGAAACAAACGTCGGACGGTATGAGGATTCGTTTACTGGTATTTGTTGCGTAAACAACGATCAAATAACTAGACGTACCGAAAGATTGAAGTATGAAATTGCTATCAGTAATGACGGTGTGAACTTCGGGGCTGATAAAGTGACATACCTTTATGATTCTACGTGTGAATATGTTGACAGCCTTTCCAGCGGCGATTTGGTTATTTCGTTGAGGGTGAGTCTCACATCAAAATCGTCTCTCCAACTCATAAAGATACAAGTGTAACTTTGTACAGCCATCGTAATTGTTTTCTATAACATTAAGTTTGTTTGCTGAACAAATTATGTTTTTTAAACTGTTGAACATTTATTATTATGACTGTGTGTTTTTAACAAAGAACTAAACATCAATTTCGTGAAACACGATTAAAATTAAATGCTCACAGCAATACATTGGTTATTTTTATATGATTTTTATCATAAATTAATTTCATGTTTAAAAATACTAAATTATTGTAAAACAAAAGTGTTTATTTCGAGACACCCAAAACAATTTTATTGTTAAATGACATCATGGGAAAGAATTTGCCTTTTCTTCCTGTAAGAATAACATGTTTCGAATTATTACCAGGATTCGTATTGCTTCCTTGACGGCCTATGTGTTGCAAATAACCAAACAAACACCGCTGACAGATGTCTAGTATGCAATCCAGAAAGTAACGTTTTCAGTTGGACACGTGGTAATGACTCGTTAGCAAAAATTTAGCAATAAAGAGTCATTTTCAAGCATTTCGTAAATTCAAAATTCATGTCGTGTCGCAGTTTTTTATGTTACAAAATAAATATTGCTTTTTTCATTATTTCAAAATGACTATTTCAATGTTTTTCTTGAAACCTGTAAGAACATAACATTATTTTAATTTTATTCATGACTGATGTGAAAGAATTAATATAAAATTTATGACGATCTTTTTGAGAAACGGCGTTTGTAACTATTAAAAAAGCTTGTGTTGAATTATTTTTTATAAATGTTTACTAAGCTATAGCGATTGTTGACTTGAAAATAAAATCTGTGCTACATTATAGAAAGATCATTCTTAAAATGTCTTCGACAAACACTGTTTTCAATTATTTTAATTTGAATTCGGGCAATTAATAAAATAACAATTTTATAAGAAAAGTGATTTTATTTAAAGACATTTTGCATTTGGAAAACATTCTTTTTTAATCGCTAAAATTGTTTTGACATCCTTTCCTGTTGTTTTGATTGTTCAAAAGTATGTGCGGCTAACGAAGAAGAATCAAAAAGTAGCAGCAGTGTTGTACTCATAATTGTGATTACATCGGTAGCCGTGATCGCCATGTTAGCAGTTGGTCTATCCGTAGTCCTCGTATGGAAATTCTGTTCGAAAAAGAAAATTAAACCTAACGGGTAAGATTATGAAACGGTCTCTATTCTGTTTTACATCAAATTAGAAAAATTTTAAAGCTTTTTATACATTACCTTGCTTAAAGTAATTGGTTACAACATAAAGTGTTTTAAATAAGCGTTTCAAATAAGTGTAGTATACCTTGATAATGCTATGAGTTTATCAAATTATGCTGTATTGAGATAAAAAAAATTACCTACGTCTTTGTTATATTAAAACACCTTTTAATTACGTATCAACACATGTTTAACTTTCCTTACAGCCATCCCGACGAAGTACCAAACGAAATGCGCAAGAACGCCAGAGGAAAAACTGTTGCAGACACCGTTTGGTTAAGATCAGTTCCTATCAATAAAATATTGTTTTGCTATGTATCGCACCATAATCTATTTGATTCTAGTTAATATATTCATGCCAAACGTAGGTTGTATCGCGATCATGCTGAAAGTTCTTTCCTACTCATTGAAGTTTAACAAGATCTCAAAGAGTATAAACACTTATTATGTTCAATATAACGCGCCAATATTTAATAATATATTTTGAATAAAAAAACCGTTGTTTCTAGAATTGTTCAAAGGTCGCTAGTATTCAAAACAATTCGCGTAACTACAGATGATCATGAACTTGAGTATTAAGTTAGCTGCAATTGTGAAATCATAACGTAAGCAGCTAAACATTGAGATTAAACGTATGGTAAAAAGTGAATGAACGTGTCCGTGGAAAGTCAACAATGATGCGACTTGTAGTTTTGAAAAATTAAGATCATTTCATCTTTTTGTAAAATAAGTTTCCATGGTGGGGATAGAAGGCTTGCTTAGCGCAAGTGTAGTGGTGCATGTGCATATACTATAACTCAGTCAAACTAAATGTGTAGCATTTTCTGAAAATATTTGTAATTTTAATTGTCATTGAATTGTTATTGCGTGTTCTAGGTCGCCATTGAAAAAGGCATCCAACGCATTCAACCAACCGGAGAAGAATCGATTCTTTAATCATCCGGAGTGCCTGAGCACCAAGCAAAGCAATACTTCGCAAGGACAAAAATGGACGAAGATATCGGTATCAAGCAGCACGTCGACACCCGCCAGCAACGCTTGCATCCCAATAAATGGTCTCATCATAGAATCGTCTAGAAATCTTGAGAATAATCTTAAATTGACGACTGAGGCTAATGTTGACCGGAAACAAACGAAAGAACTCGCACGGGGATTGTCGGTCATAAACGTGGAGTTTGACGATTAATTGTGAAACTGTGTAAGAGTCAAGTCATTTGTTGCTGCATCTGATCGGACATATTTCATCATTATAAGTTGACAAAGTAATCACCTATTCAATTCAATGAGACAATGTTTTGATCTAATTCAGGAATTTGATAATAAATTAATGTCGATAGTTTTGTTTTACTGAAAACAAGGTTTATTTATAAAAATATGTTTCCTCCGCTTTATAAAAATCTGGTCGACGGCAAAAGATTCAAACTATTTTTATTGCACACTCAAATATTTGGTACAGGCTTTAAATATTTTTTTAAAGCACTTAACGTGATGGGTTTAGTAACTGATAAGCAGATGAGAGTTTTATGTTATTTATCGTAATATGTTATTTATTTCTTATATATAGACTTAACTTTTGTCGTTCCTACTAAGCCTTACATTATTTGTCTGTTGGATGTCGACGGCTGGTATAACTTTAATTCATATCTCAAAACCCTAATGCCATGTTTATATTGCACTTTATCGCATACACATGCTTGCTTGGAAATATAAGTTGACGCTGACTTTGGATTTGGAAAAACGATTTGCGTGAAAGTTTTTTTTGCGCACCGGTCAGATCCGGTGAAATTTCGTTTGAAATGTCTAAAATAAATAACATTAAACTCAGTCACAAATATCGTAAAATTTACCTTGATTTAGTTTTAATTCGTTATTTTCATTAAACAACATCTTCTCTCAATCCGGTCAGAATTCAGTTGTTTATCAGCTGTTGTTGTGTTTATATATTAATTATTTCTAATTTGCCATCACATTATTGAAAATAGTCACATAGGTTAAAACCAAGCAAACATTTTCATGTAGTCCTTGGTTTTCAACTATGCTGCAAAGCCCTAGAATTTAGGTTTCGGGTATTCACATATTTTTCTTAGTTTTTAATGGCTTTTTTGCAAAAACAGAGACTTAAAGGAATACGTTCGGCTGATTATAACCTTTGTTTAAATGATAAAATAATACAATTTTCGTAATCAATTGATGACGACGAATACGACAATTGTAAAACTTTCTTTTAATTACACTGATAATCGTTTTTTCGAGCGTAGCATGAGAGCGGCCATTATTGACATCTCGTTGTCTCGCGAGAGATATATCAACGAGGTGTGACGTCATTTACACACTTCCGTTTCATAAAGAATATACGCAGAGATGAATGCAGGCAAATTTATTTATATGAAAACATTGCTATATGCTGGAAAATATTGCAAAGGAGCACAAATAGGAAAAAATCACATTATAGTTTTAGTGTATTGAGTGTTTTTACCTTCTTATCTTACATTTTGCTCAAGTAATTGCATCGCTCACTAGGATTCAGAAGACAATATGTTAAATGAGAATGTGATACGCTACGATCGCTTTGAAATGTTCCTTTTAGTATAAATTAACATTGAGTTTACTATTGTCCCCTCACGTCTCCTCAAATTAAATATGTCAATTAAGTTTTTTCACACCATTTTAATATGTCACCTGATCTTCTTCGGAGCAAGCTGGCTTGTGAGATTAACGTATCAGTTAGAGGTAATTAACAATAACACGGGCGTGTTAAAACTTGTACCACTCAGTGTGCAACATTAAATTTAATAATTAGATTTAAGAAAGAAATATACAATTTTACAGTAAATGTTCGTTTTGATGTATTAAGTTGCACTCAACCCCAGGCTTAGCGGCGTGTAGATTAATATGCATTTCAATTAATAACCATGAACAAGCTTAATCAAACCGGGCCTGAAACATTTTAATATTTGTCAGGGTTCGGTGACTTTCAAAGTTCCCTTGTCATCAACTTAAATTTTCAAAAATACATTAATTCAATTCAGGGCCTTCTCCAGGACATTATGACACCGGTATGCCTTAATTTCTTAACAAACGTATATGGGACGATTGATTTGCCGGTATGCCTTTAATCTTTGTCGGGATGGCTTCATATTCAATAAACAGCTCAATGTCCCCCGAGCCATTTGCACTGTTGTGGGAAACACCAACCGTTTACAACCCCAGACAAAGATCTGACAAGCTCTCAATTCGCCGACATCCGTTTATTCAAATTCGTCGTGTCATAAAGTTATTGTGTCTTCAGGTCGCAAATGAAATTTACAGATCAAAAACGTTACGGTAAAGCAAATTAGCCAATGACGTTCAATTTCTCTACTTTTTTTATGGGTAAACTCCGCCTCCCAAATAGTATGCATGTTGGTGTCTTTTGATTGCGCGGACCACCTGAAGTCGGGTAACTATTACGCAAACGATACGAGTATAATTATCGAATAATAATACAAAATGAAAAAGTGGTTAATGTGATCGCTTCAGATGCCGCATACAACAATGACTCTAGATCGCTGAATTCAAACGTTTACCTCCAATTTAAGGACATCGTGTGTATACGAAGTAAACGCATTTTGGCCGAAAAATCTGCCAAGTCGATCAGGAAAAATATTTTACACCTATATATTGGCCTCACTACTCTTAAACAAGAAAATAGGTTAAAATGTGCTACAATTTTCGGCATTCTTTTGTAATTAATGGTGGCATAACAAGCAGTTTCTTTCAATCTTGGCTAATTCAGTTTCAGAATTTTCAGGCTCAAAATCATACACTATTATATATTTGTTAAATGAATGAATATTCCATGGTTGAGAATGATAAGAATTGGACATTAAATGGAAACGATACGAACGGAAGTGTGTAAATGACGTCATCAGCAGGTGCGCGCATCGAAAAGGAAACAAACATGGCGACGGTCATAGATGCCCGCCGATTTTGCAAATAACGGATCTTTGACAGGAGATAACTTTGTCAATATTTAACATAAAATAAAGTTCTATACGTCAAAATGATGCATAAGTAATAACTTTTATTGATATATTTGTATTAATTTTATTAGTTTTATCTTTTTTATCTATTTGTAACAATGCTAACAGAAAACATCAAGTTGGTGTTGTCAAACGTCTCCCAGTAAAGTATTGATAGACAATCGGGAGTAGTAATTTAGAAATGTAGAAGTAGAATTAAATTTAGCGGATGATTTGTTTCTTCTGTTGCTTGGTGGTTTTTAACATTTCCATTTTAAGAATATAGGTGCCTACAACGTCTATACAACGCGAATAAAAAACTAGAAACTAATAATTATGTATTTAGACGCATATTTTTACATGACGCACTGCAGTTTCAGTGATTTGTCGTTTGTTTTCTTTATAAATAGAGAGATTTTGTCAATTTGAAAGAATATTTTGGTCAGTGGCAAAACTTCACTTTTCCTTTTTTCTTTTTAACTTTTCCCGGGTCACAGAACTATGTAATTCTTATTTGATCGTTGAAGAAAATGTTGAAAAATTTAATGTTTTTGTTAGAAAATTGATGTTTGGTGGTTTAAAATTCTAAGTCACTTGAAAACAGTATGGCAGTAATAGAAAAACTGCGTCTTCAAAAGAGATATCGTAATGTTCTTTCAAAACCTTACAATCTACTTAACGTTTATGTTAGTAAACATTATCCGTTTTTCATTATATATGTTTTTGTATGCATAGCTTTCACCCATTTAATTTAATAAAGGAATTTCTTCTTCGACCTTGTTCAATTTTTTAGTTTGAGTTTATGAATGTAAACAAGAATGTTACCTTTGCAATGGACAAGGTTTGAATTATCTAAAACAGTCAAATGAATAAAGTTCACTGGTTATATGTCTTACAGCCTAAACTAAAGTACAACAACTAAACAACTAACAAACTGGAATACTAACAATAGTAATCGTATCTTAGGTATTGAAATGCAATAAATGTGCACATATGAAATATTCTTTGGTCTTTAGAGTTTCCAACGAATTTCTTTTATTGAGAAAAGTAAAATCGTCTGTTGTTATACGTTTGTTCATCTTAAATTGTAAAAAATGTCGAAATAATTCTTTATTATATAATTATATAAGGTCTCCATAAAAATCTAGTTGAGAAATATTTTATTAGAGAGATTATTATATGATAATTTCATATTGGGAACAATTTCATGATAATCACTAATAAAAGGGATAAATTATCCCTTCGAAAGTTGTTGCTTCAGAGTTAAATGTTGTCTTTTCCTCGTCAAGCTTAAGGTTATCTGCAACAAAAACAATGCCATCATGAAAGTTTTTACATAAATCTTTTGATATGAACAGTTTGATAAAGAATCATTTTTGTTAGTATTTCTACGAAATTCGACAAGGATATCTAGATTAAGAAGCCCCTTGAGCGGCCCTAAACATTTTTTACTCCTTTGAAAAACAATGGGTTCATGCTTTTCAGATGGCAAGCAGTCCAACATTTAACTATGATTTCAGATTCAGTTCAACCCTGGCAGATTAGATATGCGCACTAACTAGTAGTTAATATAAATAATTCGAGACATGTAAAAAATAGAATGTTCACCAAACCAATATTTCAGTAGCATTAGGAATTCTTGTAATGGTAGTTTTATAATCAATTTATTTCACGTAATCTACACTATTGCATCATTATTAAGAGGCTATATTGCCAATGAAACTGATTACTATAACAAAGGTGCGTTTCCCTGCTGTTTTGAACGATATAAGCCGTCAAATTTATCAGAAAAGTCAAGGAAAAGAACGCATAAGTCTGCTTCATTATAGAAAAAGATTGGATATGTTATGTAAGTAATTGTATGGATATGGAATTAAATCACACAACCTCTTTTGCTGTATTGTTGCCGTCAAGTAAGAAACATACTTTTAAAAGTAGGAGGTATTTCTTGCGAAACTTCTATATAACTAATGCTAGTTTCACGCAACCTCTTTTGCTGTATTGTTGCCGTCATGTGAGAAACATACTTTTAAAAGTAGGAGGTATTTCATGCGAAACTTCTATATAACTGATGCTAGTTTCCTTTGTTCGTTTGATATTGGCAAACGAATGTTCCATAATTAACATAGACGTAATTTAAAGTACATTCTATATAAATTATTTCGCCCTTCTTTTTTGACAATATGTCTTACAGCCTAAAGTACAACAACTAAAGCTATGTTGATAAAGGCCAGTAATACTATCAGTATAATCGGTTTCCGGTGTCATAAAGAGATGGTTACGTTTATCTTGGTAATCCATCAACCTATTGTGGGGGTTTTCTGGTTAGCTCCATAGGTAGCGTACTTGGCATTGCTAAGCTTGGCGCTGTCGCCGTAAAAGTTCGCTCCCCTGTACGGGCAATATCATTAAATTTGGTTAAAGATTAATTGCTACGCCGGGAGACGAGGTCGTGTAGCAGCGAAATGCCTTTACTAACAAGGCTAATTGGACTGACTAGAGGTTACTGCTGGACAACAATAATTGTGAGCTGCGGTGGTTGGCCTTACAATGGTTTCAAGTATTTCCGTTAAATATGGATTTTCCATGAACTTAATGATCACCCCTCGTCAATTTAACTTGTTTATTTTACTTTTGATGTCAAAAATAATACAGAGGCTTGCAAACGAACTGCATGTTTTATGATTACCGATTGCCTAAAATGAAATGATTGAAAACAGAATCAAATCGTTCACTTAGCGTTTCGTTTTATTTGACTCTTATTCGGGTGAATGATATCATTTCAACATTTCACAAGAACTATTAGAGGTTTTCAAGAAAATATATTTTATGAGGATTAATCATAATGCTACCTCGGGTGAATTGTTTTAGCGGACACTTGGTAGAACCTCGTTCCTTACCCCCCCCCCCCCACCATGTGAACATTTATCTTCACAACACAATCATGCAATACGTTTTACATTGTGATATGGTTTATTTCACGTCAGGCAAAAGATAAGCACTACGATCTTTTTGTCTGGCCAAAAACAAGCAAAATAATACCGCATAATTACACAGATTGAATGTTCGCTTTTTGAAAATGGGTTTGTGCACTTTGACTTTAAATGTTACTATTCAAAAATGTACAATAAACTTATCTTTAAGCTCCTGAAATGCACTTGTTTCTGTTGTCTAAGTTTTCGACAGCAAATCATCTCTTTATTTTTTGAACAAATTCCTTTATCATTTGCCGAATGCCTTTTCTTCACACCAGTTCTTTACACCAGTAAGTGTCTGTAAAGAGAGAAAAAATAAAATTGTTAAAATAGTTGTATTTCCCCGAGTGATTTTAAGGTGTGCTGATTAATCCGTTTTATTTCAGAATTTAACTTTTATTTTGGATTCTTACGGGTGTTGATTTATCCTTAACCTGTCTTTCATATTTGGCGAGAAGAAATATTACATTCAACTTCATACAGAATAAATAGAATGTCAGAAAATCAGAATAACAAATGCTATAGTCAATGACATTCCTTCTTTTAGCAAAGAAATGCGCTTAAATATATGTAGTCCTTTGTGTTTGTGTGTGTTGTTCACCGAATTTACTTGAAGGCAAACAAGTTGTGAAAACAAATTATTTCGTTCATTTTCTCAGAGAGATGAAACAGTTTCTCAGAGAGATGAAACGTTGATGTTAGTCCAAGAACAAATATACCTTTTGTTTTCATAAAACCGATTTGATTTGGACTTTAATTCTTGCTACTTTTATCTGAAACAGATATATGAAATACCCATAATACTACAGTCACATGTAGAGAGGTACTGTGTAACGAAAATACTGTTCATTCGGGTTTTTTGTTCATATTATAGAAATGTATTGAGGAGTAAAATAGCAGAGATATGAGCCTTATTTCAACTGAATAAATGAGGATTTCTTTTTTTTAAATTATGCAAGTTGTTATAAAAGATTGTCCTTGAACGTTCAAATGACTATTCAAGTTTTAAACAACATCAGAAGCCATTTATCGAATTGTCTTAAAATATGCATGCCTTATACAATTTAATAAGATATAAGTGAAACTGGGAAAAACATACAGTCGTGGTGTTATTGAGTGACACTCGAATAATGATTGTTTGTAAAATGGAGATTTTCTAATAAACATTAGCGGCAGGATAAAAAATGTAATCTCCCGGTAATGGTAACTTCATTAAGCTGTTTTAAGGTAAAATGTATGACTAGAATATAAGTCTATAATTCAAAAATTTAAAAATGCCAGGTCACTAAAAATAAAATTGCGGTGTAAATAGCAAACATTGAAAAATGAATATCTAATAGTAAATATAATAAATGACTTTCTAGTTTGTTTGATAAAATGGATTTAATTCAAGGGGAAAATGCATACAGAATACAATACAAAATAATAATCATGAAACAAAGGGAAAACAATACACGGAAGTTGGATAAATCATAGTGAATGATCTTTCTTCCACAAGAAGAGAATCATTTCCAATAAACTGATCAACAATGATCAATATGTCAAAATGAAACATGCTTTTTATGAATGGATTTCCCCTTATACGCATTTTAAAAAGTGGAGAGGTTCTCAACAACATGAACTGATAGCATGTATTATATTTTTAACTTTGTTACCATATTCCAAAATAGCAATATGATAATAAACTCATAACCTTTGACAGCCGCCGAACAAAACAAATGTGAAATGTTGCAAGTTCGGTTTGATAAAGGCTGTTCACGGTTATTAATGGCAATGCACATTGCTGTCCAATCCGCCTAACCCAGGATTGATCGCAAGTCAGTAGGTACCAATTTTGATCCATCCCAAATGATGATTTGTGTATCATGTTTATAACATGCATGGCAGTGAACAAGAAATCTTTCAGATTAATACAATAATCAGCGGTCCACAGATAAAAACAGATTTGGATTGCCCTTATCGAGAACAGAATATTCACAAGGTATCTGAGAAGATATTATTTGCGTATCTGAGTAAACACCAAACTTAAATGCAAAACGTAAAAAAGCAGAAGGTTTATGCTTCGGCGGATTGAAGAATAGCCAGAGTACAGGCTGGTTTATTGAAACTACTTATTAAAAAAAAGGAAGTAAACTCTTACCAAACTAATATTTAGTTTATTAATAATTAGTATAATAAAAGTCCATTATCAGTTATATTTATTTAATAAAAGGGAACTTTGAAAAAAAGAAATATATGCATAGCTGGAATCGCCACACTCACAAAACACAGCCTTCTCACGCAGCGAATAAAGAAGAGAGGAAGCCACAAAAATTAACGAAAAAGAGAACCTTTGGGGATACCGCCTTGAAACGGTCAGTGGCATAAAAAATTGCCACAGGGGGTTTAAACCAGGTTCTAGGTTGCACCAACCTCACACTTGCCCCAACAGGTTTTCGTATCACAAAACAAGTAAAGTTGTCTTGGTGATATAGCTCCTAACCACCCATCGGCTCAACAATGTTGCATGCAAAAGCATGCAAAAACATATAAAACATATGGGGGTACTCAATGATCTTACCGAGACCAGTGCTCCTGGAGTAAAATCAGCAAGAACACGATGACAGGGATAAAAGAAGCGAATTGAGCTTCTAGGTTATTTTAAGAAAAGATTTCCTTATAAACCTTCATAAACTCTTTAACCCCTGCCACCGTCGTTCAACCAAAGAGGTAAGCATAATGATCAACTGTAGATGGTTTAATCACCAGGCCTGCAGAGCGCTGTAAAATATCACGTTGGTAACCTTTCTTTTTAAATTTACAGATGGTTTTTACGAATAACCGGAGAATTAACATTGCCTTTTATCTTCTTAAGTTCGTTAATTAAATTAAATTGAAAGCCATCGAACACGACAGTTTATCTCGTTCATACAGTTTTGTGAAATACCTTTAGGGAAATATTAGTTCGTATTGCTGATAATAACAAGATCTAAATACTTAAATATTTATTTTATCATATGCGTTCAAGATGTAATATTAATATGCACAATTTGAAAACAAATTTTGGGTACCTGTTTGTGCATCACTATTTAATTTCATCGATTTTAAGCATTAAAGCGCCAAAAGCGAGAACAACTTAACACTCATAGGTATAATTGGTTCTTACTTTCTGAATATTTTAAAGTATGGGAATAACAAGGAAGTAACGTCTGGTGAAGTGAAATTTAGCAATTTATTGATACACAAAACTTACCGTGAACATTGTACTTCACTCTAATAGCTCTTCATCCATACTTTGTCTCAGTTAATCGTCCGATAAAAGCATAGAACAATGTTTGACAATGGGAACGTAAATTTGATAGATCAATAAGTGCTTAGGTATTAAAACTGTCACAGAAATTAAAAACAAAACAAGTAAAATACTTGTATTAGGAATTTCCACGTTCATTAAATGTATATCCCCACACAGCAAAATGTAAAGATGAGAACATTAATATTTTGTTTATATTGTGATGAATTTCACATTTTACAATAATGAAAACACTAGAGGTAACCGCCTCTGAACGGTCAGTGGCAAAACATAATGCCACCGGGGGTAATAACAAGGTTCTGCGGTGCAAAACCCCTACACTAGCGCCGTCAGGTTCTTGTAAGAACAATCAAGTACAATTTTTTTCGGTGAAATAACTACAACCCACCCTCTTCTCGAAAAGATTGCATGCATGGGCACACAACTACGTGGAACAGACATGGAGCTGTTGGGACAGGATGACCTTAATGAAACCCCTGGAGCTAAATCAGCAAATTCACAATGAAAAAAATAAATCAAATTCTTCTAGTTCTTTTTCTCGTTTTTTCCAAGACCTTTTGTGAAGTCACAAAAGTGTTTATGAATTCGGTGGGGAATCGATATAACAGCCGTTATTTATCTTTAATTTGTAAAGAAAAAAAAACTTTTATGAAAATGTTCTTGGTGAAAAAAATGGTTTTAACTGAAGGTTAATGATTAAATTACTTCCCACGCCGCCTAACCCCGGGAGGAGCGCCAAACAATATTTACACCAATAAACATTACAATTTCGATCCATCCTAAACCATGCATATAGCCATGAACACGGAACCTTCAATGCGGTTTTTTTAGATTAATACCATATCATTTTCTGCGGCTAATGGTCCCTAGATAAAAGAATGGGGTTGCCCTAAACGAGAAATAAGTGGGCGAAGTATATTGCTCAACGATCTTCAAAGGTGTCCGACGTAACTGATAAAAACATTGATTGAATGTACATTGAGATTTTAACAGCCGGAAAACGTCACACACAACGCTACTGTGATATTGAAATAGATGAAATAGATGAAAAGGAAGCATTAAAAGCCACCGTACACGACAAAAAAGAAACTAATGGTGATTCAGAATTATAATTGTCAAAAGTTCTCTTACTTTTAAAGCATATTTCAATCGAGTATAATATTATATTTCAAAGTTTTATAATTAATTTGTTTCACATAATCTACAAAATTGCATCATTTCAGAGAGTAATATCAAATATTTTTAACCTAAAAACGTCAAAGAAAAATAACGCATTTGTCTGCATACTACAGAAATATTATTTACTACTGTAAATGTAACATTTATATTATGTTAGAAATTAAGGAAAATATAATAAAGTCACGAAACCACTTTTGATGACTTTTGTTAATCGCCGTCACGTGAGAAATTTGCTTAAGAAGATATTTCCTGATGGTAATGTCTTATCTATTGCATTTCTTTGCTTATATGCTTTACAGTTTCGTGTCGTCTTATTTTTTTCAGAAGATACACATAAACCCCTATTTTTTCTTAGTCTGGAGACCATAAACGCTGTTTTAATCTGTATACGGCCATTGTGGTCATTTTATCAATTTATTTGACTCGTTATGTATATCTGACGGGAGCACTTTTAGGGGTCGCAAAAAAGAATTTGAAGTTTCGTGGAATTTTATGAAATGACAAAGTTAAATCATGTTCGCTTTTTTTTAATTGATTGGTGTACTTTGACTTCGAAGTGAATACATCATGTAGTACAAGCCCTTATCTAATTAAAAGTGATTGGCAAACTTCATATGAAACGCGATAATCTCTGTCATTCGACATCTTGATAGTTTATCATCTCTGGCAATTAGACAAAATTAAAAATGTCCGTCAAGTTTTCACCAATACTTATTAAATACTTATTGTTAGAACCTTAAATAGAAGACACGGTTAAATGTAAACACTTTTTTTAGGGGATTATTCTTACGACGTGTTCGTTACTTCCTTTCAATTCGCCCCGTTACATCGCTTCTACATCTTTGTGCGTTCTTCGAAAAAAACAACAACAACAAATTACACAATCATACAAAATGATCGACATGTCAATTAAACAAATGTTTTATCCAAAGGTATTTTTTTACAACCTTGTCGTGGTCGAGGGTCTTCATAGTTCCCTTTTCATCTATTTCAATATTACAGTTGCGGACTTTGTGCCGTGTGGCGGCTGTAAAAAGTCTCCCCGTACATTCAATGAGTGTTTGAAGATCGTCGAGCACGATATTTATGTCCTATGTTAATAGTACTTCTAACATTTCGGCCAGTTTAAAGATGGGTGGCTGTAATATCCCAGCAAATTTAAATTTGGATATTTTTCAATCACCCCCAATGATATACTTCCTGCATTTTAAATTTTTCTTTGGCGTTGTCTGTGATATGCAGGATTTCTATTCTAACATCCCCTCTCAAATTCTATTCTGTTTAGTTCCGACCATTGTTTTCTCGCTTAGAGCAAACCCATTCTTTTATCTGAGGACCATACGCCGCTGAACATGGAATGGTATTAATCTGAAAATACCGCATTGAAGGTTCCATATTCACCGCCATATGCATACCATCGTTTGGAATGGATCAAAAGTGTACTGTTTGTTGGTGTACATATTGAGTTGCGCTCAACCCGGGGTTAGGCGGCGTGGGCAGTAATGAGCATTTCCATTACTGCTCATGAACAGGCTCAATCAAACCGAGCCTGCAATATTTTCATATTTGTCGTGGTCGAGGTTCTTTATAGTTCTCCTTTCATCTATTTTAATGACCCATCCTTTTCAGTATCTATTAGATATATTATACATCCAAATCATACCAGACAATACATTTTCCTTATGCCAACCAGACTTGAGAATTTACTGAAATTGCTACAAGTCGAATGAGTGTTGAAACATACAAATTTTCGAGCAATTGCTCAATTTAACGAAATGTACATTGATTTCTATCCAATGTAATAAATAAATGATGATTGGTATACAATATTTTGTAAGACAGTCATGGTACCAAATTTTTAAGGTCAAGATCACATTTGATGGAGTTATGCCCCTGTATTGCTTGAACTTTGTCACGCAAACTTCATGTTGACTATATCTTTGCCAGTTCTAAACAATCATGACTATGAAAACGTAAAACGGTTATAGATGTATTTAATACACGTTTTCTAATAGTGCTGAATTAAAAAGTATTTTTCAGTGCAAAACATTCCATTTCATGTTTTGCTTAAAGTATAAATTTAAGTCCGTCAATACAGTCAAAATAGAATAAAAATTTTAGAAGTAATGGATTGTTAAATTTTGTAAATTAACAGTTTTTATGTTTTTGTGCAAGAGAAAATTATAATAAAAACTAAGAATACGCACAGTGTCATAAATAATGACCTCTTAAACATCACCGTTGCCAACTTCTCGTGTTTAGCGTAGTGCAAATTGAATACAGTGCAAAAAGACAACGAAAGATTGATTCAAAAGAACTTCCTTATTGCTTGTAATTACTGCTATCAATAAACGTTCTGAAAGCCATTTATTTTCTCTACATTATCGCTCTAGTCACACAATATATGCGATATTTGGTTACTCAAGAGGAGGTTACTTGAAATATTTCAAAAGAACGCAACAAAATTTAAAATTAAACTTAGTGTAAAACTTTAATTCTTTTTAAAGTTTTAACAATAACTCTCGAATCTCGCACGATTCATTCAAAGCATATAATCGAATTCAAAGAAGTTCCTAGAAAATATGTTAAAAAGAACGTTAACAACAAGTATTTGAAATGAGAAAAAAGACGTAATTTACATAAAACTTCCCAGAACCAATAAACGTTTGGCTTTTCTTATTATCTTATTGATTCATATTTTATAAACAGCAACTGTAATTATGGTAACTCAAAACGATATGATATTTTTAAATGATTTAAAACAGTGTTGCTTTAACGAACTTAGCTCTGAGGCAACCATGCCTGGATACGAATCCGTCATTCTTTGAAACAACGAGATCAGTTAAAAAGAAAAAAAAACGTATTTCTTCTTAGCTTTCTATTCTATATTTAAAACTTACAAAAACATTTTTGTAAAGGGACATTGACATGTTTGCCTTCAGTGCCTTATAAAAACCTGAATTGTGTCATATCACGATGTTACCGTTTCTGAAAAGATAGTGAAAATGACTTAGAAAGAAGAAAGGGTAATGTCTTATCAAGAATCAGAATCCGCATTGCAAACAAGATAGATAGATAAATAGATATTCTTTATTTCCTCCATACGAAGAGCACAATGCATGTACAGACATAATAAACAAACAGATTGATAAAGCAAAATAAAGTTTTGCACGAAGATAACAACAGCAAACATACACAAACGCATGCGCGCGCCAATGCACACAAATATGCACTCACTGTGACAGACGCACCCGCGCTCGAACACTTACTTTAACACAATAAATAAAACAGTTTGAGAAATAATGTACAAGTAACATGATCTTTCAAACAAAAACATATACTAGCCCAAATTTCTAAACCGCCACCCAACACAAGTGGAATCTTCCAAGTCGTCCTGCAAGCCATTCCAAAGAAAATTGGGATGAAGAATAATGAATATAAGTCACATACACATCAGTTTAATTATTTTATTAAAACATAATGATGCGTGTGTGTCTTATATTCCCTAATCCACATCCCAATTCTCCCAAGAAAATCCCACAAGACGACCAAGAAAATTCCACCTATATCAGGTGGCGGTTTAGAAATTTGGGCTAGTATATATTCATGCTAGTAAGGGAACGAATCCCACAGACTAACACCTGTCTCACAACACATGCATAAGGATGTATACGCGCACATACGGAAATACAAGTAGAACAATAAATTAAAACACTTCTGACAAATATGTACAAATAATGTTAGCTTTCAAACAAAAACATACATTCATGCTGATAAAGAGACGTAACCAAGCATGCGCGCCCACCATCTAGCACCAGTATGACAGCCCATGCAAATGGACGCACACTTGCGCATGCGTGAACACGATTCTTTGCCATTTATGTAGAATTTAAATACGAATGTAGTGTAAATATTATTTATTCGGTCTGTATGAAGCCATTTACTAAGAACATTACAATAATAGTAATACAAATATTTGCTCAAAGAAATACTTGCTAAAAGAAATAGTTGCTAACTGATTCGAGTCCTGTGAGCATCACCCTTACCAAAACGAAAGTGCAAGAGAGAATAACAGGTCGAATAGTATGCATTATTTATTTGGGACAAATATCATTAGACTTTTGCACATAAAGTGGTAAAATCTGCATGTCATTTTTATAATTGCGATTCTTTTGTTGTCATCGATTTCAAAAAGTACAAATCCTGTTAACATTTCTATAATTTGGTGTTCTAGTGTTAAACTGCAAAATCTTGAAAAATTAAAAATTCCAAGTGTTTCATGGATATTACGCCATAGAATGTGTCTTAGTTAATTGTTTGTAATACAAAATAAAACTAGATGCTCAACAATGGAATCAGTTACAAGTTTACATTTGGGACATGCTGTGTTGAATTTCCTAGAGAAAAATCGTCCTACAAGAAGCATAACTGTTCTATAGTATTGTAAGTTGTCTCTATATAAACGGCTGAAGTGCCGCATACTGAACGGTTTTTTTTAATCATTTGTTTCCAAGCGTGAAGTGAAGGGAAAGTACCATTTTCATAAAAAATCATTAAATATATGCGTAAGTTTGTATTTTCCAAAGATTCGGTAGATATCTGGGATAAATCAGCGTGCTTTTCTTGGTTGCATTAAAAATTGGAAAAGTCTTGAGACAAAGATGGTTTTAATACGTTCATATGTATCAAGGTTGCACAACTGACCAAATAAAAGTAATTTTCGTTTATCGATTTCGAATTCGATTTGTAATATGCCGATACAACTTAGAGCGATGTCTGTTCTTGTACACTGATGCATAGACTGCATAGACTGCATATATTTGATACACTGCCTGTGAACGCGTTCAAGTGTCAGTAGTTCGGAGTCTGTTAGTTCGGACCATAACTCACAACCATATAAAGCTCTCGGTAAGACGATCGATTCATAAAGGTGTTTAGATGTCAAGGGGTGTAACCCATTTTTATGAACGCCGCAGTCAGCCAGACTAAAGTAAGTTTTGCGTAGCTTGGTGCAGGCGAGATCAATGGATGATTTTAGTGTCATATATATATTGCATGGTACCCCAAGATGAACAAATCATTAAATGCACATTATGACTTAACAATAAGTAAAGTTGATTGAATATTTTTGCATACAATGACTGCACACACACACAATTATTGGGATACAGTCGAAACAATTAAAAAACAACTCATGTCTTGTCATTTCGGAAGTTACACTGTAATCAATTTTTTGTCAACGCCTGTGTTGGTCCTTTTAGGTTTTCACGTAATATCTTCTATGTTAGTTCCACTTCCAAAAAAAAAACACATTTTGAATCCTTTTCGTTGGTGTCTCAATTTTAATAAGCACAAAAGATTGGCTATGTGTTCAAGTAAAATCTTCGATGTTTACATTGGTTAATACTTTGGAGAAATACAATCGAAGGGAGATATCTGCAGTTGTGTGTACTTTGGGTTTAACCCCGTACGTGTTACGTAATAATCCGTAAAACTATCGACACAGTATATTTTTAAATAAAGCAGGAAAAAACTGAAGTAAAAGTTACTTCCTAGTTCTTGCAACGAGTCTGCGTTCAGAACATTCGCAATTGGACACACCCTATTGGACGTCATAGTGAATGTCTAACACGTACGCAGTTTATTTAATTAATTAATCGGTAAAAGTGCGCCTTTGTTGCTTTTATTGAGTAGCATTACTGATCCTTCTTTATCAGCAATCAATTTAAATGATCGCCTACAACTGATTTTTCTCGTTTCTATAATTGATTTTGGAACTCTTTCCCGACGACTACCGGAAGCTGTGCTGCGACTTCTTCATTTTAGCACACCTGCTGGAAGGTATGTGCTTTTGGAAAGTCATAAAAATGCAACATACATGACGATAACGTTAATTAGTGGTACTTTAGTCTAGATCACCTAGACGTTCTGTCATTGATCAGTGTCAGACTTCTCTGACGAACGTCTAGAGACATCGCTATATAAAAAGTCTGACCGACAGGTGGCGCTTTTGTATGGTAAACAAATCCAAAATCAATCGCGATTTCTAATGAAATTTGTTAACAGTGCTTTAATCGTATTTCTCCCACACTGGGAAAAGTGAAATTTAGGTAATATGATATCAAGCTACATAATCAGGTATGTAGTTTATAAAACAAACGACGTTGAAGTACTTACCCATTTAACATGAATGAATTCAAATATATGGTACGCCGTTTCTGCCTCTTCTTGATAATGGTTTTAGACTGTCACGTCGTATGGTATGGCAGTAATAATTGTACGGTGATTGATAAAAAGGGAAGAATATCAAAATCTCTCTAACGGAAAAATGTAATTCCGTTAACTCTTAGTATGTATGTTTATTATTTTGCACGTTAAGAAAAGTTAGAACAGCAGAGAAAAATAGTTTGACCTAAAAAAATCCCTAAATTCTGCAGCCAAACACAAAAACAAAGCAACACTTAACACCAATTAAAATGCCTTCCTGAGTAATGAGCTACTTACAACAATATCTAATTTAAGGTAAGACCTGTGTAATGAATACCTATATCCAGAAGAGTATCCAAGGGAGGTAACTATAGTAGTAAATTAGCCAAATTCCCCGCAGTGGTTACTTCCCCTTACAGTTGCAAGAGGACCAGGGTTCAAATCCTACTGGAAGCTATTTTTTTTTTTGTTAGCCTAGAGCTTAAATAATTGGCATATATCTTTTTTTCCTGTGTAATTCTGTCATTGAATAAAAAAATTCTCATTATTTAAACTAAAATAAGTAAAATAATCAGGATTAAAGGGGTTTTCGCTATCAGAATAGTGTTTATTCAAGTCATCAATTTGAAAATTTCTAAAACTGGACGGTAAACTTCTCTGAAATTTTGTTTAAATTTTGTTTAAGGTATATAGTTAAAAAATAATAAAGTTTTGTATATTGCACCAATCAGGATTTTGCACAATTTTCATTAATTTAGTCTCGTGAAATATAAAAAATGCATTTTTTAAATTTATTTGGTCAAAAAATGTCATTTTAAGATATCTTATGTATTTATATATTATATCTTAAATTGGTTTAGTAAAATATAACATATTTTTGATAAACTGCAAAAAAATTAAGGTTGAATTTATCAATAACAAAAAATTTTGTCACCGATTAAAGAATTTGGATACTTTCACGTTTTTTCTCACTTTTTTAAATAAAAAAAGCTAAAAATCTCAAAAACTACACGGTGAAAGTCATTAAAATTTTGCATACAAGTCAGTGGTATGAAGCAGTTGATGAAAATATAATCAGATGTTGGATTCTTAATAGTGCCCATTACACAGGTCTTACCTTAAAAAGATAACCTTGTCCATCACATGTATAAAGTAAGAGATATTTGTAAAAGTGTGTTTTGGCCTTTAATTTAATGGTTGCGAAAATGAATGACACAAAATGTTGATTTCTCTCTTTACAATTAAAAGTTCTTTTAAAGAATCTTGGATATTGTCAGTATCATTTTGATCATGTTGGCATTTGTTCTGTTTTTGTTTTGCGATGCTTCGTTTCTGTGTTTGATTGCAAAAAGCATTTTAAGGATTTTCAAGCTTTTTTTTCTTTACAGTTCTAAATTGTCTTAACACTTTTGTCTTTTCGTTATTTTGAATTTTATATACTTTTTGAAAAATATAATCTAAGGGATTTAGCTGTAAAATTTTTCTAAGGTCGCCATTAGGGTATGCCAAAGAATTCTGAAGTTATCTTAAGAAATTCAAACAATGGTTGTAGGGCAAAGTTTTTCCCTTAACACGTAAAATTTAGGGGAAAATGTGATCTTTTTATTAAAATGATTTCATTCTTAAATATGTCTAAGGTTGCATTAAGGGAACTATTGTGCTTGCAAAGTCTGTACAATTTTTTCATCAGATCTCGTGGTACATGTATTCGCAGAACACAGCTTACTTGAACACGCCTGCAGGCGCAATAATATAGTTAAAAATACGTGTCTCCGTAGGATATGTCTTTTCGATTTCAAGCATCAGGGCGACAGTCTAAAAACAGACAACAACGGCATTCTATACTAATGTCCTAATTACAAGCCTCGTTTTGGAGTGTCTGTTTTTTAACGAACAATGTCTTTAGACGTACTGATCGCCTTTGCGATATCAAAGCGTCTGAATGATTGAGACTAGTGGTGCTTGTGCATCATGATGGTTTGTTGTAACTAAAATCGTTGGATTTTTGTAGAACGTTTATATTTTTCTTTTATTATTCATGTTTGTGTTAATTGGTGTGGCCTTATGGATCAATTGTAGGGCCGAATAATATCATTTATATAATGACGTGAATTTCTTTTAAACATGAACGAAAATCAAACATGAGCGCTGATCTTGAGTTATCTGTGAAACTTAGATTATCATGATTGTAACTGAAACGGATTTAAACCAGTAAAACCTGAATGAATAAACACTCAAATATAATTAATCCTTACATTGATGAATTATCAACAAATAACACCAATAAATTACTGAAAACGAGACTGGATTTTTGTTCGTGAATTTCATATTTCTAAAGCAAACATATTTCGAATAAGTCCTGCAATATTTATGACTAAGGTCTTTCAAATGTTATGATATTTATGTAAGATGTTGTTTGCATTTACATTTTCAATAAAGACGCTTTATAGACTTATCTATCTTCAATTTAAATAGCAATTATCGAGAAGAAGGTGGGCTTTAGGAAACTTGTACATGTTTGTTCGTGAGTACCCGGCTGAGGTTATTGCATCATACAAGCTGGTAAAACACTTAAGAGGCAAATGCGTTTCGTCACAGACAAGGCGTTTAAACCGAAATGTTTGCAACTTCATGCTAGCTATACTTGTATAAACTATTAATAAATATTTTTTATCTGAAGATCACGTTGGTATTTGATTGCCACTGAACTTTCTAAGGGGGTTTCATGTCACGTTCTTTGTCA
Organism: Corbicula japonica; assembly: GCA_038501625.1. Lineage (NCBI taxonomy): Eukaryota > Metazoa > Mollusca > Bivalvia > Venerida > Cyrenidae > Corbicula > Corbicula japonica. Next base: position 416,657 of record JAZAYU010000197.1, read on the forward strand.
TTCATTTGTTTGTGGTGGGTTGTGTTAACTAAAACCATGCTGCCTTTTTCTCTCTATATTTTATCTGTGTTGAGCAGCTCTGTATTTTACAGAATGTAACTAGATCTATTCCTGATAATAAATATTTCCATATTCTAGTAATTGTCAAAACCACAGAGTGGTAAAACATGTTAATTAACAAAATGTGTTTTCTAGTCCATGTGTTTCCTCCCTTGTTACCTTGTAAACATTTATTTTTTTTCTGTTCGGGTTTTGTGTATGTTTTCTTAATACATGGACAAAAAGCTTGACCATAATTAAACAGCGTTTTTTCGGCGTTAGCTGTCTAAGCTCACGTTTGACCTAGTTTTTTGACCAATGAAATATTGTAAATAAAACTTATTATGCAGCGGGAAAATCAAATAGATTATTTTGATTGGTTATTAGTGGGTCTCGTTAATGATTACCGTAACGACTTTTATAGTGTGTGTTAGTATTTACATGGCACTTATATTTTCGGGCATATTCGGTTTAAAAAGCGATACTTGTTTTGAAGAAAAAGATATTTACGGTATAAATAACCAGTTAAGTCAATTGATGGCTTAAATACGATTTTATATGGAATATTCATGGGTGTCAGGTAAACACTCGAGTACAATACACAGTGTAAAACGACAGAGAAGTGCAGATATTTCTGGTTCTTACTGGTTCCTTTCTAGTTTCTTTGATACTGATTGTTAATTTCAATTCCAGACATTCAAATCGCCTTGGTGCAGCGGTTATCACACTCGCCTCTCAAGCGGATGCCCCGGGTTCAATACTCGGGAGGGATACTTTTTTAAAGTTAATTTAAGTAAAATTGGTAGATTTCGCTCTTGTAACAAGTTGTTATTATTTTCATTTATTGTATCTTAATAATATTTATTCGTCATTAGTACTAACTCTACAAGATGTATTTTATTGAAACTAGATAAATGTACAGTTAACGTTAGACATTCTTATTTAATCGACGTATAATCACCAGACGAAATTTTTGCACGCCCTTTATTTCTTTCTTCCTTATATATAAAAATATTTTACATCAACGCCGTTTATTTTTTTTTAAAGATATTTCTTGTTTAATATTTCAGGGTAGAGAAGGTAACCGAGCTAGCCTGGCATAACAAAGTTTTAGATACCAAAAGTTGAATGAAATTGTGTTAAAATTACTACGGCAAGGATAATTAAATTACCACCTAAAGCGGCACGAAAAATTGCTTCTCTCTTGAAAATACTTTGGGTTTTCCTTCACAAATCGCAGCGGTCCAACATTTTACTCAGATAAGAGATTTATTTTAGGTCATGTCTTTCGACAGTTTATATATCTATACGCGATAACTAACATCTATTGTGAACAATTCAATAAATGTAAAAATATAGAATTTCCTGCAGACCAATATCTTAGTAGAAGTATGAATTGTTTTTGCAAGGATCGTTTTATAACCAATTTGTTCCACATGATCTACACTATTGCATCATTTTGAAGAGGCAATATCGGCAAGGAAACTGATTACTATAACAAAAATTGCATTTTCTTGCTATTTTGTATGATAAAAGTCGGCAAATTTTTTAGAAATGTCAAGGAAATGAACACATTAGTCTGCCGTATTACAGAAAAACTGGATATGTTATGTAAGAAATTAAATGGATATAGAATAACATCACGCAACCTGGCTTGAAGGTTATAAAACTGAGATTAGAAACCAGTCTCAAATCTCAAGCATCTGATTGGCTGAAATGGCGACTGGCTTGAGATTTGAGACTGGTTTCTATGCTCAATTTTATAACATTGGGACCTGTTTTTCGTGAAGTTGCTGCCGTCACACGAGAAACATACTTTTATAAGTAAAGAGGAATTTTCCTAGAAACTCATTGATCCCAGTTTATGTAAAGATCACCACCAGAATGATTACTTTGGACTTTGTCGGTGTACTTAACAAAAAATGTCAAAACATCATTAGATATTGGCAAAAAAGGTCTTATAACTACAAGGGAGATAATTAAAAGAAAATGAAAAAAAATGAGCCCTTTTTTGTTTGACAATGTGTCAGATAGCTATCGCCGATGTTAGTTCCTTTGTTCGAGCAGTTAATTTCTTAAAGTTACGGTCAATTAATTAGTTTAATTCTCTTCTGTAGAAAGATCATTAAAAGACATGTACAAATTTATTATAAAAAAAATGAAATATGCATATCAGGAATGGCCACATCCAGCATACACAGCCTCCCCACACAGCCAAAAAGTAGAGAGGAAAAGAGAGCATGGTATTACAAAAATCAGTTTCAAACTGGACGCCATAAACAAATAACGTAAGTGAGAACCGGAGGGGTTACCGCCTTGGAACGGTCAGTGGCAAAATAAATTGCCACTGGGGGTTTAAACCAGGTTCTAGGGTGCACCAACCTCAAACTTGACCCAACAGGTTCTTGTATCACAAAACAAGTACAAGTTGTCTTGGTGTAATAACTCCAACCCACCTATCAGCTCAACAATGTTGCATGCAAAAGCATACACACATATAAACATAAGAATTTAATAGCATTGCAAAGCCAAAGGGTGGGTACTCAATGATCTTACAGAGACCAGAGCACCTGGAGTAAAATCAGCAAGAACACGATGACAGGGATAAAAGAAACAAATCGAGCTTTTAGGTTCTTTTTAGAAAAGATTTCCCCATAAACTTTCATAAACTCTTAAACCCCTGCCACCGTCGTGCAACCAAAGAGGTAAGCATAATGATCAACTGTAGATGGGTTTATCACCAGGCCTGCAGAGCGCTGTAAAATATCATGTTGGTAACCTTTCTTTTTAAATTTACAGATGGTTTTTACGAATAACCGGGAGAAATTAACATCGCCTTTTATCTTCTTTAGTTTATAAAATAAATCTCCATAAAAAAACTGGCTGTGAAATACCTTGTTGCAATAGTGATTTTAAACTGCATCTGTATTTATGAATTAGATCCGGATATCGGCGATAAAACTTGCAAAAGGTTTTCCTTAATTTGTGATACCGATAACCTTGTTTTAAAATTTTTTCTGTAATGCAATGATTACGTTCATTGAAATCATTCACATCGTTGCAAGCTCTTGAAGAGCGAACAAGCTGTGAAATATAAACCCCGTAAGAAGTCGCACGAGGAACATCGCCGTCTAAAAACGAAAAATTTACTATATTAAAATTTAAATCATCTCTTTTATAATAAATTTTAGTAGTGACGTAACTATTGTCAATGGATAGATTTAAATCAAGAAAGTTTGCTTGCTTTTCTTAATTGTTCGCTTTATTAAGCTGTAGTTCTTTAGGATAAATCTTATTAACCAGTGATGGAAAATGGTTATTATCTATATTTAATAAATCATCAAGGTACCTCGATGTGTTGTTAAAAGCTGTAATAATATCATCTTGATGTTCGGTAGAAAGAGATAACATAAAATCTCTTTCATAACAGTATAAAAACAGATCAGCAACAAGGGGTGCACAATTAGTACCCATTGGAATGCCTATTACTTGTTTATAAATAGAGGTACCAAATCTCAAATAAATATTATCCAATAAAAATGTGAGCGCCTGTATAAGGTCTTGACAGGTCCATTTCTGAATCATCCAAAATTTTAAAGCTGAATATTTAATATAACATATAATAAACCGGAAACCTTTTATGTTTGACTGTTAAGATAAACATCATTAAATATAAATACTGTCAAATAATATTGCCTCTCCTGGGAAGTGAACCCACACAGTAGCCCCTAGACGCGAAATTCCGACAATGCTACCTACTAAGCTAGCCGGGACAAACAGAAAAAGGTTGATCGGATAGCCCTGATAAACTTTTTTATCACTGCATGACGTCGGTAACGGATTATTTAACTGTTTGTACGGGGAGACTTGTTAAGGCCGCAACACCGCACATTCATAGCGCTACTGTAAATTTTAAATTATATTGCCTCTACTGGGAAGCGAACCAAAACCGTCACGGCGACAGCGCTTAGCAACGCAATTTCGTTAACGCTACCGGCTAGCCGGGACAATCCCCCAAAAGGCTTATCATATCCAAGAATTGTCAAAATCAATTTATCCAAGCGTAATATTAAAATCAATGTAGGGAATGAATTTTTAATTAGGTCACAAGGATAGTTTCGTGATTAATTATTATGCAGTCTAATATGTAGCATCATCGTTCAAAGTTAAGTCATTATCGCCAAATTATTAAACCGTCCAAACCAATTGCATTATCAAACTACAGAATGCAATAACGGTCGACAAATTCACGTGAAACGCCAAGAAACAATGCATTAGTCCTCCTTATGAAAAATATTGTCTGTGTATAGTAAGAATAAAAAGAGGCCAATAACATAAAGTCACGCAACTGGTAAGCGTGATTGCCAATCACGTGATAGGTAAACTTAAGGAAATAGTTCTTCGTATACATTATCTGTTAAATTGCCCAAGAATCATGCTTTAAACACGTTCCCTTTTCCACTATATTGATATTCAATTTAAAGAACTTAATTGTACTTATCCTTATAAATGTATACGTGTGACTTCTTCAACAGAATGGAGAGATACTGTTACTTTTAAAAAAAATCAGTGTTAAGCAAAAAAACAGATAAAAATCCGTCTATATATCGGTTGCCTATAATGCATAATATTACATATACATGTTGCAATATTGATTGCAAACTCCAGTTTTTACACAACTACTTAACCGAACGTGCTCTTAGCATAAAAACGTGCAATAAAAAGTGAAATATGCATATCTGGAATTGCCACACTCGCAAAACACAGCCTCACCACGCAGTGAAAAAACAGAAGAGAGGTAAAGAGAGCATGTTGTTATACGTATGTCAATTCAAATAAGACGCCACAAACAACTAACGACATAGAGAACTCTTGAATAAGTTATTTCGAAACGTTGTTAACCGCTACTGGCAAAATCTATGTTGGTCTTCTTTTCCAATGTCATATACCTTTACCATTGAAATAGGTTATTCAAACCAGTAATTGTCGTTTTACAATAGTTGTGATTTACGTTAAGGCTCTCTTATTAATTTTGTTTCATTTTGGCCTAAAACTTCTCTTCCGAATTGTTCGGCGCGTTGATTAATATGTTACCTATCTTACCCAATTGACGAGTTTACGCGAGTAAAAATATTTCATTCAACTTCATACAGAATAATCACTATGCCAGAATATCAGAATAACAAATGTTTTAGTCAATGACATTCCTTCTTTTTAGCAAAGAAATCTGCTTGAATATATATTGTCTGATCATTTATCATACACACTGTACACTTTGTATTTGTGTTGATCACCAAAATTAGTTGAAGGCAAATAAGTTGTGAAAACCAATACTTTCGTTCATTTTCTCAGAGTGATAACGGTTGCTGTTAGTCGAATAAAAATAAATATTTGATGTTTATAAAAAAGGGTTGATTAGCATTTGGGTAACTTTAATTCTTACTATATTTTAGCTGACTTAAACATATATATGAAAAACTCATAATATAATACAGTAACATTTAAAATATTACTCTGAAGGACGAAAGTACAGCTCATTCGAGCTTATTTTGTTCTATTTGAAAAGGCGATGCGTATTAAAATAGCAGAGCTAAGAGCCTCTCGTTGAATAAATCATGATAATATGCCAAAAAACTTTCATTTAAATACACTATGCCAGTAAACAATATCATAGTACAATTTGTAAAATTTATACGTGCCTTATACTATAAGATAAGATATAAAAAATTACGGAGAAATATAGTCATATTGTTAATGATACAACAATAAGAATGAACAACAATTGTTTGTAATAGGGAGATTTTCTAATTATCTTTAGGGGCAGGATCAAAATAGTAGTGGTAACTGCAATTAGGACACAATACTGTAAGGTACAGTGTAACATTTATGACCAGGATACAGGCTTAGTAAACGACTTATTTAAAATACCAGGTCGGTAGAAAAAATAAAATTTACTGCGTAAAGCAAGTACAAATTACATAAATTCAAACATGAAAAAATTTATAGTTAATATAACTAATTTCTTTATAGGTTATTTGTTATAATGGATTCAATTCACGAGGAAAATGCATTAGAATATAATAAATACAATAATCATGTTACAAAGGGCATAAAGACATGACCGTTAGATAAATCAAAGTGAGAAAGAAAATCATTTCCAATGAACTGATCAATACGTCAAAATGAACAATGTTTTTTTCCGAAAGAATTTTCTCTCATTTTTATATAAACTACGAGAGTTTCTCAACTATACATGAACTGAAAGCATGTATATCTTTTTTAGCTTTGTTGCCAGTACCAACATAGATAATCTGTTTAAAATAACTAGTCACTTTGAAAAGCAGTAGAATACACTAAATGAGAAAATATTGCAAGATTAGATTGAGGCTGGTGATGGTTATCAATGGAATTGCACATAACTGTCCACTCCGCCTAACCCCGAGTTGAGGCAACTCAGTATGTACTCAAGTAAGTACTAATTTTGATCTATCCCAAATGATGGTTTGTGTATGATGGTGACCAAGGAATCTTAAAGATTAATACCATCGTCAGCCGCACATTGTCCACAGATTAAAGAAAAATGTGGGTTTGCCTTAATCGAGCTGGCGGAACTAAAATATAATAAATTATTTAAATATGATCTTCGTATCTAAGTCAACAGAAAACTTTGATACAAAATTTAAAAAGCAGAAGGTATGTATTTCGTCTGATTGAAGAAAAGCCTGATTACTGGTTGGTTTATTGGAACTACATGTACCCATTTAAATAAAGGCCGAGCAAACTATGCAGTCACAATTATTTTTCAAAGTACTATTGTCAGTTATTAACATGAAAATTTAAGAGCGCTCGATAGTGGATTTCATTTATAAAATACGTTTTTGTGAAATACCTTGAAGAAAATATTAGCTTTTATGCTGATAACAACAAGATTTAAATATATAAACATTGCGTTTGAAAATTTCAAATTAGCATGCAATATTTGAAAACAAAGTTCAGTTACGGATTTACATGTACGCATAACTATTTACTTGCATCAGTTTGAAGCATTTTAGCGCGAATAGCGAGAACAACTGAACGCTCATAGGTATACTTTAATATCATTTTTCTAAAAAAGATTGAATATCTTTTGTGGATAACAATGAAGTAACGTTTGGTGTAATGAAAATTTATCTGGGAATTAAATAGATACACGAAAGTTACGGAAACATTGTTCGTCACTACTAAAAGTTGTCTCAGTCAGTTAATCATCTGAGAAAAAAAAACAGTTAATTCTAAGAATTGTTTTCTTCCATTTCCAAGCATATTTAAATATAATTGAAACATTGTATTTCAAAGCATGTTATATTATTAATTTGTTTCACAAAACCTACAATACTGAATCATTTTACAGAGTAAGATGAAATATTCCAACATAAAAACGTCAAATAAAAAGAACGCATTTGTCTGCATACTATAGAAATATAATCTACTACATTTATATTATGTAAGAATTTAAGGAAAATAGAATACAGTCACGAAATCACGTTTGATTATTTTTTTTAGCTTGCCGTCACGTGAGAAATAGACTAGATACTAGAAATAGAAGATACTTCCATATGTTGTTGGCTTATCTTTTGAATTTCTTTGCTCATATGTGTTTTGTAAGCTATACATATTACGGTTATATGCCGTGTTCAATTTATCAAAAGCACATATGTGTTTTGTAAGCAATACACATTACTGTTACATGCCGTTTTTATTTTATCAAAAGCACATAATTATGTGTTTTGTAAGCAATACACATTACTGTACCTTCTTCAATTTATCAAAAGCCCATATGTGTTTCTGAAGCAATACACATTACTGTTACATGCGACTTCAATTTATCAAACAAGCCTTCTTCAATTTATCAAAAGCCCATATGTGTTTCTGAAGCAATACACATTACTGTTACATGCGTCTTCAATTTATCAAAATCACATTTGTGTTTTGTAAGCCGTACACATTACTTTGACAAGCCTTCTTAAATTTATCAAAAGAAAATGGGTTTGATAAACATAAAACATATCTGAATTTTTGTCTGGGGACAACACACTGTATTTATATGTAAAAACCCGTTTGGTCGCGTTATCAATTTTATCTGACTCGTAAAGTATAATCGACTGAGAGCAGTTTAAGGCCGGTAACACATGCGTGATCCGTGATCTGCGCTAGTATCCGCGTCCGTGTCAGCTATTTTTCACTCACCAAAGATTTCGCTGGTTATATACCATATCTCCGTGTCCGTTCCATGTCGCGGACACGAACACGGACGCGGAACGGACACGGAGGTATGGAATATACCCAACGATATCTTTGTTGAGTGAAAAATCGCGGACACGGACGCGGACACGGACACGGATCACGCATCACGGAATCATGGAATACCGGCCTTCGGGGTCGCAAAGAAGTTTCGTGGAATTGTATGAAGGACAAAATTTAAACATGTTCTTTTTTCAAAATTGATTGGTGTCCTTTGATTTCAAAAAATGAATATATCCTGAACTACAAGCAGTAAACAAACCAAATGTTCTCGGCAAACTCCTTAGGAAACACACAAAACCCCGTGAATCGAGTTCTGGGTAACTTATCACATCTGGAAATTAGACCAAAAATGTCCACCATGTTTTCCCAATACTTGAAATAATGAAATAGGCCACACGATTAAAGGTTAACACTATTTGTGATTTAAGGGAAGGGATTTTACGGCGAGTTTAATTATTCCGTTTCAGTCGGCCTCTTACATGGCTTTCACATCATCGTGTTCTTGAAAAGAAAAACAAATGTGATTCATACTTCTGATCAACCTGTCAGATAAACACATTTTTTTTATCTAAAAGAATTTCTACAATACAACCTTTATGGCATATCTTTTTAGTATAGTCAGATTATTCATCCAAATCATACCAGATAATACATTTGCCTATGCCTACGAATCTAGTGAATTTACTGAAATAACTAGTCGAATGAGTTCTGAAACATATAATGTTATTTTTATGCAATTGCTCAATTTAACGAAATTATAACGAGATATGCCCCGTTGTTTGTTTGAATTTTGTCACGCAAACTAAACGTTGACCATATTTTCACCGGTTCTTAACAATCATGACTATCAAAACGTAAAGCGGTTATAGATATATTAAATACACGTTTTCTAATTGTGCTAAATAAAAAAGTATTTTTCAGTGCAACACATTTCGTTTTATGTTTTTGCATTAAGTATTAATTAAAGACCATCAAAACAGTCAGAATAGAAAAAAACTTTTAGAAGTAATGGATTGTCATGTAAACTTTAAATTCCGTAAAGTTCAGTTAAATTTTGTAAATTAACAGATTTTATGTTTTTGTGCAAGAGAAAATCATATAAAAAACTAAGAATACGCACAGTATCATTAATAATGCCCTCTTCAACATCACCGTTGCCAACTTCTCGTGTAAGCGTAGTGCAAATTTAATACAATGCAAAAAGACAATGAAAGATTGATTCAAAAGATCTTCCTTATTGCTTGTAATTACTGCTATCAATAAACGTTATGAAAGTCATTTATTTTCTTGGCAATATCTCTCTAGTCACACAATATATGCGATATTTGTTCCAAGAGGAGGTTACTTGAAATATTTCAAAAGAACACAACAACATGAAATTTAAAACTACACTTATAGAGGAAATCTTTAATTCTTTTTTAAAGTTTTAACAATAATTCTCGAAGCCCCCAGGGTTCATTGAAAGCATATAATCGAATTTAAAGAAGTTCATAGTAAAATATTTTCAAAAGAACGTTAACAACTAGTATTTTAAATGAGAAAAAAGACGTGATTCGCATACAACTTCCTAGAATTAATAAACGTTTGGCTTTTCTTATTATCTTATTGAATCATATTTTATACACGTCAACTATAATGATAGTGACTCATAACGTAATGATGTTTGTTATATGATTAATAACACACGTATTCCTTTAATGAACTTAGCTCTGAGACAATCATGCCTGGATACGAATCCGTCGTTTTTTGAAACAACGAGATCAGTTAAAAAATTCCGTTTTTCTTCTTAGCTCTTTATTCTTTATTCGAAACTTACAAAATTAAAAGCATTTTTGAAAAGGGACCTTGACTTGTTTGTCTTCAGTTCCTTATAAAACCTAAATTGTGTCATATTTCAATGTTACCTTGTCAGAAAAGAGAGTGAAAATGACTTTAAAAGAAGAAAGGATAAAAATAAATCAAAATCCGCATTGCAAACAAGATAAAAAGATGTACGTGTAAGTGTGCCGAGAATTTTGAAATCACTTGACGTGTGAAGTCTTTATTAAGCATATTTTTCTTCATTCTAAAATGAAAACAGTGCCAATGGTTACGGAAAACCCACACAATTTCACATATTATACAATTTAATTCAATTCAGATCTGATTCTGTGAATTCGTTGGAAAGATGAGACAATAGCATTTAATTTGCCATTAACAATTGAAAGCATTGCTGTTACGTAAGAATAATTAAGAGGTAAATGGCATATGGTCACGTTATTTGTGTTGCGTTGTTTTTCATTCCGTTACACATAGTTATACGTTCTTAGAAAAAATTGTGTTTTTTCTTGCAAATTGTGATGTTTGACAACTTTAACTATATTTTCTTTGTATACATGAAAATAAATAAAAATAACATAATGAAAAATATTTCGAGAAATACAGTTAGACTTGAAATGATCTGCTCTAATAATTAAAAAATAAGTTAAATAACTCCAAAGTTTCTTACAACGCTCCGAAAAAACTGATATATTTATTCTTGTATATATATAAAAGATGAAGGTAGTATTTTACTGCATAAGGAGCCTGCAATATTTTCATATTTGTCGTGTTCGGAGGCTTTCTAAATTCCCTTTTCATCCATTAAAAAAAATAAATAGTACGAAACCTTATACTTATATCAGGGAAATACCACGCGGATAACACAGCCGCCAAAATCTAGCAAAATGATCATATATCTCAAAGAAACATCTACAAGTTCCTTTGCCAAATAAACTTAAACCGACCCTCATTTTCGAAACGCTTGCGAAATAATGGGAAAAAATCATACTCTGATACAATACAACAAAAGCAAAATAATCATTTAATACTCAAGGGAAAAAAAGAGCACCTTAAGTTAAATCAGTAATTTCACCTTTGAAGGAACAAATGAAACTGACTAAGCTCCCGTGTTTCTTTAAAATTTAAACTGAAATCAACTCCAGCCTCTTTCAAAGAAAAGGGAGGTAAAACAACTTTTGAAGCGTTCAACGCGCTGTAGACTGTTGTGCTTGTAGCCTTTCCTTTTCAACTGACCTAGATTTTTACAAACAGGCGAATACAGACACATTTGCTTTCATATATTTTCATATTGTAAAGCATATCTCCAAGGCAACGACCTTGAGACTTCTCTGAGATACGAACTTGCTTCATTGATTTCTTATTTCTTATTTGTTTTATGACATGAAGTGCAGCATTACAGTTTAGATTATGCATAAGAGACTCATCTTCCTTTTATTATTATGATACAGGAAGATTTGCAAGAAAATAGTGGATATTTGTTTGTTTCAGTGAAATAAAAATCGAATTATGTTTACGCGAGAACACCAGAAACTAATTTTTACGATATGCACATCCAGGAGTGAAAAAAACGTATATTGTGTTTACGAGTGAAATAGAAGTTAAAGTCAAATAAATGACACATTATGTCACTACTGACTTGAAGGGCGGTCCATTTATGTAATGCGTGTAAAATAATAGTTAAAAATAGTAATTAACTGCGTCATCATCATTTTAGCATTATTTTTGGTGGTTTGTAGTATTTTTTTGTTTTATTTATACTTTTAAACAATGGTTGCACATCTAACGATAGTTAAAACATAAATATAAGCGCTACAGTTATCCGTTTAATGTTTTTCAAAGCAGCGGCTCATTGTACATGAAGTTTTACCAGGTGTATGCTTGCGACTTAGTTCAGAATAATATAAATATTATCTTTGCTCGGTATACCCCTTCTCAAATCACATTCATTTTATTCTTCTCTAAAGCTTTACTGTTTCAACATGTAAAGAAAAGGGTAAACATGAAGATATTAAAAGTGAAACAGTAGTTGCCGATAAATTAAAATCATAACAGATACTAGAATGGAACTTCTATTGTTGTGTCCCGTTTCCGTACTAAAGTTTTCGCGTAACCTTATTTTGCGATACAAATCATGAATTATTTATTATATCAATACCTGAGTATAAAAGAAACGCTTCATCTGACAATAAGTAGAAACCATACCTCTGGAAGGAAGTGAATTTAATAAATCTATTAATGCCAGAAGATATATATTTAATATTAGAATGCTCACACTATAAACCATTTGCTCTTATTTCATATGTAGGAATGAACTAATAAATATAAAACATTTTGTATACAATCATATTTATTGAACCTGTTTGTAGAGATAAATGTTAAAAAAGATGAAAAGGAAACTTTGAAAGCCGCAAAACACGACAAACATGAAAATATTGCAGGCTCGGTTTCATGGAGCCTGTTCATGGGCAGTATTGGAAATGTTAATAGTGCCTACCCCGCCTAGCCGCCCTGATATTTTCAAATTAATACTATTCTATGTTTAAAAGCGCATGGTCCCCAGATAAAGAATAGTCTTTCGCAAAACGAGAAAACAATTGACGGAACTGAATAGAACAGAATTTTGACAGGGGATCTGAGAATATAAATCCTGCGTATCACAAGGAACGCCAGACAAAACAAAAAAAACCATGAATGAATGAATGAATGAATGAATGAATGAATGAATGAATGAATGAATGAATGAATGAATGAATGAATGAATGAATGAATGAATGAATGAATGAATGAATGAATCAATCAATGAATGAATCAATGAATGAATCAATGAACGAATGAATCAATGAACGAATGAATGAATGAATGAATGAATGAATGAATAAATGAATGAATGAATCAATGAACGAATGAATCAATGAATGAATGAATCAATGAACGAATGAATCAATGAATGAATGAATCAATGAATGAATGAATCAATGAATGAATCAATGAACGAAACTCATATCAATCTGTATGTGGAGATACATGTAAAATGTCTTGAAGCGTTTCATTTGTGCTCGAGTATATTTGGTTTTTGAAATTCCGAAACAGTAATCTTGTTAACTGATAACTGCGATAAAAACAATATTAAATTAAAAGTGATTTTGTATTGCTTTTCTTTTCTCAGTTGTAATCTTATCTCAATAAATCAGGCACTGGATATTTAAATTAGCGACAAATCTCAATGACTTTCTATTCTAGGCGCTTTTATATGACTTTCTCAAATACAAATTTGTCAATAAACAATTAAGAACTAAAAATTTGTCCGAACGGTATGGCATTTATTGTTAACATGAACATTATCTCCACATACTGCAATCAGAAAACACACAAAGCTCTTTAGATTCAGTTAAAAGATATAAGAATTGTCTGCTATATATTTGCACATTAGACGTCTATAGTTGTACACTTAACAACTTTTCTAAGTATACACAAGAATCCTATTACTTACCTATATTGCCTCCAAGAAATACATACTTCATTGACATATCAAATACAAATGTGTTGTTTTCACTTATTTTTTAAGAGCAATTGACATACTTTGTATCTATCTTCTTAAAAAATTGGCGTAAGTTGCTAGATTTCTTGAACATTTATGAACTTGTCCTTCTAGAAATAAAAGTTCGGATCTCCTCCGAAATGGTTTGATTTGACAAGGTGTTAAGACAATAGCATGTTATTCTCGTATGAAGTCAGATGAAAAAAAAAACAGATATATAAATCTGACAAGTTTAAACAGTGCAGCTCATGTCCGCTTCAAAAACTTAAATCTTATTCATGTCATTGGACCATGTGCAAACTGGTTCCAGAATTTCAAAGCAATGAGAAAGAGGATGGATGCAATGTCATGCATGAAGGAAATGATTTCACACCAGATTCTAACGGTAAGTGATTTTCCTAAGGGAAGAATCTTGGTGTCAGTTAATTGACGCTTGTGCAAACAAACGATAATTACACGGAGGACAAATAGAACTTAACATCCTTTTGTAAGCATAACCCGGTGTCGCGTAATTTTCACACGCGTGGTAATATTACCACGCGTGTGATTATTACGCGGGTGCCGTAATATTCACACGGTTGACATACCGCGTGAGAATCACACTTGTGCATTCTGTTTTGTATCAAAATTCAACATGTTGGTGTCAAATTAAAGCTTAAACATGTCCGCTTTTAATGATATAAGTGCCATTTAGATTGCAAGTGCGTAGCTATTCTTTTATTTAGTTGAAAAACTGCCAAAAATAAGAAAAATATATTTTTTCATACGGTTTAAATACGGCGTGAGAATCACACTGTTGCATAAAGTTTGTTGTTAAACATCGATTAGTTGATGTCAAAATGAAGCTTGAACAAGCCTGCTTTCAATCATACATGCACTTTTTACATTGCAGGTGCGTAGCTATTCCTATTTTGTTAAAAATCCTGCCTAAATAAGGAAAATACGTACATCCGTTAAATGGGAATCAAATGCAATAGCAGAACTGGTAGCAATAATAACTTTATCGAATTTCAGTCATCTTTTCTTATTTGTTTACAGGATTTAATCATATATGGACAATACAAGTGTGGGAAAGAAACCTATATTAATTAAGTAATAGCTTTATTTCTCTGGGCCGTAATTTTCGCACGATCGACATACCGCGTGAGAATCACAATTGTGCATTCAGTTTTGTATCAAAATTCAATATGTTGGTGACAAATTGAAGCTTTAACAAGTCCACTTTGTATTATATAAGTTCTCATTATATTGCAAGTGCGTAGCTATTCTTTTATGTAGTTGAAAAAATGCCAAAACAAGGAAAATATAGTATATTCATATGGGGTTTTATACGGCGTGAGAATCACACTGTTGCATTAAGTTTGTTGTTAAACATCGACTGGTTGATGTCGGAATGAAGCTTTTACAAGCCCGCTATTAACCATACATGCACTTTTTACATTTCACGTGCGTAGCTTTTTCTATTTCGTAAAAAAAACTGCCTAATAACTATTTCTCTGGGCCGTAATATTCACACGCTTTGCATACCCCGTGAGAATCACACTTGTATTATTCAGTTTCGTATCAAAATTCGATATGTTGATTTCAAATTGAAGCTTAAACATGTCCGCTTTTTATTATATACGTGTTCATTATATAGCAAGTGCGTAGCTATTTTTTTATGTAGTTAAAAAACAGCCAAAACAAGGAAAACATAGTACAGGTATATTCATAGGGGTTTTATACGGCGTGAGAATCACCTGTTGCATTAAGTTTGTTGTTAAACATCGATTGGTTGATGTCAAAATGAAGCTGTTACAAGCTCGCTATCAACCATACATGCACTTTTTACATTGCAGGTGCGTAGCTATTTCTATTTCTAAAAAAAACTGCCTAATAACTTTATTTCTCTGGGCCGCAATATTCACACGCTTTACATACCCCGTGAGAATCACACTAGTGCATTTAGTTTCGCATCAAAATTCGATATGTTGATGTCAAATTGAAGCTTACACATGTCCGCTTTGTATAATATAAGTGCTCATTATATTACAAGTGCGTAGCAATTCTTTTATTTTGTTCAAAACTGCCAAAACAAGGAAAATATAGTATATTCATAGGGGTTTTATACGGCGTGAGAATTACACTGTTGCATTAAGTTTGTTGTTAAACATAGATTGGTTGATGTCAAAATAAAGCTTGAACAAGCCCGCTTTCAGCCATACATACACTTTTACATTGCAGGTGTGTATCTTTTTCTATTTTGTTAAAAAAAACTGCTTTATAACTTTATTTCTCTGGGCCGTAATATTCGCACGCTTTACATACCCGTGAGAATCACACTAGTATTATTCAGTTTCGTATCAAAATTCGATATGTTGATTTCAAATTGAAGCTTAAACATGTCCGCTTTTTATTATATAAGTGCTCATTATATTTCAAGTGCGTAGCTTTTCTTTTATTTTGTTGAAAAATGCCAAAACAAGGAAAATATAGTATATTCATAGTGGTTTTATACGGCGTGAGAATCACATTGTTGCATCAAGTTTTTTGTTAAACATCCATTAGTTTGTGTCAAAATGGAGCTTTAACAAGCCCTCTAGTAACCAAACTTGCACTTTTTACATTGCAGGTGCGTAGCTTTTTCTATCTTGTTAAAAAACTGCCTTATAACTTTATTTTCCCGTGCCGTGATATTCACACGGTTTACATATCGCATGAGAATCACACAAGTGCATTCAGTTTTGTACCATATTTCGATATGCTGTTGTAAAATTGAAACTTAAACATGTCCATTTTAGTTATGTAAGTGCTTTTTACATTGCAAGTGCGTAGCTATTCTTTTATTTAGTTGAAAAACTGCAAAAAGTAAGGAAAACACAGTATGGTTTTTATTTATACGGCGTGAGAATCACACTGGTGCTTTAAATTTGTTGTTAAACATCGATTTGTTGGTGTCAAATTGAAGCTTCAACATGCCCGTTTTAACATTGCATGTGCGTAGCTATTATTTATTGTTCAAAAACTGCATAAATAAGAAAAATACGTGCATTTGTTACAGTGAGTAATTGTATTACTACAGAAATGTTAGCAATGGTCGCTTGATTGAATAACAATTATCTTTTATTATTTGTAAATAAGATAAAAACAAAACTGGAACAAACAAAAATGTAGAAGATGCCTGTATTGATGAGTGATAACTTTATTTCCTCGCGCTATAATAATCACACGGTTTACATATTGCGTGAGAATCACATTAGTGCATTCAGTTTCTTACCAAAATTCAGTATGTTGGTGTCAAATTGAAGCATAAACATGTCCGCTTTTAATTATATAAGTGCTATTTAAATTAGTTGTAAGTGCATAGCAAATCATTTATTCAGTTGTAAACAGCCAAAATTTGCAGGATTCAGCATATAAAATTCAAAATTTACACGGGAGCGTCCCCCCCCCCCCCCACCGCGGACACCATAGATTAGTTAGGCCTCTTACAAATTCATTTGTATGGATATGTCCCTATTGTATGTTTCCGACGGAGTGACGTTCTAGCTCAGTTACAAGTTAACGCTGTTAAAAATTATGGGTCTCTATGTTGAACCCCCTTTCCGAAATCCTTGATCCACCCCTGATATCATTATACCTATATTTTATGTTTGTCATTATTCATTTTAGGTACGTCAAAACGGCTTATGTCTGTTTTTTGCTTTTTTTTCGGCGTTAGCTGTCTAAGCTCACTTTTGACCTAGTTTTTCTACCAATTAAATGTTGTAGATAAAACTTATTTAGTCAGTACTGTTATCAGTAAATTAACCCGTTACCGATGTCATGCAGTGATTGTTACGTATATCAGGGCTATCCGATCAACGTTTTTTGGCGTTGTCCCGGTTAGCTCAGTCGGTTACGTCGCAGGAATTGCATGGCTAGGCGCTGTCGCCGTGACGGTGCGGGTTCGCTCCCAGCTAGAGACACCATCATTTATTATGCAGCGGGAAAATCAAATAGATTATTTCGATTGGTTGTTACTTGTTACTTGTTAGTGGGTGTTTTTTACGATTACCGTTACGATCTTTATATTGTGCGTTAGTATTAACCTGGCACTCACATGTTCGGGCTTTTTCGTTTTTAAAAGCGATAATTGTATCGAAGAAAAATATATTTATGAAATAAATAACCAGTTAAGTCATGTGTTGGCTTAAAAACGATTATATATTATGGAATATTCGTGGGAGTCGGGTAAACACTTCGTACAATACACAGTGTAAAACGACAGAGTAGTGCAGATATTTCTAGTTCTTTCTGGTTTCTTTCTATTTCATTTGATACTGACTGTTAATTTCAAGCCCACAAACAAATATATTCTATGGTGTAATGGTTAGCGCACTTCCCTCGCAAACGGAGGGCCCCGGGTTCAATACTCGGGAGGAGCACTTTTTTTAAAAGTTAATTAAAGTAAAAGTTGTTATTCTTTATATTTATTATAATTCAAGAACATGTATTCATCTTGAGTTCAAACTCTACAAGAGGTATTTCACTGAAACTGAATAAATGTCAATCAAGACTTAATGTAAGACATTGCTTAATCGACGTATTATCGTCAAACGAAATTGTTGAACCAGCTTCAACATTTTTTCGGACAGACACGTTCAATGAAGTTATGGGGTTTCCATGACTCGGTCCCTTAATCCCTAGGCCATACTATTAACGCAGGGATGGTTTGTCAACTGCTATAACAAGTAAAATAAAATAATTTAATGGTGTCCGATTCCCCGCTCTATATTTCTTTCTTTTTTATCTATAAAAATCTTTTCCATTAACGCCGTTTATCTTTTTTAAAGATATTTCTTGTTATAATTTATACCAGTGCATGAAATTATGTCGGTATCGGTGTTAAACAACTGTGAGCTAAAGTATCCGTCTGGAACGGAACAACAAGCGTTTAGACGATTATGACGTCATAGCTGTCAACAGAACGCAATTTACAGAATTAAAAAAAATGATTAGATCTATTGCTTCTGATGTGATTGATTGTTCAAAAGAGGTGAGTATCGTAATACACTTTAGTTTTATTACAATTTACATGCTGTGCAATAAAGGCAGCCTAAACATCACATACACGTATGAAACACGGAGAATATCAAAGTATTTTCAGTTTCCGCGACATGTCACGGAATTCACAAATGACAAATTACGTACCAAAAGGTCACCTGAGTTACACAACCATTTTTCTAACGTTTTCCTTAGTATTTTATAGTATTGAGTTTATTAAATTGGATATTACAGGCTGGTTGCTGGACCTGCTAGTTGGGGAGCTGGAAATGGCACTGCGGGAGCTGGACATGGCACTGCATTTGAAACACCAATTGTCACAGGTTATAAAACTTCTACAACCAGTTCAAAACCCAATCCCAGGATGGCTTACTCACAGGGACTAGTGTGCGTGCAGCAGAGTTAGAATTGAAGAGACAACTTGACAATAGATACATGCATGCACATTATAAACTGTTGAGGGAATACAACTAACTGAAACCTATCCAGATTTTGTGCTACTAGGAAGGCCCCGTGATGTGAATGCCTGTTTAAAGAACTTTCAGCTTGTGTGATGAAGTCACAGGCACACCTGGAAAATACACTTTAATTTCTAGTGAAGAAAAAGCAACTTGTATTAATATTACATGTATACATGTTTGTGATAACAGTTATTCAGCTATGTAATTAAATATCATCTAAATTGAAACATGTTGGTTTTATATTGTGAAATCATTGTAAACTGAAAACAAAGCTGGTTCTTAAAAACAGCTGTCTGTCTGACTATCATTAAACCAGTACAAAAATTAAATAAGTAGGTTCTGTTTATGTGCTCATCTGAATAAAAATCTTACTAATTACGTTAACATATGTTAGGAACAGAGGAAAGCCAAAGTTGTCTGCTAAAGGTGCAATTATAAAATATGTATCAAACTATTTCAATGAGTATTACATCCTAGAATGTTCCGTCTAATGCCTTAAATTTTAAATCATTCTGCACATTTCTAATTCTAATAAGTAGAATGCAAATGCAAATGAAAACAACTGGTGCAATTCAATACAAATTGAATTATCAGTCCAAACCAAGTACATTAAATAATTAATTAATTATTGTTCATAGTAGCATTTTACTGAAAATTTTTAACTGAATATTGATTAGTGTAAACTGATTAGACTCTACAAATATAAAGGATGACTAGGGTCTACACTGGTCATAAATGTGACAAATGTATCTGTGCTAAGCACTAAAAAGGGGATTAAATGATAAAACAACAGTTTTTTCCAAATTGTTTGGAAGATGTACAAAAGTGTATGGTCCCACCTAAGCTAAGCTGATGAGGAATTGCCATCCCATTGATTTAATTGCTTTTAGATATAAAACTAAGCATGGAAGACTAGTCTCAGATCTCAGCAATCTGACAGGTAAAATCTCAAAATTAACCAGTGCGCAACCTGAGGTCTGAGCTTGGTTTCCATACTAAGATTAATAACATTGGAACTGCCCTGCCCCCTACAAGTGAAAATCTTGGTGTGGAATTCCAGGTTATTCTGGTTAAAGAAGAATCAAGATTCCTCCAGCATTATAGACCAAGGAAGAATTACCTAAAGCTGATAGCTCTTGTAACAAAAGATTCTGACTTCAGGAGGACTTATACCCTGAGCAGTGAGAAGCCTGTGATTGTCAGCTAAATACATTAATCACTGGCCACACAGCATCCCCCTTGCAATGGTGTCCTGTTCTCTCAACAGTTTAGAAATCTTAGTACCGTAATTAGGAATAATCTTATCTCAGATCTCAGCACTTACATTTATAGCACCCATAAGAAATGGTTAATGTATTTGCCAGGATCTGTTAAGATGTTCCTTCTTGTTCCATTTTATCACAATCTACAACCTTGTAAATTTCATATCACATGTGCAAACATTGTAGATCTATATCAACTGTGCCAATTCTGACCAGGATCTACACTGTTTGCTTCTTGGTAAGAAATAATCTCATGAATGAAAAGTGAACATTGTAGATCATGCTCAGATGGCACAGTTGTGTGAGATGATCTGGATATACACTGTTTGCTCATGGGATATCAGTGAAGGGTTGAACAATCAGTGATAATTATTAAGTCTGTCAGGGTTAGTTAACATTGTGTACTAATGATGTTATGAAAACTGAAATTTGCATTGTTGATGAAAATATTTTCCACCTACAGAGTTAATCTATGCAATGTGTACTGTAATTCAATAGTTGTAAATAATGGTTTCAGTGGAATTTAAGTTAAAGTGCTTTTTGCATTTTAACTGATTTCAGGTGTTTGATACACATGGGTCTACACTGTTTGCCCATTGGAAAACAGCCAAATCCCATGGAAATAAGGGTTCAACCTATGTTCTACATCAAGTGTAAACATGTTGGTGACATTAAAAATATTTTTCATTTTGCCCAGTTCATTATTTGTAGAAAGGGGGTTTCTTCTACAGTATTAAAGACATTAACTTGAAACTTCGAACATGTATTCTAGGTGATCATGACATAATTTTTATATTGCTGAGTCCATTATTAAATTTTTATGTTGAAGCTGTCAAGTGTCTTCTTTAACAGTTTTCTAAATAATGACTTGAAACTTTCAACATATGCTTAAAATCAAATGTAGATTATTTTTACCAAAGTTTAATATGGTTTAGTTTAAACTTATTTTTTAACATTGATTATGAAACAAGTTTTTCCAACTAATATTAATCATGCTCGATGATTGTTTCCTGGGTTGCAAACCGATACTTGCGCCCAATGTGGATTGGGGAAACTGCAGACATATTTCATTAATGGTAGCATTTAACCGCAGGATCTTGAGTAAAACACTTTACCCCTAGACCACTCTTCTTATTTAATGTGGTTAAGTCTCTGTTTAATATATGTTGATGTAGGATACAGTATTGAATATAAAATGTATTGATATTTTAAATTAAACATGATTGGCATCAAGTCTACATTTTTATGTGGCACATTCAAGGGCAGATCCAGAGGGGGTTCAGTGGGGTTGCACCAACCCTCTTGTTGGCAGCAATATTTTATAATTAATTTTCCCAAAGAATTTAGGACAGAAAGTAAGAAATTATTATGTAACTACCATAAGACTGCCCATTTAACAAGCTCCATTATGGAAATCCTGCCTATGACACTGGCTCATCACACTGTTTGTTGGAGAGGTATAGTATTCATAAAATTCTGGTGGTTTTAATGATTCTATGCATTTGTAGATAACTGACTTAAATATTAAGAAGATACCCATCATAGGAATCACTGAAAATGATTGCAACACATCTTTTTATGTATACTCTCACAAAGCAGTATTGTTGGGTTATTAACTGCATTCAGTGATAGGCAGCAGAATTTTTAAAAAGCTGTTCACACTTGATCCTCTAAAATTAATCAGAATAAAGTTAAATGAAAAATTACTTATTTTATCACTGATTTGCTGACACTGTCCATGCAGTTAGGCTAGTGGAAAAGCAAATATATTAACTTAACCCTTTCCTGGATATATACGCATTTTTACACATGTGCAACCAGTGTAGATCCAGATCAGCCGGCACATCCGTGCTGTCTGATCAGGATCTGCACTGGTCGCATTTTGGTCAGAAATAACCTAATGAATCAATAAGCGAACAGTTAAGATTCTGATCAGATGGCACGGATGTGCCGGCTGATCTGATCTAAACTGTTTGCCCTAGCAATAAAGGTGTATCTATACAGGAAAGGGTTTAACATGTGAATGACTTCTGGGACCAAAACATTATTTTCTATTTAGAATCAGATGTTCCATATGACCTGGGAGATGACCCTTTGACTCTTACAATTTCCCAAATGCCTATTTTGACCACTACAATATTAACTGATGTATCATTTTTCCCCGGGATTAGGTTTGTGTTGGCAATTGATTGACAGAATCCAAATCCGGGTCCCTATAAAAATGAAAAAAAAAACTAGAGATTCAGCAGCTAGATGAATCCCTGAGGATAAATTTTAAAATCATATTTCCAAGCACACTTCTGTGGTTTACCATAAACTATAGTTTAATGTATAACCATTAAATGTTGTACATGCTCTGTTCAGTGCAATTTTACATAATTATGGTAACACAATGGTGGTGAAAAAATCATTGGCATGGCAGTCATGAAGTTATGAGTTGGATCCCTAGAATTCAGAAATACTTCTTAAATGTCTCTAATGACAATAGTTCTCACCCACTCCCAAAAGGATGAATATCAGCAAGCATATCATTGCTAAATGTTAAAACTTGGTTTGCTAAAGTGCCGGGGGATTTTGTAAAAACATGTACACCCTATTGTGTCTCAGCGGTGGATCCTGAAGAGGTTCAGGGGTTGCTCTGACCCTATTGTGGGTAGCAATATTAAATTTTAATGCGGATTTTTGTCCGAAAGTTGGAAATTATCATGCAACCAGCCTAAACTACTGCAAACAATCCCCAATTCTAGAAATCTTATATCAGCCCCATTATCGAAAACATCATTGAATATAAACTTGTAACTTGCATTGCTCATGGTCAACACTATAGCTAAACCTGACGATTAAATATTTACATATATGAACAACCGAGATAACAGTTTAAAACTTTTTTATCAGATATTATTTGTTTTATTTTAACAACAAGTACAATTGCAATATTCTTGCAATCTTTCTTGATTTTTCTAGATTTGAACATGTTTCTGATGAATTCATGATTTATGAAAATTCATGTTTATCCACCTTTAACATTTTTTGTGTAAATTGTTATTATTAAAAATATTGACATTTTATAGTTTTAAATCAACATATCTCTGATTTAAATGTTCTTCTTACAGTTAAGCAGAGTAAAATTAGCAGATTAAAAATAAAAAGGAAAATAAGAAAACAAACAATAAAATCCCGGAAGTGAATTTTCTTTCGATGTCCGCAGGTGTAAATGACCGTTATGAAAACTGTTGAGTGGCATCAGACACCTATTTTTATCTTATTTAGTAGTAATATTTTGATACCTATACTTTAATTTGTTTGAACAAAAGACCTTTTAGTGTTAATGAATGATGAATAAGTCAAAACGATGTAACTTCCAGTTATTATACCGAACGGACGGAAATGACGCCATTACTGAAAATATATGTGACAATTTTAAAGCTTTAAACATATGTTTAAAAGGAATGATTTTGCATCAGCACTGAATTACTATGAAGAATGATTTGTTTTTATAGTTTTCCACATTTTGTTTTATGAATTTATTTCTCAAACAATGCGTGGTAGGTTTTTTTACGAAGCCCATTTTTGAACGCAAAATCGCGGATATTCCCGAATTTGACAACCAGATATTTCATCGGAACAATTATTTCGAATGCAATAGAATTTTGTAAACATTTAATCAATATTTAATGTTGTCATAGACGAATTTTCGTGCAAATTTACTTTCCCGTAATAAAGCAATTTAGTTTTAAATGAGACCATCAAAACCTAAGAAAACGTGTTATTATTACGGCCGTGTTAAAATTACGCTATACCGGTCGGAATGGAATGTTTTTTAACTATGTTTTTTGGCAATATTTCTGTTAATTTTCAAAGTTCCACCATGAACATTTCCAAATTCAGAGTTGAAGTTACAAGCTTTCGAATGATGTATAATAAAGCTGCCTTGCTTTTAAAATGAAAAAAAAAGTTTTCGGAAAATATAATATTCCGAAAATTCACAGGAACGTGTTGTATGATATTTTTGTATTGAATATCATTATAAGTATTATGCATTAATTTACAGAAACTTAACAACAAAAACATTCTTTTAAATGCCCACATGAGTGTAATGATACTGACAACAATATCTTGTGTCCTCTTAACTAACAAATGGAAACAATATGAGATATACGTAAAAGTGTGTTCGACCTTTGTTTTCCTGGTCGCTTCCTTGTCGCGGAAAGGAGTGAAAAACTCTGAATTCTCTTTTCTCAGTTGCCAGTATCATTACACTTATGTGGGAATATAAAATAATGTTTTGTATTGCTTAGTTTCTGTGAATTTATGCAAATAGAAAGCTTTTTTTCTTTACTGTTCTTACTGTTCTTTATATATGTAAAATCAAGATACACTAATAACGATTATTCGGGCAAGGTTTCATTGAACGGCAGTTTGCCGTCATTGAGATTTTAATAATTTTCTTTTGTATCGATGAAAGTGCAAGGAGGAGTGTAGTGGACACTTAATGAGTATTTTCACTCAATCGACATGTTCTCATTAAATATTTCTATCCTACGATAGGAAATAAAAAGTTAACCAGAACTGGTTCATAACCGGAACTATCAAACTGTATTATTTTTTTTACAGATAACAAGAGTGGAAAACAAGTTTATTTTCCTCTTGGTGTATAACTATCAGGGGAATGCGAATACCAGACAGCCATCATCTGTCACAGTGTATGATTACTACAATCCAGGTAAGACGGTGGTCGATTGAGACAAATAAACGTTATTTATATCATAAGGTCAAAAGTTAAAAAATAGTTACTCTTCAATGTTTAGTAAAATTTCAAATAGAGAAAAAACACGTGGTTTGCTCGCCAATATAATGTAAGAATATTTTATAAATACACTGTTGAAAATATGTGTAAAAATGTATGACATGGTTTTCGTTACAAAAATATCCGTTGGTACGTTGCAAAGCTGAAAACAAAGAAGAATGGCCGTTTTAAACTTAAAACTTTTAATATATGATGTCCGATTTTTAAATAAATGTTTACATCACTAAAGAGAAAAGTTATTTTTGACTGTTTAATGAAAATTTGAAGAAAATCAGAAAGTTATTGCTGAGGCTATTTATTTCATTGTACGATTGGGTTACTTCGATTTCTGACTATCTTTGCTATGAGCTCCTTTAACTTGACCAGCGCATTGTACAGCTAAGCCGTCGTAAGTAAAACTATAGCACGACATACATACATATATTTCATTTAATTATTTCAAGATTGTCATAAGCATGATACCGCTAGTTTTCTAGATTCATGGAATTCCTCTTATTCAAATGTTCACACCATCTTATAATATTTTGCAAATCCTCGATTTCTGAAAATTTCAACTTCGATGTCATTAAATGTGACCGTCATTGGGCGTAAAATGTGGCTTACTAATCGTAATATCTTGTGATCTGCTTCGGATGGCTCTACACAATTGACAGTTTTATATTTTATGAGTAAATGCCTATCAAGAGCCGACCATACGGCGTCATATCGGCGTCATTGAGCTAGAGACTTTAAACATTGTCAAAATATAAAAAGCATCACATAATTTTCATATGTATACATGTAATATCAGTGACGTCATAATCAATCAATTATCAATTCGTTATGGTAACGGAAAAAAGGATGACTATAATGATATCAATCAGGTTATACTTGCCATGTAATGTTGCATGTGAACATTGTGTTTATTTCAAAGATTAAGTTTTGTGAATGGTTTAGAAATTATGCGTTACGATTTGCCATATTCTTATGATTTTAACGTGTATAGATTGTTTTGAAGTAACGAAAGCGAACAAATAGATGAAAACTATGCAAAAATGAGTCTTGGACCGAATGTCAACAATAGTTTTCCAGCAAATACATGTAATGTTGTCTGTCAAATATCTAGGTGAAGCGAAAGATAGAAATGTTGCATTTTTAAAGAAAGTCATTTAAATAGTGTCCATTCAAGAAACCGAGATCCCTGTTCACGATTGTGTTATCTTTAGCTATTTTTGAGATATTGATGATAAAATGGCTTTTGACTTTTCTAATGCACAGTCTACAAAGAATTAAAGGCCATAATATGGTTGTGATGAGAACGCGTTTACCGAAAAGCTAACTCCTAAAACTTTTTGGGGGCGATGTTTAAGATGTGAAGAAAGGTTTAACATAATCTTAAAATAAACCCAACACAAAAGTAGAAAAACAACATAAATGTTAAAATATACCTAAACGACACAATATATTGTAATGAAATTTGTTTTGTTCAATATTTTATTCCCGTAGGCTTCTGTATTTTGATCAATAATGCATTATACTTTAGACAGTACGTTAAAGCAAAAAGTGCATATGCAAGAAATTCCTTTATACCGAAATTAATTGAAGAAAAATTCTCGGTCAATCAAAAAATGTTAGACCGTTCATCGATTCATTTATTATACATGTATCTGGGTTAAGTATGTCATATGGATATGTGAAAATTTAAGCCTTCACTAACCAAGTAAAATAGGCAGTTATGTTTTCAGATCAGAAATGTACGCATATTTACGGAACTGGACAAAGCGGAGCGAAAAGTGTCAGCTTTGAGTGCAAAGAAGACCCGCATCGATGTCGTTGTGTACAAAGTATGTTATGTTTAAGTTAGTTACGTTATAAAAAGTTGTACAATTTTCAGCAAAAAACAAAAAATAACCGCTGTTTTTTTTAAACATTCATTTAATCATTTTTATTATTGAGAATAGCCCCCCCCCCGGTTTTATATTTATTGAAAAAGTGTGTAAGTCCAAACAAGTTAAGTTATCGGAGGAAAAATAAAGATTTGATCTTTATTATGTCATCTAATGCTAAGGGATGCACGTCAGTAGACTGTGATGCAACTCATTGGTCGTCTGTAAATACGTGAACTTGATTTGTTTATATATTAATGCTGATATCACTGATATAACTGACACTATTACAATGTTTTATAATTATATTGTAAGGCTTATTATTAGAAGATTTAAAAACAAATTTGAATACAATGGCAACATGTAAAAACTGGAACAAAAGATCATAAGTCCTTCGTTTAAAAAGAACTGAATTTTAGAAATAAGGTGTCTTTGGCATTTAATCAGTAAATCAGGACCGGATCAAGTACATTTGTAACACAAGTTAATGCAGCAAAGGTAGCAATAATTGAAATATATGAAAAGGGAACTTTAAAAGTCACCGAATACGACATTTATAAAAATATTGCAGGCTAGATTTGATTGAGCCTGTCCATGGGCATTAATGGAAATGCATATTGCTACCCTTGCCGCCTAGCCCCGGGATGAGCGCAACTCAATATTTACACCAGTAGACAGTACCATTTCCATTCATCCAAAACGATGGAATGCATATGGCGGTGAACATGGAACCTTCAATGCGGTATTTTCAGATTAATAACATTCCATGTTCAGCGGCGTATGGTCTCAAGATAAAAGAATGGGCTAGCCCTAAACGAGCAAAACAATGGGCGCAACTAAACAGAATAGAATTGTGACAGTGGATATAAATTCTGCATATCACAGACAGCGCTAAGGGAAAACTTTTAAAAGGCAGGAAGTATATCCTTGGGGTGATTGAACAATATCCAAATCCATATTGTCTGGAATATTGAAATCACCCATCTTTAAACTGATCGGAATATTAAAACAAAAGTTATTTTAGAAGTACTACTATTGTAACATTTATTGAACTCAATTGGTTTTCATTAACAGGCTCCAAACCGAGCCTGCAGTATTTTAGTTTTTGTCGTGTTCATTTCAGATTTTATCTGTTATAATAATCACATTATCAAAACTAAACCTGTTAAAGAATATTGAATTTCTGAAATCTACAAGTAAATTCAATGGCCCTTAAACGCAAGTAGCTGTATTTCAATTCGTAACATTTTATTCATTTGGTCGATACTTCTGATTCTTTATTAAATCGTTGTGAAGATCGACTCACATTCAGTGATTATATAAAACTATTTAAAACATGCTCTCAGAATTGTTTAACCGTTGAGATCTGTTTGACATACAAAGAACATTGGAAGATAAAGGGTCAAATAAAAAATTAATGAGCCTTTCTAAAACACTTTTAATTAATACAGACTATATAGTAATACAACGTATTATTTAGTTTCCATTTTGAATTGGAAAATATTTGGTCAGCGGCGTGGCTTAAACAAATGTCGCGTACACATTTTTGGACTGTACACAATGTTTTAGCACCCACATTAGCTACGGCTGTTCCAACAGCATTTCAAAAATTTCTCCCAATTATAGTAACTGTTGTGTTTTAATAAACTGATTTCTATTTATTTTCTGCTCATATTGACACATAGTATAAATTGCAACAATAGGGGTTAAAAATACCATAATAAGCCTATTGCCCAATCGTGGAGGCTGTGTATGCTGGATGTGGCCATTCCTGATATGCATATTGCATTTTTTTATTACTGTAAATCCTTCTGGTTATTATATATTAAGTGTTCTGGTCACAAAAAGGTCAAAGAGTACCTCCCTATTTGTGCTTGACAGTGTCAAACGATGTTCAATTTTGTAACAGCCATCAAACTATCTCTTAAAACCTCTCTTACAGTCATTAAAAATCAAATAATTTTAGTCCCTTATGCAAAAATTGCATTGCTTTCAAAACGTACAAACTCGTTAACCGTAAAAAAACATACAGGTTATTTGTTATTTTATTTGTAATCTTTGCCAAATTGAAATAATGATCGATTTGTGGTTTGTATTTGTGAATGTCTGTTAGAAAAACAAAACTGGTAAATGTACATAGTAATACATGTCTATCTTATTTATGCTTCTGATTATGTAACCTTCTAGATGTCTAGGGAGGATTGAATAGCTAAATGACTTTATGTAAGTATTTACATTAGATCAGGAACATCGGTTTGTAATAAACGATACGATAAAGCTCAGATTAGTAATCATTTTACTCTTGATCTTAGAAGGGCAAATTTGAGCTTGTACACACATGAACCTAGTTTAGACACGCAGTGAAAACTTGGATTTAGCAGAGACTGTTCAACAGCCGCATGGAATGCATATGGCATATATTTGTTTTCTTTGTTTAAAATCGGTGCTAGTGACTAAACTATATTGTATGATGAACATATTTTGTCGATGACTTTTGGTGTGTTGAAAGGATGGAATTGGCAAATTGTGATTCGTTTTTCCTCTACATGTATGCATAGTTATGGGTTTTGAATTACACTTAATGCAAATAAATAATGGTATAATGAAAAAGTCATCGGAAGAAAAAAAATGAACTTGAAAGTAACATGTTCACCGCCATATGTATACCATCGTTTGCGATGGTGGTGTAAAACGTTAACTGTTTACTGGTGTAAATATTGTGTTGCGGTCAACCCGGGGCTAGCCGGCATGGGCAGTAATGTCCATTACTTCCTATGAACAGACACAAAGTTCGCTTCTCATCTATTTCAATAACACAGTACTGTTGGCTGTGCCTTGTGGCGGCTGTAAAACGTCTCTCCGTACATAAGTGAACTTATCAGTTACGTCCTTTGAAAATCGCTTATTAAGATACTTATGTTTGTTCATAGTAAATCTAAAATTAGTTTTGTTTTAATATCTAGGTCAGTTTTAAGTTGGGTGGTTTTAAGATAAGTGGTTTTAATATCCAAGCCAGAATAAATATGGATACGGTTCATTCACCTTTATGATATACTTCCTTGTTTTTCGTTTTGCCTTTGGCTTTCTTTGCATTTATCTATGGAACATGTACCCTTGATCATGGAATGGTGTTAATCTGAAAAAAAAAACGCACCGAAAGGTCCATGTTCACCGCCATAAGCATACCATAATTTGGGATGGTGTTTACACATTTCCTGTTTACTAGTGTAAATATTGAGTTGCGTTCAATCCGGGACTGGGTTGCGTGTGCAGTATTATGCATTTCAGAATCTGCCCATTCATAGACTCGGATGCTGCAGTTTTTTCATAGTTGTCGTGTTTGGTGGCTTTCAAAGTTCCCTTTTCATCAGTATTTCTCTCTCTCTCTTTCTCTCTCTCTCTCGCTGGCTCTCTCTCTCGCTGGCTCTCTCTCTCTCGCTCTCTCTCTCTCTCTCTCTCTCTCTCTCTCTCTCTCGCTACTCTCCTTTGTATTTTTATTCTTAATTTTGTTGTTTGGCTTACGAACAAATATGAATTATAAGATAATTACCTTTAATAGTGCTATCGTAATCACATAACACAAAGGTATCTCTTAAAGTTCCCTTTTCATCTCAAATGGTATCTTCTAATAGTCTAAATTTTGTTTTTGTGCAGATCTCTGTGCGAAGCCCGTCTTTGACGAAATTGAACGGTTAGCAAAGAGTGGGAAGACTGATGACAAACCAGGACCTAAACTTGTCAAATTTACATGTAGCCCAGAAAAGGCCAATTATGGTAGGTTCAATATTAAAATAGATCTATAATTATTATTATTTTATTATTATTATTATTATTATTATTATTATTATTATTATTATTATTATTATTATTATTATTCCGTTATAGCTCTAGTAATATGTTTCTGATGCTAAGCAGTATTACTTGCTGGGTTGACAAATGCACTAACGAGTCTATAAACACCACGCATTTATTCATTGCAATTTATATTTATTCTCGAATCAATTGTGAGCAGAGGAGATATGTTTCGGATATGATCATTCGTACAACTAATATTTTTCAGTTACGTATGATGTGATCGTCTTTAAAATCACTAACATGACTTCATTGTCATGTTTGCTACAGTTTAATTAGAAACGGGTGTAATGGCTGGATATATAAGTGCATATTTGTTGAAAGACGAATAAAACTCTTTTGAACAATATGTTGGATATTAGTGAGACCTTTAATTGTGTGATTTTCAACCGTTGTTTACTATACTTAACAAACAAGACTTTACATGGGGTACTGATGGTTATAATGTACAAATAAAAAGTATATTGTACGAATGTAATAAGAAACTTGGAAGGAATATCCGTGAGTTTGTAACAGCGTCGGTAACGGGTTTGTTAAGAATGAAGATCAGATTTGAGGTCAAAAGACTAAGCGGTCGATTTCAAAAATCATAAAAATTGAAGAAATGTTTTAGTGACTTTTTTGATTATTAGTCTGTATGTCAATGTGCATTAAGTTGTGTTAATAACGCGTGTGACCATCGTTGGCCCTAATGCAGGTTGCTATTCACCTCCTCGTGGAATTAGTGAGACGGCGAATGGCGCCGTTAGGCATGTTCAGCCATTAAACAAGGACATCTACTCAAAATCCATAAAAAACTAATCTTGCGAAATTCTCAACTTTGTTAAATCCAGTCATATATAACACATCTCATTGATATTGATAATATGCAATTAACATAAACTATAATAAAATAACTGAATTATGAAATAATGGATTTATCGCCTAATTTTTTGATTGGCCGGTTGGTTGTCCGCTTGATTAGTGGTTGCTTGTCGGTTAAATGAATGAATGAATGAATGAATGAATGAATGAATCAATCAATGAATGAATGCATGAATGAATGAATGAATGAATGCATTAATTAATTAATTAATTAATTAATGCATGAATGAATGAATGCATTAATTAATTAATTAATTAATTAATGCATGAATGAATGAATGAATTAATGAATGAATTAATTAATTAATGATGAATGAATGAATGAATAAATGAATGAATGAATGAATGAATGAATGAATGAATGAATGAATGAATGAATGAATGAATGAATGAATGAATGAATGAATGAATGAATGAATGAATGAATGAATGAATGAGTGAATGAATGAACGAATGAATGAATGGTTTAACCCTTGAAAGGGCCTGAAATCGAAAAACTACCAACAAAATACAACGACATGTCTCAAGTCATTAACATTGCCTGAAACGATGACAAAATCTGTTCTTTGATTGTCCATTATACCCCTCGAACCACCGCCAAAACTGCAAGTTTCCGCACACAACACTGGGCAAATTTCTTGTTCCGTCGCCTGTAAACTCTGACCCTTACGTCAGCAAAGCTGGCCCTAAAGCGTGACTCGTCGGTAAAATTTGTTTTTGCTTTTGGGCCCAGGTCCAGTGCCTGTGACGTCGAGCCCAAGCAAAGCGGGCAGCCCTGCGACGCGCAGTTAAAATGTTGTCCTTCGGTCTACACGCACCTATATGTGCTCTATCCTGTCTAAGAGGAGAACGTATCGTCTGAGCCGAGATCTCGTCGAGCCGTTGTGCAGTTACAGTTGCTGAGTTAAAGCGACTATGTAAATGCGGTAACATAATGAAGCGGCCAACACTACGTGAGTTCGCTCGGAGCCTACATGATCTTGTCCTAACCGTAACTGACCCAGTTGCTGCATACCGAGTGGTCAGGTTGTGAATTGTTATCCAAGAGCACACACAATGAAGAGAAACGTTTAAAGACGTGTAGATTCTCAGCATACCATGAGCCTGATTTCTGTCATTTTCAGAAAGCCGTGGCCTACCCGTTTTCATTAAAACGTAAATGTGAACAATTGTGTGTGTTTTTTTATGTCAGTGATAAAAGGTACGTGCGACTGAGTAACAAAGGGCAATTGTAATGAACCCGGGATAGGTGAACGCGAGGTAGTGGTCAAAAGCGGAAGTTAAGAGCGTGCTAGCCCACGTACGGTGCAATTGTAATGAGATACTGTGGTGAAACTTGCTGTGTAATTTATGTAGCTACTTTTAAGACGACGCTTTGTATTTAAAGTGGGGTCATTGTGGTTAAGGTCACTATTACACGTAATAAAGATAAAAAAAACAGTTTACGATGTTAAAATTACTTTGGTTAGGAGTGAGATATTGTGATGAAACCTGCTGTTTAGGTAATTTCTTTGAAGACTTCTTGGGATTGCAAGTAGGTAGGTGGGTTCAATTTCAAGTTCACTATTACATGAGTCCATGTTCATAGTGTTACATTACGCCATTGATTCTAAGCATTCCCAGTTCTAGTACCAAGCACCCATGATGGGGTTTTAATCACCTTTAGTGATAATTCTAGTTTGTTCTGGTTCCGTCAAATATACCATCATTACGTGCATAAAGTACGTGGTGTTTTGTGCATTAAAACTACATTTTTCTTTTGCTCTAGGCATTTTTTTTTAAAAGAAACCAAGATCAAGTTTAATTATATACACTTAACAACTTTTCTAAATATACACCTGCGTACTGGGGCATTACTGGCTTCATAAGTGAACTATTGCTCTAAAACTTTAAAATAAAACATGCAAAAAACACTAACTGATTTATAAGTAAAATATTTTTCAAAATGACAGACAACTGACTGCTCACAATCATTAAGAGTACTGGCACGCACAGAATACAAATTCACATCAGTGAATAATGAATATGACCAGCAACAGCGCGTACAACTGCAAGACACATTGATCTGATTGAGCTCATACAGTTCTGAATGGGGAATCGTAAGCCAAAACCTAAAGAAGCGCAGTTCCAAGTTGGCGAAGATTGCATGGTTAGTCCCTCCCATTTCGTACTCTTCTGCAAGGATCAGACCACAGTTTTTCTTTTGGATTAAGATCCGGAAGTTTAGCCCACCATGGACTTATTCTTCGATGTTCATCTCAAGAAAAAGTCTGGTGTTCGCCGAACTATGACACGGTGCACCATCATGCATTTACTGCATGCACCTGTGTGCTTGAAGACATGGAAGGACAGCCGATATTTTTAAAAATTTCAGTTCCCTTGGATTAAAACCGCTGCAGTCCACTTTTGCATTGAAATAACAGCCCACATCATTAAAACTGATCCACCACAATAAAGAAAATCCGCTTCAACAATATTTTCGCGATTTAACCGGTTACTACGGAAGGTGGTAATACGCGTATTAACTGATTTTTTGAATTTGTATTATGTGGGTGCCAGTACTCTAAATGGTTGTGAGCAGTCAGTTGTCTGTCATTTTGAATAATGTTTTACTAATAAATCAGTTAATTACTTGCATGTTTTATTGAAAGTTCTAGAGCAATAAGTCACTTATCAAGCCAGTAATGACCCAGTACGCAGGTGTATACTTAGAAAAGTTGTTAAGTGTAAGTCGGACATGTCAATATCTTTAAAGACTTCTTGCAGTTTCGTATATACGACTGAATGTTTGTGACATGAAATTAAATATGCATCTTTTCAATATTTCGCCATCAGCAAATTATCACTGGACCAAATAGACATATTAAGCAAATGATAAAATAATATCAACTTATGCCAATCGCGTTATATCAAGAATTGTATTAATAAAAATAAATGGCACTCTTGATGTCATAGTTAAACATAATCAGTTAAAAAAAACTATTTACAACAAATTTCCTAGGAATGAAAATAATAAGCAAAAAACGGGGCTATTATTACTAAATTTAACCATTTGACTTTTCCTTTGCCCTCGACCAATCAATTACAATAATTTTTCAATTATTAATTGAATGACACACATTGTATTTTAGAAAGAAACTAATCGTTCTGTGTCAGTATAATGAGAAAACACAGGTTCACCAACATTGTGCAATAAATTCACCTCTGATATGTATGTAACGAGGTTGAAAGTATGAGCGAGTGCTTAGGTGCGTAGGTGACGCATTCGGCGGTTAGGTAAGGAGGAGACACTTTATTTTGAAATGTTTTGATGTTTTAGTATTGCAGTATTAATGGAAATGTAAACATGTTGTCCCTCTCTTCATGGAACAATCCAGTGTTTTACAAAGACGTGCAAAGTATTATTTGATACCGGATTGCTGACCAACCATAACGTCACTAACAACAAATTAGCAGCCTTTGCATGATGTCTGATATGTGTACTTAAAAGTCGCGTCTTTATTGTAATAATTTTGACAAACAAATGACATAATTTTAATAATGAACTGGGAATTATGGTCATGACAAACATAGAAATCCAATAGGTTCATTAAAACGATATTTTCAGCTGTGTTAGTACGAATAGACGAGGTCAAACCTGATAATTCGACAGCAGACGTGACAGCGAGGGGAACAGTTATAAGAAGCATACATAACGGTAAATCAAAACTTTAAAATATTGAATTTGGTGATTTTTGCTGCTAGGTATGCGTTTTTATTCATAAAATTCCAAGATGCCAAATCCTAATAATCCTAAAAAACATATGCTTCTACATATATTTCAAACAATTTATTTATCATGACTGTATATCAATCAGTTATTGTAAAATATTCTGAGCGACAAAATAAAGTATCCACTTTCCCACATGTACAATTAGAAAACGAAAATTCAAAAATATTTCTTTAAATAATTTTGCATATCTGTAATAATTGCAAAAAATAAAATGTGCGAATCACTTGAAAATCTGCAATCAAAACTCAGTTATTGTTTCTTTTGCTTTATATATAATAGGGGTTTCAAAAAGAAGTCAGTGATTCCAAAAACATTATTATAACATTTATGAGAATAAAATCTATATCTCCAGTTCTTGTTGTTAAAAAAATCACAAAATATTCATAAATAAAACATCGAAAAAAAACACGCTAGAACTCCCAACCATTTACCTCCATTTAAATTAAAATTGTAGCGTTTTTAAATCCTTTATCAATTGTTATTCAATAAGCAGATGCTCAGGTTTTGTTCTGGAAAATTATGTTAATGAGCAATTAAATTTAAAAACAATTGTGATTAAGTAATAAAATACCATTCAAAGCTGTCCTGATTGTTAATGAAACTATCATAATGGGAATATTAGCATTAAAAGTGGATACTTTCTATTTTTGTTCAGTGTATAACATATGCATAACGGGTTAGGTTGGAGAAGACCGTTTGTTATCAGGTAAACAACAAACAAAATGCTAGATAGGATATTACGTGCAAGTAAAACGTTCATGTTCAACATGTCCGCCATTTTGATGACATCATGACATTTTACATTCGTAATGTACTCAGAACAAATTAACAAATCTAATCGAAACAAATGCCATATAAATATAAAGATTGTGTTGTCTATCATAAGTCTTCACGAGACGAAATGTTAATGCGAAGAGCCTTAAATTAGTCCGGGATGTTAATATTTCCATCTGAAGATTGGAGAAAGAAAATGATAAAGGTGATAGTGCTTAACCTCGTTTAAACACCGAACGTAGAATTGACAGAAGACTATTATAAATGTAAATTAATTTACAGGAATAAAGCATTTTACCATTGATGAGAAAATTGCATTCTACTGGAAACAGCATTGCACAGCGGTTGAAATGATGGAAACAAAGCAGTACTACATAATTGGGAAAGATGGTCACGAATTTATTAATAGAAATGAAAGAGAGTAAGTAAAATGCTGCTACCTATTAGTGTGAATAAAGTTCCTGTACAATCAAACACAACTAAACATTCCTTTACGGTCATATTGGATCTTTGCACTGTCATCCTGGATAGGAAAACGTTCCCATATTCTAATCCCCGTCACCTTTTCCGCTTCTCTAAACTAAAACGGCCAAAACTAACCTAATCCCCAAAATTATATTAACTCTTTTATTTCTATAACTTTTTAATTAAACAAAATTGGACATTTTATCGGATATATATCATTATATCTTAATTTTTTCCAGAAACGGAATATGTTCAATTCGTTGCAGTTATCGCACTGTCAACACTAGCTTAAACTGTCTTTATTGAAAAATAAAAAATAAAATATTATTGGATAAAATAGTTCCTAAATACGTACATAATTGATTTAATTAATTCAGTTTTCAGATCGTTTAAAATGAAGTTGTTACCTCAATTTCCACACGTTTTTCAGGCCCTTTAAATAATCTTTTGAAAAAAAAAACAACAACTTTGATACCAAAACATACCGAACAACAACTGTAATAATTGTGTAGCAAAACCATAAAACATGCGAAAAAATTGTTCTACACAGGAGCTTTAAACATTTCTGAAAACAAATTGTTCTAACCTTTGTGATTATTTCAATTATCAGGTCAATTAATTGTCAAATATTGACCTCATGTTTATTTTCACGCTTATACATGTAAATACCTAATACCAGTAGCGTTGAGCTTTAGGGGACAGCTTTAAAAATTGTAAGTATTTGAAAGCAACACACCCATTTGTATTTGCGGGTATATTGTAACAATTCATGAATAAAATCGTGGAATTTTTACGCTGAGATTTCAAACATCTGAGAATTACATGTACTTGATGCTTATGTCTTAATATCATATACCCTATGAATTTAAAGCATTCTGATTGGTCGAGAGCTCCGTACTCGCGAGTCCGAAAAAAGTGATAACTACCCCGGGAATTAATAACTACCTTTGCTATCATCATCATCATCATCATATCATCATCAGAATGCTTTAAATTCATAGGGTATATGATATAACAAGTAAATACCAAATTAAATGTTGAGGTCGATATGTAGTTTTGCGGACCTGGGTAGTGTGATATCGACCTCGATATCACACTACCCAGGTCCGCAAAACTACATATCGACCTCAACATTAGTATTAATTTGTATAATAACTTGCTATCACACAACATATTGTGTGTACCTTATTGGGATGAATCTGTTTTGAAATATATCTGTTGTTTTTTTTTTAATTGTTTAACTTCATTAAAATATTCATGATATTAAAATAACTAATTCTAGTAAGAAATCGGTAAAGAACTGCTGACAAGAAACAGAAAAGAAAAATCCCAAACCATTACCCACGGTCAAACCCTACCTTAAATATCTCATAAAGCAGTTACATAATCCCCCTAATTATGTTTATCAAACTTGAACTGGATTCTTTTACAACATATGTGTTCTGGAATCTTTATATTATTGACTAAGAGGAATTTATGGTCTGCGGACAGTCAATAGTTTCTTCAAATCAACACATTTTTGTAATTATTTAACAATTGCATAATAGACCCTCAAAAATACGAACCCTCCATTTGAATTCTGTATCGGTCTTTTTTATTGCCTATTACTTAACTTTCTACACACTATTACGACAATGCCAACCTTTTCCAACAAACACAAAAGCAGACAGAAACAGGTCAAATCAATTTGCAATCATGGCATGAATGTATTTAAAGTGATTGTTTGGCATTTCCCAAATATATTCTCATAAATACTGCTATTCCTTTCGTCTTTACCTTATAAGGATATATTGTATTACCAATATCAGCAAATTTCTATTTCCGTCATTTTACGCCAGTAAATTTAATATCATCATCGTATTAAAATCGATCATTGAGTAACGAAAATAAAAACATTCATGGCGAAAGCTTTTGATAATCATTTTACTTTTTAACAGATTGCTATTCTGTTTCGGTAGTTTAAATGTTGAATAAATCTGTTTTTCTTCTTCTTAGAGACGGGGATATAGCCTTTTCTCTTGCGCTCTTTAAAGTCTCCCATATAGAAACAAAACAGACCACAAATAACTAAAACTATTATTGAAAACGGTTTCTTTTTGCAACGACCTCGTTTAAAATAAATGCCAAAATGAACATATGAAACAGTTGTAGAAATAATGCATACTCGGTTTAAGTAAGGCTATTTATGCCGACTCCGCCTAGCCTAATATTGAGTAAAACTTATGTACACATATAAACTATTCTTCTTTTGATAAATCCCAAACGATAGCTTGTACAAGGAACTCTCGATAAATGTGTTACATGTAACAAACAAGTTAAAAAGATGCAATGACATCGAGTATGAAGTTATGTTTTCGCTCTGCCTCCAATGATTTCGCTCCACAACTAACTCTTTCGCTCCTACACTTCTTGAAAAATGAGCATATTTATCGTTAAAAGTGACCTTGCACAGTTTCAAATCCGTACAAAAGTCACTAGCGAGAGGTATTCGATTAATAAGCAACATAGAAATAACTTCTAAAAACAATCAAGGAACAAAATTAGGTCGAAATGACAAGTTTGTAAAGACACATGAATCATTGTTCACTGGGAAAAAAGTTCTGGAACAATTTACATCATGTTTTAAATACGAAACCGTGTTTTCCATGAAGCTTCATCATCCTTACACGGCACTACATTCCCCGATTTTTGAAAAGTTCTTCTTTCTGTCTTATAAAGAAAACACATATTGGTCATACTCACTTTTTGTCAACACATTTGCGCTTTCGCTCAATCCCGGAAGTGGTTTCGCTCATTTTGTTATGTATTCTTTTTGGTTGTGGAACGAATGTTTACCGGGCGTGAAGAGGCAGCTTGGGATTGCAACCCAACTGTCTATGTTTTCTTTGGCTTATTGATGCCAAACTTGGTGTGTGGGTAGCTTCTATTACAAGACAGCTTGGAATTGCTACCCGGGTGTTAGTAATAAATGTCAATGTCAATGTGGCTAAAAATAGAAATTTAGTTTCCACTCAATAACATGAGTTGAGTTTGGCCTATTGATGCCAAACTTGGTGATCGGGTAGCTTGTATCATGAGGCAGCTTGGGGTTGCTACCTAGGTTATGAATATTAAAGTCATTGTTGCTAAAAATAGAAATTCAGTTTCCATTCAATAACTTTTTGCTTTGGCCTATTGATGCCGACTTGGGTACCGGTACCTCATCTCGAGAGACAGCTTTGGATTGCTACCCAGGGGTATGTGGTCAAGGTGAAAGTTACTGCTGCTAAAAAAGAAATTCAGTTTCCTGTGGTCAAGGTGAATGTCACTGCTGCTAAAAATAGAAATTCAGTTTCCTGTGGTCAAGATGAAGGTCACTGTTGCTAAAAATAGAAATTCAGTTTCCGCTCAATAACTTGAGTTTGCTTCTGCCTATTAATGTCAAATTTGGTGTATGGGTAGCTTATATCAAAAAGCAGCTTGGGATTGCTACCTTAATGTCTGTAAAGTTGGTCAAGGTAATGAGTTTCTAATGTTATGTTTTGTGTCACTGGCATACTATATTCATAATTCTTGTCACATCGATGCTTGGTCGTTGAAAACCTGGTTTCGTCGAATTGCGGCGCTTCTTGAATAGAGTAAATTGACATCCAACTACTTTGTAAAGGTAATTGTAATTTTGTAAATATTAATATTAATTGAAAACAAACAACAGAATGTTTATTTAAAGATCATGATCGTATTGAATCATTCACTTTTTCAGGATGAGATACCCAATAATGGGCACCACGTTGGTCATAGAAGACAAAAATGATAACAAGCTGGTTGACAAAGTAATGAGTCTCTACGAAAAGCTAATGAAAACTGGATGTAAAGCTTAAATACAGACTTCCATGTTTTTGTTAGCCCTGCTGTGAAGACAACTTTCTGAATAAAACAATTGTTAATGATTAACAACAAAAGTACTTTTTTGACTGAATTGATAACGTTATGTCACAATGCGATGTTGGTTATTGAATTTCATTAGCTGTTTAGATGACACCAAATTTTGTGTTTTTATTTGAGAAAAACTTTGGAAAACTTTGGTGCATGTATATTCAGTTTGTTATTTGTGCTTACAGATTTCACAATTGACCGAATACTGTGTAAAATTAAATGAAAAACTGCACGCTTTGCACTAATGTATCTGCTTTATTAAATACTCTTCTTTGTTTAAGATGCTTTAAAAAGTTTACTCCAGGGAGTTTAATGTCACTTTGCTTCAAATCGTATTTCTGTAGTTACTGTAGTTACATTACTGTCGTCAGTCAAGTGAAAAAGCGTTGAGTTCTTATTATTCGAAGAATATGGAAATATTCTACATGTACTATGTACTATCTTAGTCGTTTGCGTCCGCATTCCATTTTCAGATATTTGCACTTGGTCTATAACATTTTTTAAACACCTGACATGTGTTAACTTCGAGTAAATACTCAGCATCAATACTCTCTGTATGATTTCCATAAGCTGGAAGTTTTATTATTATTTTACAAATAAATTTAAGTCATTTTCCTTTAATAATATCTGTTCTATAAAAATATTTTGAATTAAGTATTTCTTATATAAAAATTATTTAATAGATACAGATTTTAAAATTACTTACCGTCCATCATTACGTCCCATTATTCTATTATAATTTTTTCGCTATCTTGCCACTTTTGTGTCGCCCTTTAATGTAAAAGGAAGTGAGATCCGTTTAAAACATTCATCGTTTTTCCGTGCGCACTAACAAGTAATTGTAAGTTATAGAACTAAGGTTTAATTTAGGATTTCATTCATTGATTTTGGCTTGCAGAACGTCACTTCTGGGAGCAAAACCAACCCACACAAGATTTGAAGGGTTAAAATAAAGTGATCGTTTTCTTGTACATTATTTCCAACTTACGGTTTCAAAATTAAAACCAAAAGATCACGCAATTTAAAATTCTCTTCGGAAAAGATATATTCTTATCGTTCTTAAAACATTTGAACAGGCATTTCAGGAATAGCCACACATACAAAGCACAGCCTTCCCACACAACTAAAAAGTGCTAGGAAAAGAGAAGAGCATAGGTTAACATGATGATCCATTTCAAATAGGACACCACAAGCAATAAATAAAAAAGAGTTACCGCCTTGGAACGGTCAGTGTCAAAACAATTGGACACTGGGGGTTTTATCCAGGTTCTAGGGTACACCAACCTCACATTTGCCTTAAACATGTCTTTATATGAACAATCAAGTACAAGTTGTCTTTGTGAATTAGCATCTGTTTGAGAATTTTGCATGCATAAACACACAAACATATAAAACACAAGAAACTGATGGCACCGTCAAGCAAAGTAGATGGGCAATCCATGACCTAATGAAATCGGGCACTTGGAGTCAGAAAAGCAAGAGCACGTTGCACGTTGGCGCAAGTAAAAGCAACAGATCGAGCTTTTAGGTTCTTTCACAAGATTTCCCTAGAAAAATTTATAAGAAACCCCTGATCGCCTGTAGTATAGCGGGTAACGGTAACTGCACTTTGTAGTTAAAACATTAAACTTTGGAAAAGTGTTATGAATGGCATATGATGTGATTTTAGATAAGGAGGCATTTCTGGAAACACCAAATTCCGATTTTATTCAAGATGGTCGCCATTTATGAGAAATGTAATTACAGTTGTGAAATGGGTTGAGACAGTGACTGATATTTCTATACAGGTTAAACTTTGATTTCTTTTGTAAGAGAAATTTAAAGAAAACTAATCTCTCGTGTGTAGAAAACTTTCCCCTTCTGCTTAACAAATGGAGTTGAGAAAACAATTTTAAGTTATACGATAAATACAACGAATTGACACGATATGTTTAAAATTAAAATATCACCAAGCATAAACAAAAAAACGGAAACAAGCGCTCGTAAGAGGGCTTAAAATCACGTTCTATGGAAAACCAAAATTTCACTTGTCCCAACCTCATCGTGCAACACTTAACATATACCAGCTGTGTCATATCCATAAATCCAACTCTAAACATCTGTCATCGCTACATACATATGACATATCAATGAACAGTAATAAGTACAACTTTTCATAGTCTACATGTATATACTAGGCAGAAATAACGTCTAAATTGGGCAAAAACAGACATTCCCCTTTTAAATTATACCCTTTAACAAGCAAGCGTAATGTGGTTAGCAAGTTCGCTTTCATTTTATCTTGAAATACTAAACAATATTGAAATGAATGTAAAGGGTACTTCAGCCACCAGCAAAACTGTCCTCAAGTAAGAATATACTGCAGACTTATTTTGATTGCGTTTGTTAAAGATTACTCCTCCGCATTTAATTAATGTCAACTGATTAATTACCCATACTTATCACATATCTTCCGTGGGAATGAAATAACACGACATTTATATAACTCGATGGGTGTTTTGTTGAACAGTTGTATCGCCCAATGGTGCTTTGCTTTAACTCCATCAAATGTGACTTTGACCTTAAGAATTTGGCATCTCGAGCGCGTTACCATAAGCAATTATATAATTTGAATGTTTGATAAAGAAACATTAAGAAATGGCAAAGTTATAGCCAACGTTAAGTTTTCATGGCAAAATCTAAGTACAAAAAAGTGCAAAGCCTTGACCTTAAAAATTTGGCATCATCTCGAGCGTGTTGTCAGAAGCAATATAATTTGAAAGTTTTATAAAGAAATATTAAGAAATGGACAAATTTGGAGAAAAGGCGACACAAAATGATTTACGTGTGCCATCAGTTTCTTTAAAGAACTCCTCCGTTCTACTGGGCGATAAAAAGGTACAATTTATGGAAATAACCTCGTGTTTTAATGATTGTGATAAATAGAATACATCATTCGTGTTCATTTTATACTGAAATAACTAAATTCGTCATTTAAATCGATTAAATCGAAAAAGTATTTTAAGCTTCAATAATAGATCAATATTTAAATAACTAATTTTCTTATTTAAACCTCGTTTTAAATAAACACTCTAGGTCATTTGCATGCATATCAATCACAATGTCGATATCTCTCCTTTCTCTCAACGACAATATCGCGCCATCCGAATCGTCACGATTTAAAAGATGTCATGACCTAAAATGGCAGTTTTTATATTTCTTGTTCAGTATGATAGCTACCAGAAATAAACAACATTATTTATTTCGTATTGTTATTGTAAGGGGAAATAACCACTGCACGGAGATGGTTTTTTTTTGCCCAAGAACAGAGCTCTTGCTTCTCTTCTCTAAATCATTTATAGAGAGTTTTATCTTATCTTGTCTGGTTCGTTAAAAAAAGGAATTAAGCAATAGTTGAAGAGATTACTGGCATAATTGCCAGGGGGTGTGGATGACGCCGGTGATCGAAAGTTTATTACACAGTCGCCGACACGCACTTAGTAACCGGTTAATCGTTACGACAAACTGAAACCAAACCAGCGCATAGAGATCATTTCCGAAAGCAACACAAGTTTCAATAGATAAAAAAAGGAACTTTGAAAGCCACCGAACTCGACAACAATGAACATATTGCAGGCTCGGTTTGATTTAGCCTGTGCTTGGGCAGTAAATGAAATGCATATTTTTGCCCATACCGGCTGGCGCCAGGTTCAGCTCAACTCAAAATTTACACGAGTGAACATTACAACTTTGATCCATCCCAAATGATGGTTTGGATATAGCGTAACCAACGATGCGGTTTTTTCAGATTTACATAATTCCTTAATCACCGGCATATGGTCAGCAGATAAAGAATGGGTTTGCTCTTAACGAGAAAACAATTGGCGGAGAAGAAAAGAAATGATTTTTGGCAGGAGGTCTGACAATATAAGATTCACAGAGGA
This sequence comes from Corbicula japonica, assembly GCA_038501625.1. Lineage (NCBI taxonomy): Eukaryota > Metazoa > Mollusca > Bivalvia > Venerida > Cyrenidae > Corbicula > Corbicula japonica. The sequence continues at coordinate 461,323 of JAZAYU010000197.1, forward strand.
GACAAAGGTAAAAAATACGATCCAGGAAGTACATTATACTTGGGGTGATTGAACAGCATACAAAGCTTTATTACATTATCACTGCATTGCGAACTTCATATTGATAGTGATGTCACTGCACTTATTATAAAATAAATCCAGTTAGACATCTCGGAACTGCTGAACAAAACAAAGGTTATTAAACCAGGAAGATCTGATGTATTGAATTATTCGATAAAAACACACTTGAAACTCAGATAACCTTCTGTCCCTAACACCGGTTTTTAACGAAATTTTTGTCAGAAATAGCTTGTCAGTGAAAGAAGCTGAAATCTATCATCGGGCAAACTTGATTTGGTAATTTTATAAAGTCATTATTGTAGTTGTTGTCAATAGTTTTTAATGCAAAACAAAAATGTATTCAAGACATTTATATTCTCAATATCTAAGCTTAACTAAGACATACTGAGCAACGGTACATTGTATTTACTCGTATGCAATAGATTTTGTTCGCTTACATGTATCAATTACAAAACAAAAATATAGGTAAATATCAGTAAATGTTTCGAACATCTTTATTTAATCAAATGGAACTAACACAATAATGTTAACATTAATAAAAACAGTTTTGTGTTATCTTTTTTATGAAGTTAACAAGCATGTCTGTGTAAAATTGACACTCGACAGTAAAAATAAATAACATAACTGTTAAGGGCTTGCCACACTCCTCCCGATCCCTTTCATCAATAAAAAGGAAATTATCAAAATCTCAATAATGGCAAAATACCGTTCAATGAAACTTTGCACAAATGAATGTTACTAATGTATCTTGATTTTGCAAACAGTAAGACACGTTAGAATAGTAAAGAAAACTAGATAGACCTTAAAATTCCTTGAAATTCTATTTACATAAATTCACAAAAACTAAGCGATACAAAACATAATTTTAAATCCCCACGTGAGTGCAATGTTACTGACAAGAAAATGCTGTGTACTTTGTAAAAAACTTTCAACCATTTAAAGAGAAATCAGTGATTGTCATCCGTTTACGCGACCAGGAAGCGACCAGAAAATTGAAGGTCAAACACACTTTTACTAATATCTCGTAAAGTTTACATATGTTAGTCACTAGGACACAATAAATTGTTGTCAGTATCATATTACTCATGTGGGCATTTAGAATGATGTTTTGTGCTGTTTAGTTTTTGTGAATTTAAGTAAATAGAAGTTGAAGGGATTTTTAGATCTCGCTATTTTTATTTACTGTTCTAACATGTCTTACCATCTGCAAAATAAAGGTACATTAATAACATACATTTGAGCAAAGTTTCATTTAACGGCATTTTGCCGTTATTGAGATTTTGATAATTTTCTTTTTATCGACGAACAGGATTGGGAGGAGTGTGGTAGTCCCTTAAGAATTCCAAGATAAGCCTATTAAATAAATATTAATTACGTAATTTGTTTTTATCGATAGACCATCGTTATTTTATGCATAAAAAGCAATCAAATAAGATGAATTCTTTATATAGCATATTAAGTCTACGTTTAAATTTACAACTTGAGTTGGGCAATATCGGGTGAGCCGTAGCGTGGTTGTTATACTCTCCTTTTCAAGTGAGCCAAAACCACTCTGATCTCGCGGCGAGACTTCGGCAAAACCTTTGGTAGATCAACTGCGCTTATTCGATACTCATCCCTTTATTTTTATCTTTTATTAATTTCGCCTAGATCACTTTCAACTATTTTTTCTTTATTTCTAATTTGAAATTCTTGATTTGAGCCACGATCACCGTTTTCTTATAAACCTTAAAATTTGTAATAAATAACTGGCTAACATTATTCGTGTTTTGCGAGATTCCTCGATAAAGACCTATCCCGAATAAAGGCTGTTTTGTACATATTGATATCGCTTGTTATTAGTTTTTTTGTTAGATTTCTTTAGTTTTAGATCACGACATCCAAAAAGTCACATGGTATAGCCACCCTGGGGTTTGTTATGTCTTTTTTATTTAATCATACTATATTTACACTTCGACATCGTCCTCTAAGATGAAGTCTTATTCATCTAACGAATCAAAGTCTCTTATGGCAAACATTGTGACGTTTTACTTTAAAAGGCGTGGCTACAGTACAGTTCACAATTTACTGGACGTCGCACAGAGATTTGATGTATGACGTCGTCGACCACGCGCGTTTTGCCACGAGTTGGTGCGAAAAAGCGTGCCATTATTCACTTTTTCGCCGACGTGGCTGTTCCAATAGCCATTTAAAAAGCCGTAATATATCGAATTCTTCTAATAATTTCTGTATTAATGAGAGTATTTATGTGTGTAAATATAAGGATTGATTTAGAATCGATGTGTGATGGTTTTCATTTTAGTATACATGTAAAAACAAGCTTCACACACATTAAACACCCGAACTGTTTTCCATACCCAAATGAAAACCATCAAATATAGATTTAATCCTTAAATAAACATATGTGTATTGACTGTTATCATATCTTTTAACCGTGTAAAAAGCTTTGTCTTTTTAAGTGTGTCTATTGTTGGTGCGCAATTTCAAAATTCTTCATTAACATGATTAACGTTTGAGTTAATTGAACACAAATCTGGTACATGTATTTATTCCGTCTAAAAGTATATTCCACATACAGTGTATAGAACCTATATGAAGAAAAAAAGCTACATTCATAGTTATAAAGGACAAACTATACGCGTGTACTGAAAAAAGTGAAATTATAATTCATGTAAGTAAAATAATGTCATTCAGGAATTTTAAGTATTGTTTGATTACTAAGAGATGAAAAACAAAATAATGGAGCTTTATTTTTAACCTTAAAATATCGGATACATTTATAATGAGGCATTTTACTATTTTGTTGTTGTTTTTTTTTTGAACGAATTTCAATGAAAATAATCCGCTGTTGGGCTGTTAAAAATTTCAGATATACTGTTAAAATACTAAAATAATAAAAACTATTACACTACTATTATGTTGCTCTAAGGTTTAAGTTTTGCTTATTCCGAGTTCAAACCCTAAGCTAAAATGGATTAATTTATATATAACTGTTACAAATTCGTATACATGTACGAAGTTCTTCAAATATTATACCCAAGTCTTTTCGCCCATGTCGGTCTCTTATATTGTATGACAAAATGCTGAGTCGTTATGTTAAATTTTGAAAAGATAAAGCAATATTTCAGTTATAGTATTACTTTGCACGCACTAATTCGTCTGCAAAACCTATAAATAACCGTGAGTTATGTTCACGCATCTAAATTGGGCAATTTAAAAAGTCATTGTCGTTTCATTCTTTAATACTGTGCTATCTTTTTATTTCGCGGTGGTTTAATTTTCGCGTTTTTCGAGCTAAGGAAAATGCGCGAAATCAAATCATAGCGAAATCAAACCCTGAATGTGTAGTCTTATTGGAAGAATACAAATGCGCGAAGGTAAGCCCTCGCGAATGTCACTTATATCATTTGCGCGAAATTTGATCCCTCCGAAATTAAATGATACAACAGTAGCATCCCTGATACAAGCATACCACAGGTACACATGGTGCAAAGGCATATTATTAGGAAAGATCCGAATGAGAATCACGTCATTATAAATTACTTAAAATAATTCATTATAAATCTTCGTCACCAATACCACCTATTATAAGAGATAAGGCAAATAATATATAAGCCGAGAATATAAAACGAGGACAGCTTCAAAAGTATTCTGTTATGATTACTTAATCGCTTAAAACATATTTGAAGGATATAATTCGCGACTTTAATGTTAGTTTCTTTTTAATTAGATTGTTCAACAACACAGTTCATTACCATCATTGTTTAACTTTCTTCATTGCAGATATTAAAAACAATTTCCGGCCCCGTGACTGTAAAGCTGTTTTCATGATCAACTCAGTTCTGTACTCAGACTTAAAATGTCAAGAACATGAACATCAAACATTAGATAATATCTGTTCTGTAGTTATTATTGAGATGTCATATTTTCAGTTTAGAATGCTTTAATTTATAAACAGAAATGAAGCTGCCAAAGTTTCATGCTCAACTCAAAAAGGTGAGCATAAATAAGTTTTATAATCATAAGGCCTGGTCTTGTTTTAAGTTAAACTTATTCACAGAGGAAAATGAAAGTATCGCTGATAAAATATTTTGCCGAAATCTGCAAAAAAATACGATTTCTGTCCCCAGAAACGGAACTAGTGCTACATTTCACTCATAAACTCTACTAATGCTATACTAGTATTAATATGTTTTAGTGATTCTCATTTAAGTAGCATAGCTAAGCTAGTGTTGATGTAACAGGCATTCTCTTAGACCGAACGTACAAAATAAAAACTTTGTGAAGACCCCATACGCAAATCGCGAACACAATTTAAACTCAAGTTTTATTATAAGGTGGACATTGTAAACCACCGTTTATTAATTCTCCATTTGAATTGCGGAAAGAACATCATGCTGATTTTATTATTATGTCTAGCGCTGAATTTTAAACAGCAGGTCGTCAGTTTGGAATCTGAGTGCCAGTGCTCGAGATACCACTATGAAGAGAAAACTCTGGAAAAGATTATTAGGACTGAGATATTTGTTGACAAAATGAAGTTAGAGATCGAAAGCAGACTTAATAAGATGGCGAAAGTTGTTGAAGAAATCAAGTCAGAGCTTGAAAATAAAAAGGAGAAAGTCGGTAAAATTCAAAAAGACTGCGAGGAAGCGAAACTAGAATTTAAGTTGTTACGTGACAATATTTCGGATGTAGCTCTAAGCCTGCAAGGTGTCATCACTAATAGAGGTAAATAACCACTTGTGAAGGTGAAAATAATATTATTAAAGGCTAACAAATGTAATAACCTGCTATCTGTGCTATTCATCTCATTTCGTAAACTTGGTGATTTTTTTACTGATAAAATTGAAACCCTGAACAAAAATTTTCTATTGATAAATTTTCATTGTCTTAACAACGTGCTCTCTCTTTTTCCCTTCTTCTTGTATGAAGGGGGGGGGGGGGGTGTAACTTCTCAATGCGGCAATTCCTGATATGCATATTTCACTTTTTTATAAGTTCTGCTTAACAGATTTCATTATGCTGCATTTTTAGGAAGTGTCACCTTCCTGGCACGAGATGTAAACGACGCTGAACCATCTGATGGGGCCAAGTTGAAATTTACGACGATAGAGGTGAACGAAGGCAACGGTTATGACAGCAGAACCGGAATCTTTACAGCACCAATTGGCGGAGTATACATGTTTAGCCTGCAATTGTGCCTTACCAACGGTCGATACTTCTACTGGAAAATTATGGCTGATAATAAGGAAATCTTAGCTGGATGCTTCGTTGAAGAAAGTGAAGGTGTTCGTGGATGTGGTTCAGCGAACGGTGTTGCTGTTATTTCGGCACGGAGTAAAATTTTTGTAAAAGTCGGAAGTTCATCAAGTGGTGCAGATATAAAAATGAGTAGCTCAGATGCGAATATATGGAATTACTTTTCTGGAACGCTCATTAATCATCGATAAGAAAACAACAACAGAAAATAAATAGCTAATCCATCAGTTTTATAAAAGTAATATGTTTGTTCTTTTGCAATTTATTCGCTACACTCAAGTATGTTTACATGTATATAGACTTGTTGGTTTTCATATTAATGATATATACACCGAAGTGATGACAATACTTTTAATCTGGCAAGTTTATAGAATTATGAGCCTGATGATCACATCAGGTAGAATATAACGACATTGCAGACCTTAAACAAGTCAAGTTTTACCATGTTTGTACATGTATATCAAACAAATATTCGCTTCTTATTGTATTTATACGTAGGCATGCATGTGATTAATCATTCTAAATACTAGTACAATAAAATATTCGTGCGTATAATTGTCAAACAACTTTACATTACATTCTCTGTTAAAAGGGAAATAAAGTGGTCATTGCTATAGCTCTGGGTATTCAAAGGAGGATTTCATTTTGCGACCATCGTTATAGATATATACATATCCTCCGCCCAAAATGACAATTTCACTGCATTTCAAGAATTATTAGTACAACAAAAGAAAACATAAGAACGTTGTTTGTTTCGTGATTTTGATTGAGGAATATATTGAATAAATAACTAATATTGTTTACATCTGCTGAAAAAAACAACAGTTATATGACATCTTTAAAACAGGATTCCTTTTGGGGGCCCTTGAACTCCTTTGTACTTTTTTTTATTGTAATTTTTGTATTAAAGCATTTGCAATCATGCATTCTTGGAAGAACAAAATAAACCAGTTACTGTAACTTTCTATAAGAGTTTTTAAGAACACTGTGCTACAGCAGCAACTAAAGATGTCCTGCTTCATTTTCAACAAGAAACTTTACTTCCGATTTTTAAGAAGTTATGCTCAATTTAAAATAGCATAGTTTGTGTTTAAGTTTTCTTTAAGTTGGCCAATATCTTTACACTACTCAAGTGAATGATATGAATCTGAAAATAAATTCAAAATCAACACCATGACATACTTTACTTCATTTCTAGCAACTCCCCTAAATAATTCAACTTAAAAGAATAAATACTATATTAAGCGCTTTACTACAAAGAGCGAGCATGGTTAATAAAATGAGACAACCATTGACAACAGACAAGTCCTAAATTTAAAAGGAGAACCCGAGGGGTTACCGACTTTTAAATCAAATTATCAGTGGGGTTTAAACCAGGTTCCGGTGTGCACGAACCTCACACTTGCCCCAAGTAGGTTCTCATATCAACAAACAAGAACAAATTGTCTTGGTGAAATAACTCCAACCCACCCATCAGCTCAGCAATGTTGCATGCAAAAGCACACAAACATATAAAACATAAAAAGCAAATAGAATTGCAAAGTCAAAGGGGCTGGTGCTCAATGATCTAACCAAGACCAGAGTACATGGAGTCAAATCAGCTAGAACACAGTGACTGGGATAAAAGAAACAAATCGAGCTGTCATCGTGTTCTTGCTGATTTTACTCCAGGAGCTCTGGTCTCGGTAAGATCATTGAGTACCCCTTTCGGCTTTGCAATGCTCTTAGCTTCTTATGTTTTATATGTTTGTGTGCTTTTGCATGCAACATTGTTAAGCAGATAAGTGGGTTGGAGTCCTTTCACCAAGACAACTTTTACTTGTTTTGTGATATGAGAACCTGTTGGGGCAAGTGTGAGGTTGGTGCACCCTAGAACCTGGTTTAAACACCCAGTGGCAATTTGATTTGCCACTGACCGTTCCAAGGCGGTAACCCCTCGGGTTCTCATTTTTGTTTATTGTTAGTGATGTCTTTTTTGAAACTGATTATTTTATTAACCATGCTCTCTCCCCCTCTCTTCTTCTTGACTGTGTGGGGAGGCTGTTTTTTCTGAATGTGGCGATTCCTGATATGCATATTTCACTTTTCTATGTTCTTAAAAAAGCTTTCCCCATAAACCTTCATAAATCTTTAACTCCTGCCACCGTCGTACAACCCAAGAGGTAAGCATAGTGATCAACTGAAGATTGGTTAATCACCAGGCCTGCAGAGCGCTGTATAATATCCTGTTGGTAACCTTTCGTTTTTGAATTTACAGATGGTATTTACGAATAACCAGGAAAAATAACATTGATTTTTGTTATTTTCTTATTAAGTATATCAATTAAATCTCCATAAAATCTTGTTAAGAAATAACTTGTTGCAGAAGTAATTTAAAACTGCTACTCTCTCTATTTTTGAATTAAAGCTGGGTATAGTCGATAAAACTTGCAAAAGGTTTTTCTTAATTTGTTATATCGATAACCTTGTTTTTAGTTTCAGCGGCTTTTAAAGTTCCTTTTTTTAAATATCACAGCAGCGATGTTTGTGCGGTGTTGCGGCTGTTTAAAGTCTCCCCGTACATTCAATCAAACAGAGTGCTGTTATCAGTTTCGTCCTTTGAAGGCCGTTGAGCACGATACATATGTAAAATGTTAATAGAAATTATAAAATAACTTTTGTTAAAGTATTTCGGCCAGTTTAAAGATGGGTGGTTTCAATATCCCAGCCAATATAGTTTTGATATTGTTCAGTCAACCCAAGAATATATTTCCTGCTTTTAAAATTTTTCATTTGGCAATGTCTATGGCAGGATTTATATTCCATGATCCCCTGTCAAAATTGTTTTCTTTTTTCCGCCCATCGTTTTCTAGTTAAGGGCAAACCCATTCTTTTATCTGGGACCATACGCCGGTGAAAATGAAATGGTATTAATCTGACACTACCACATTCAAGGTTCCATGTTCATCGCCATACGCATACCAAAATTGTACTGTTTATTAGTCTTATTATTGAGTTGCGCTCAACCCGGGGCTATGTGGCGCTGGCAGTAATTTGGGTGTAAGAAATCTCAATTAGGCTTCAAATCATAGTGAACTCATCACAGTTAATGGAAAAGGTAAATAAGAAAACATATTTAAGTCTAAGATTTTTAACATACGTGGAATCATACGTGGAATCGACCATGATAATATTAAAGAAACAATCTGAACTCTTGCAAGAAAAAAAAATTAAAGGGAAGTAAGCTGTAGAGAAACTCTAATTTATATAGATGCAGAATGAAAAAAAAATCAGTTTAATTCCGGTAGTACAAAATGTGACAGTTGTTTGTTACATTTCATATGCATGAGATATTATCTTATTATCTCTACCATCACTCAATTTATCAAAAATCGGGAAAAATAAAATAAACCAAAATATTTATTTGTTTTTCGAAAAACTGTTTACAAAATTTAAGATACTCAGTAGTATAGATATTTCTAAAGGGTTCTAGAGAGTTCTTTTACCATGATGGTATCGCTTGACTTAAAGAAAAGTGATTCAATTTACTGCTGATCTTAGCAGACTACTGCTTGGAGAAGATTTTAAACGTTCAACTCTTGAAAGAGATATACAAAAATTCTCAGTTTTATTTGAAATAATCTTATTTATAAGTAAAATTTCTGAAATGTTTAAAGCATCATTTGTCCTCATTAAGCAGACATCTTTTTGGCATTTTCGCAGCCACATACAGTACTGAAAATTATGAAATTGACAATTTTTCCGATTCCGATCCGGTCCGCTTCCGATCCTAATGCCACCTATAACCGATCCGATTCCATTCCCATTGCGGTCCAATTCCAATTCAATTGCACTCCAATTTTTTCACTCTGGACCATGCGCTCCAAACGATCTTTACGCTCAAACCGATTCTTCCGATTCCGATCTTTTCGCTCCCGATTTTCATTGGTCATTAACTATAACGCAAGACATTGCGCTCCAAACGATCTTTACGCTCAAACCGATTCTTCCGATTCCTATACATAACCAAAAAACTGCAAATAGAAGCGATCCGATCCGATCCGGTCAAAACGCTCCGGTCATTTCACTCCAAGCGATCCAAACGCTCAAAGCGATTCCGATCCAGTCAAAACGCTCCTGTCTTTTCACTCCAAGCGATCCAAACGTTCAAAGCGATTCCGATCCGGTCAAAATGCTCCGGTCTTTTCACTCCAAGCGATCCTAACGCTCAAATCGATTCGCTTCGATTCCATTCCGTTTCCAATTCGATTGCGCTTCCATTGCGCTCCTAACGGGATCGGTTTGCGGTCCGCTTCCGATCCGCTTCCGATCCGATTGTCAATTTCTTAATTTTCAGTACTGTATTTATTAAATCTGATTTTGATAAGCAGTATGGGGAGCAAAAAATTAAAATTTTTAGCATAAAAATGTAAAACAAAATAATTTTCAAATATTTTTTTATTCGTCAGCCAGATCAAGACTTATATAATTTATATTACTTCTATTTTATGATTATTATTATTTTGGTATGTTTTTTCGCTTTGGAGCTTCCCCGTCATAAAAAGCTTTAACAGAATTTGGTTTTTTACTTTTACCATTTTTGCTTAGTTCACTGCATTTGCGATACAGAATAACAAACAAGATGATGGTTAAGGTGTACATGTCATCCTTGGTTTATTATTCCACTTCGTTATATAAATTATAAATTACTTTGACTTCTGATCACCTTTTTAAAAACAAATTAGCTTTTCTATGATATAATTCCACGAAACTTAGTTCGACTTCGATTTTTTTTTCCGTGAGATGAAAAGCAACACCAGTAAAAGAGCCATTTTCAATTTCGGTTATATCAGAGATGGAATTGCATAAATTACCGACATATACTCTGTGATTCGTGAAATATCATCGATTTAACACAAATTAGAGTCTGCAAACGCAAGAAACAGCCAAAACACCATTTCATTACATCGCACGATAAAAAAGGAATCAGGCATCGAATTACAAATCACTTTACCACAGTGACTGTAAGGGGAAGTTACTTAGACTACGAAAAGTTTGTGAAGAAGAAAAGGTTGTTTGCCTTAGATTTAAAGTCGCAGGACAGCATAACCGGGAGTTACGACTTTTTACAGGACCAAAACGAAATTTATCGGATATGCCTGACGGTCAGATGCGTTTCGAGAATAATTATTTACCATTATCAATCTCTGTAAAGAAACATAATAGTAATTTTTTATCATATTTTAACACTGAAAGGTTTCATTCTACTACAGTTATATATTATTAAGTTATATTGGGGATTTTCAAAAGATATAAACATCGAAGTGTTGCTTATTTTTTACTAACCTCTATAAAGCACTTATGAGAGTAGTTGCACTATGTTCATGAAATAATGATATTATTATATACCTTCCAAAATTATGAGCATCTCTAATATGGAAAATTATATCTAGTTGTTTTTTTTTGTTTCTTGACAGGGTATGGGAGGATATATTGACAGTCTATATGTCATATTTTCCGAACAGCAGGCTTAATTCTCCTCTCAGCTGAGAACCTCAGTAATTACATGTTTAATGTGTTTTAATTTATCTGCATGACGTGACTACTATTATAGAACTTCGATGGGCTATGGATTAGGTATTTCTTTATAATATTCTGATCGTTTTTAACTTTAAAATCTTAACAATTTTTTTCTGTAACAAGTAAAGTAATCATTAAGCATACCGCTTTATACTTCAGGATATCGACTTTAAATTATGAGTGTTTAACAAAAATTCCAAACAAAAACAAAATGACGGATGACAACATAAGATGAGAGGCCAGAATGAGAAATTAAGACGCGTGCATTCGTATCTACGGCCGATCCCTAAACAGGGACATACATCAACGGCAAATACCCACAATCAAGTTCAAGGAAACTTCGCAGTATATAAATAACATTCACTACATGTAGTTTACTAACATTACTCGTAGCATGGCAATTACATTTTAATTACACGGTAAATCACATAATCATTATAAATGAGATCGTGCAGCAAATAATTTAAATTATGTTCGGAGCACGAGCGCATATTATTCCAACTTCCATAAGATTTATTTCACGGAAGGAGGTGTGAAAACACAACAGAGATATTGAAATACCGACCGAAATTCAACCGACCGAATCGGTTGTCAAAGCTTGGTCGGTATTCGTAGGCACTTTATAGTGTTTTCACTCCTTTTCCTGACGAATGACCATGAGTAACCACAAATAATTTGACGACTAATCAGCGTTCATGATTCAGCTATAGCTACTACACTGGTTTTTGATCGAACTCGATCAATTTATTATAAAATTTAAAGTTTTTGTAGACACCAATCCTTCGACACCATATTCTAGTTGCATCTTAATAGAATTCTTTCAGTACCAAGATATAGTGCAGCATATCCCTGAACATCGTTTTAAACGTCCATTATAGTTTGAACAAATACGTTCGTATAGCAGTTAAAATGATAAGTAACGCAAATTGTTGACCAATGTAGACCGTCCTTAACCTTTTTAGTCACGTTTTCTCAAGCACATAATTTAGGGCCTGAGTTTTGACATGATCTGACATTCAAACAATGTCTGAAACAAGAATATAAATATAGGTTATCTAATTAGGTGTTCCGGTCGGCCAGACTAATCCTCGAGTGCACAGTTTAATGTGTCATAATCGTGCGGAGATCGTTCTGGTTGAATATTTTATCAGGTGCTTACTAAAATGGAAATGTCAATGGAAACGCGTGTTTAAAACTTTCCAGAGAGGTCATGGAAAAAGTGATGTAAAGTACAAAGTAGATGCAGAACTTTAGAGTAAATGAAGCATATTCGATTTTGTAGTTAGAATCTAGCGACATGTATGTAAAACACCATGAATTGTACAAGAGCCAAAGTTTTAAAAATAAAATATTATAAAAAAGCATAACTTTTTATTTTTTAAAACTCTGTAGTTCTGGTACAGTTTATCATGTATTTGAAAACAATTGGTATATTCAAATTGATCGATTCCTTCAAAAAAAATAACGTGTTTAATGTGAACTTATTCAAGATTTGAAAAATTCCTATCTAACCGCTCTGCGATTCACGGAAAATACTGCCAAAAACACGACCCATTAAACTCTGTTTATAATTACTTAAATGTTACCGTAGCTGTGTGTGACAGATATATTAAAACAAGTGTTGCTTAACTTACAACTAAAAATTATTTAATAACAAATGTTAATTTAAATATCATTCAGAATTAATTATGAAAAATACCATAGCCTCAATTCCAACAATCAGCTCCTAAATGAATATCCGCGAATGGCGACATTTTAACAGTTAATGTTGCATGTACATGTACGAAGACCACCTTAGGTTGAATTTAAGAAATTCGATTCAACTTCTCTTCTCGGCTGCACCCTTCCTACAAACTGCATGTACCAATTGTTAAGCTAACGCGAAGATCATCTGTATTTTTCTGTCAGTCTGGGAGTGGGAATGTGTCTATATACATGTACTATTGATATTGGTCATGATCAACGCAAAAATAAGGAATATGATACTAACAACAACATATTGCTTTCTTTTGTCTTACAAATATTTAAGTGGTTAAAAACATGCTTCTTGGGTGAGGCAATGCTAAAATTTGAAGTAGTTTTTATTAGTTATGTTTCGTTATTTTCAACATAAAAAATAAGACCATATGATTAGAATACTACAGCGAATAATATATGGCATATATTGTAAATAACAAATAATTTAAAAGACAAGAACATTTTACAGGTAAAACTATTGCATCCATTTACAATAGAAAACATGTGCAAATACTGTTCAATATATCCAAATACAACATATTGTTGAGATAATAGTTACAGAAATAAAAAGCCGAATCTAAGAAATTCAAGAGAGACTTCATTCAGATCTACTTAGTTAAAGTTTTTGTTTTGTGTTTAGTTGGAAATATAATTTGAACGTTTCTACGTATTGAATGTTTCATGTTCAGGGGTAGGAATCACGAGGTACAATGTTTTGATACCAAGCACTAGAAAATGGCGGCTCCCAGTAAAACGGTATGTATTTTCTATGTGTTTGTCTCGAATATTAAAGAAATCCATTTTCTAACATAGCCTATGTTCCAGCGCCCAATTTTCCCCGCATTTTGATACCTTGCTTATGCCGAACAGTGCTATAGTTTGCCTGGAATGCTTGTCACAAAAATTTGAATCGATGCAAAAGTTGCTGAAGAAATGTATGGACCAAGCCCGAACTGTCCATTTTTTTGAAAATATCGACGTAAATATACGCAGTACTTTTTGCACACCTACTCATTAAAACAGCGCGTATACCTGATGGTCTTCCTGCAGCTTGGTTTCCAAGGCTTTGTAGGCGTTTTGGAGAAATCGTGCTACAATTAAATTTTGAACCAAGCACTCATGAAATATTTTCCGAACCAAGCACTAACCAAATGTTTTTTCACAATTATTTCTGATTTGAAGAGCATCTTTCAAACGTTACTCTTTCCACAAAAATTGCATTTTCCTTTTAACTTAATGTATTACGTATTGAAAGCATATTTGTTTCTGTTCCTAAAGACTAAATCATAATTTTTGAGACATTTATATTAAGGTGCATATAGAGTTTTATTATGTTTGCAGACAATTTGCTTCTTGTACGTCAAAGGAGAAAGTTTACCCAGTTATTGACGAAAGCTACGACTGTAGTGGTATCAATAACGAGATGTGCAGAGTGTGCAAGAATGGATGTGACGTTTTACCCAACTGTATTTTAACAACGTCGGGAAAATTCACTAAACTTATATGAATGTCTTTTTTTAAATCCAAGTGATTTTAACTAGCATTTTGTAAACATGTAATACATGCAGTTTGTTGTTGTTTCGCATTCAAATTATTTTGTCTGTAATTATAATTTACAGAGACTACGTGTTTGATTCATCAACACGCATTATACTACCAGGACGGGTGAAGCTAGCAACGGAATTAACTGATAGAAACACTAAGCTTAAAGGGACGCTTGGTGTACGTTGGGAGAAAGCCCGACGAAATGACTCTGAAATGTTAACAACGAATCTTGTTAACTGCAATGGATTTCAATGTGCACCACTTACACTCTTCAATGTGGCAGTGATGTGATTTTCTAACTTGTTCTGCTTGCTGAAAACTGTTAACTTTCTGCATATGTTTATTTATAAATTTTAATTTTCTTTCTTTTGCATAGTAACTGAAAAATACTTTGTTAGATTGCATTACTTTTATTCAATCAAAGAAGACATTTTGTATTATAACACAACATTTTGAACAAACATGATACAAATTGTAACACACATTTTTGTATATAAAAAGTTGTTTTAAAGCAATACAATGCTATTTTTCTGGAGTAAGTACATGCATGCATTGTTTTCATTTGATTTATGCAAATATTTTCATTCTAGAGAAAAACAAATTTTTGATAAATGGGAGCCGTCAAATATTAAATTCGTTTTTTAAATAAAGGTAATTGTTAAAACCAAAGCAATGTTTATATGCAAACATTAAAATATTGTATTTGCAACCAGTAATATAGTTATTCAAAATGACATGGCAACACTCTGCACTGAAATATCACAAAAAACTCTACTTCTTGTAAAAACAGGTTGGTACCCATAATCACATAATATTTCGAATGATCAATAATATAACAATTTTTTTACCAGTGAAAGATGGAACTATATTTCGCCAAGTGAGCTCCGGAAATCATCTCTTTTTTCACCAGTGGTGATTCCGGAGTTTACGATTGAATTGTAGTTCTATCTTTCACTAGTTAAAGCAAATTTCGATGTGGCTTAGACGAATATGTTGGGTAAGGTCTCCAGCGGTTCGGAAAGCCCTCTCGCGTTTGTGATTTTATCTTCACCATGGAGACAACCTCTGAAATAAAGAGTAGTTGCATACTTTTCTAAAATGTATTACAAAACAATGAAATCGAAATCCCAGGGCTGCAGGTTACGTATAAGATGGGTTATGCACGGGATACTTCTAAGGAATCCTTAACACACTAGCTCGTTGGCAAAGTGCTAATGAGCTTTAGTCGCATGTTTTTTTTGAACTTCGTGCAAGATCATACTTTTCGTTTACCACGGCATTTAATTGGTTTACCTGTTAACACACATTATAGTTTGGACTTACTGGTGTTCACACATGCAAAATTACAAGTTTCCGAAACTAGAAGAGTAGGGTATTGATTTAAACAATTAATAGTAGCATAAAAATATATCAAAGCTAATATTTGTTCCGTTCGCCTAAGAGCTATTAATTCAACGGGCAACATTTGAATGAATAGTTTACCTGTGACAGTTTAAGTGTCCTAAGCTGTAAAAATTAAGCCACAGCATTTTTGAGGTGCGGCACCAGAATGCTTTCATTCGTGCTCGCTCTTCAGGCTTTTTGTATTGTAGGCTTTACAGCAATGTTTGCATACCATCATCTGTAACGACACATGAAATTGGTTAATGCTTGGTTCTGAAAATATTTTATGAGTGCTTGGTTTAAAATTTAATTGTAGCACGATTTCTCCAAAATGCCTATAAAGTTTTGGAAACCAAGCTGCAGGTACAAAATCAGGTATACGCGCAGTTTATATGAGTAGGTGTGCAAAAAGTACTGCGTATATTTACGTCGATTTTTTTCAAAAACATGGACAGTTCGGGCTTGGTCCATAATTATTTTCATCGATTCAAATTTTGTGACATGCATTCCAGGCAAACTATAGCACTTTCTGGCATAAGTAAGGTATCAAAATGCAGGGAAAATTGGGCGCTGGAACATAGGCTATAGGAGAAAATGTATTTCTTTAATATTCGAGACAAACACATAGAAAATACATACCGTTTTACTGGGAGCCGCCATTTTCTAGTGCTTGGTATCAAAACATTGTACCACGTGATTCCTACCCCTGATGTTCACCGCCATATAAACAACATCTTCCGGAATGAAATTGTACCGTTAACTGATGTAAATATTGAGCAGCATTCAACCTGGGGCTACGCAGCGAGGGCGGAAATAAGAATTAATTTGATTTATCGACCAAGTCTGTAAGGATACAATAACCGTTAAATATACACAATTCTGAGGCCACCTTAAATTATAATCCCGAGTATTATGTTTAATGATGGCTTATAAATTCACGTAAAATTTCAAACAAATAAACAACAAAAACACTAATGTTTCTTGTAGTGGTAAAGCTGTATACATTTTGCAACCATATTTTTCATAATAAGGGATGGTGCTTCCAAGATTTTTAATAATAAAATAATGTATCAATAACATGAATAAGAAACCAAAAAGTATTTTCATTAACAGGATACAGAGCAAACACACAGTGCGCGGTTTAATGAAATTGCACACTAAGAATGTTTCACAAACGTAAATTTGAAACTTTTTCGGATGATATTTACGAAAAAAAGTTTAAATGTTCCAATTCTGCACTCAGATTTCATATGATACTGGTCATTAAGGTGATATGGTTAACAAACATCATTCTTGTAAATTCACACGCACGCCCGCAGTCATGCACGCACGCAATCACAAAGAAATAAGTAAACGATTTTTTTCAAATGAAATAATCATCGATTGCCTAAATTTTGTTTTGCCCGAGGACGACTCTAAACTGCCTTCAACAACGCATTGCCGAGAAATGATAAAATAAAACAACCTGCGTTCAGTAAGACTTTAATTTATTATGTTCTTAAATGTGTACAAGAAAACCAGAGAAAGAATTCCACATATTGGTATCTTGATAGATGGTGCCAGAGGATGAGGATGTGCTCCTAATCCATACCATATCATGATCAGCTAATACGGCAATCGTGTCGGTACGGTGACACTGGTAGCTGTAGCCGTTTCCGCCAAATCGACCGGACTTAATATCAACATTATTTTGAACAATAGTGTAATATAAGTAGTAATTCGTAGATGGAAAGCAAAACTGAGCAGAAAACGAATAAGTTCCTGGGTAAGGTGCAGTGAATTTTCCCGTTTGATTGTTATAGCCACCGCCTGCATTGAAATCAGTAATCGTAAATACAAGAATCATGTCGCTACCCATACTGGTGCTTTGAAGATTGTGACTTCGGAATACAACAGTAGGTGTTACTGAAATTCAAAACAAAAATAAATTGAATCACTTTGAAACAGCGTTATTAATACTTTCATCTTCTACTAATAGTGCACCACTAATACTTAACTTACCAAAAAGGTGTGGGTTTTGTTTAGATTAGTAACAACGTGTAAGGTAGAACCTTATGTCACAACATGCGGCGTTCATATTTCATTCGTAAATTTTATTTAAAAACATATTGGCAAATATGTATCAGCCTCAAGATATTAAAATCTATTATAAAGTACAGTATATAATATTCTTTCTGTCAAGGTAAATGAAATGTTAATTTTATAAAGTGAATAGGAAATTGTACCACTTAATTAAATTGACAACTGAAAATTATATAACTGAAAGCAACGGGTATCAATTCAATTACAAATACTGCCTTACCTGGGCATGGTGGATTGATACATGATCTAGTTTCCGTGCCATTCCCAGGACAATCAAGTCCACCATGTACTGGAGTAGGATTTATACAGGATCGGGCTCGAGTCTGTGTACCATTTGTACAGGTTACGTCACAAGCACTCCAAGAACCCCAACTCCCCCAACTCCCATCCACTAAAATTACAATTAAGCAATACCCGTAACATATCTCATAAGATTGCTTTGTAATGCTGGCAACAATTATGTCTCGACGAACTTTGTTTAAAACTATGGTTAAATAATTCATACATTTGTAATGATAATAACCTTACTGGGAAGCGAACGCGTGCCGAACAGCGACTGCCCTTAGCATTGTAAACCTGACTCAGTCGCGCCGATGTGTTTTTATAGAATAAGTAAATTTTCATTTTAATCGGGTATTCTTTGTGTAACAATTTAAATGTTGTTTTAAAAAAAGGTTAAAAAATTGTCTACGAAAACTGTATGTACCGAGACTACATAAACCGCAGAACTTCGGACACACAACCTTGGCCTGGTGGATAATCTGGCATATGTTGAACTTGCTGTTCATCCAAGCGCAGTCGACCTTTGCATCGTCAATGCAAGCCGTAGCTGTAATGCAAAGTAATAGAAAACGTAAAGTCTAGAAAAGAAACTCTACATCTTTTGATATTTACGTGATCTAAACGATTATTAGAAATGATAACATGTTGCGAAAAAAATCCTGTCGTGCTGCTAATAGCGTAAACTAACCCTGCAACCGTAAACATTGCTAAAAATGTATTTTATAAATTAATGTTTTCTTATTACATGTATAATGATTATATTAAAACCGTAAAGGCAGCTGTCTGCATAATTTTCATCTTTATAATATATCAAAATTCAGTCAATTTGGTCATTAAAACCTTGTTGTATCCGTTCCACAACATAAAACTGTTCGTGTTTGTCTCTCAAGAGTCAGTTAAAGTAGTCCAAACGGATCTTGAAAATATTTGTCTACTTCGTTTAAATAATTTTAACCATTCTTCAGAAATTGTTGGTTATCTTGTCCCGGACAGGTCATCGAGAACATATACACTATGCTTGACAATGTCATAAGCTACTTTTTTTTAAATTGCAGGTTTTTGTATGGAAACTTGTTAAGTAGTCTCTCGGACTGGAATAAAGTCATAGAGGGGGCTTGTACATGTTTGTGTTCGTCCTTTTGAATGCATGGCACAAGGCACGTTTCAGGTCTTCGAACCTGAAACTTAATATCTGGTGTCAAGTAAGCTTTGCCACTGAAAGTAACAAAGCGGCAAACCCCCCAGGTTCTCTTTTTTAGTAACCTATTAATAATGTCATTTTGAATTTGATAGTTTTATAAACTGATGCTTCCTTTCTCAGTTAGGAGCTATGTTTGTGCGGGTGTTTTTCCTTGTTTGCGTATTTTACCATATTACTTAAATGATTACACGTTCTTGCATAAAACAGTCGTTTAAAGTGCCATATCATTAGGAGACTTTTTATAATATCCGATTCCCAACGCTAGTGTTTATATCTATTATCGAGGATCAAGATTTAGGTTATCTTACATCAAATTCAATGTTCTGATTGAGTAATGAAAATCTTCGACATAAAATTACGGGATAATTGATTTTTATGACACTCACGCTTGAGATGTCGACAAAGCTGCGAATTGCATATATCTGTGCTGCAACATTCAAAACAATGTTCCGCCTCCCTTTTATTCATGAGTTGTTTAACAAGAGGATCATGTTGAGCCTGCTCGACGATTTCAGCAAAGCTCTGGCTCTGGCCCATGTGACGCCGTCCGAGAACAGGAACAGCAACATTGGAAAGTGCTCCGCATTGCTAACAAAATAAAAAGAAACTATGTACAAATTCTGTTCTTTCAGGTACAAGGACATTTATTCATTTTTTTAAAGCGTTAAATTGAAAGGGGGTTACATTATGCATATTAACAAATGAATAATTTCTGTCTCTATTATTTCTGTTGTTTTTTCAACAAATCAACTTATAATCAAAGTTCCAACAACTATCACTGCGATGAGGTATCATATCCGAAGAGTTTCCAGCTGAAAAAAAAACAACAAAAAAAACAACAAAGTTGCCCAACATACAAGAAGGAAACATGCACACTTTAACATGAATCATAGAATGAGGCAACATACCGTGACTGCAGTGCACCCGAGTGTGTACACGTTGTTTGAGAGTTCGACAAAGCACGTCTGAAGACAAATAAAAATAAAAAGGTGTGGAGAGCAAACATTTCATACCATTTTTGTTGAATTGTTAGTTAACAATTTTCTTTTCTCTGGTAATCATTCATGCTCTTGATGGTATAACTTCAGATGCTCATATAACATAGAATATTAATGCCTGTCAGAAAAAAGTGATCTGTACATGTAGCGTTTCATTGTTAAATCTCAAAATCCAGAGAATCGTGGCGTTTTAGTTATCTTAAGTTTGAAAAACTGCATTTTTATTCAAGAATTTCAATTAGATTGTGGCAATTGAAGAATACTTTTGAAAAATTTAGAATGGATTGCAATTACACAATCAGTTAATAACTTATCAAATTTAAACTCCATTTTGTTTAGCTAAAACATCAAACGAGTGTGAAAAACTTTTAATAATACGAATTCACTAGAGCCCAAATTGAAAGGTACTGAAGAGAACTCATGACGATCATGGTCATTTGAAAAAGTATTTCTTTTGTAGGAAGACATTTTCGTTATTAATATTAATTATCAAACATAACAAAACTTACATTTTTATCGAAGAAACCGTGCCACTTTAAAAAAAACAACAACAGAGAAAACCTTTGTATTATCCGAGTTAATCTTCTTTAAAACTTCACCTGTGTTTTAAATGACCAACTTGATTTCAGAAATATTATTTCAGTAACTAATTATGATATTTTTGCCACTTGAAGCATTATTTTATTACCTCACAATCTGAATATTTAAATTTAGACCTCATCTCGTTGTCGCTGATTTGAGTCCAGGTGCTCTAGTCTCAGTATGGTTATCGAGTACCTATCTCTTCCGCATGACAATGTCATAAGCTTCTTGTGTTTAGTATGTTCCATAACGAATACCGGAGAAAAAATAATTAAAATAGGTCAGTAAAAATATTATAAAAGAAACAATAAATAATTTCGCAACAAAAATGATGTTACCTGTCCGCTGTTGCAGTGGGTTGTGACATTGCAGTTTTCTAAACGATCAACATTGGAACAACTGTAACATTCCAGAGTTTCTACAAACAGAACCGGATTTGTGTATAATAAAGTTTTTCCAAGAGGTTTATTTTTAGCTTAACCACTATTCCGGCAATCTCATATGCTTATTGAATATGTTATTGCCTCAAGCATCTATATATTTATATTAATTGAAAACCCTAAAATTTCAACTGTTCAAATTTTATTTTTACACGAAAACTTAAAATCTATATAGACATACATGTACACCATATTTTCGTTGCGTTAATTGGATGTATCCCACGTAATATAAGCTAGTTCTTATAAATTTTCTATGTGAAATATAATTTCCTGAACAAGTTGCATGATTTATTATAAAATATTACGTTGTATAACACAAATATTTCATAAATTTTGAAATATTATAGAATTTATATCATGAGGACATTTGTGAACGTGTGTTTAAACTGGTAATTTCAATTTTTCTCTCTGTCCCGAACTTGAATGATATTACGCTTGCATAACCCCATTAAACATCAAGGTCGTTTTTGCCGCGAAACTTTAGAAGTGTTTTCTTCTTTGAATAAATAAAAACAACGTACCAGACAATCGAATAGAACGGGAAATAAACACAATCAATATCACTGAAATAAAAAAAAACAATAATTATTAATTTAACATGTTTATTCCGTATTTAAATCTTTACATTAATTCCAGATATCAAATTTCGATCTCATTCTCACTGCAGACGTAATTCTTGTAAAAACTCTCAGTTAAGTTATTCAGTGAATAGACGTTTGAATGCACAATAAGACAGATGAACAATGCTATTTTTTATCAAATTTAAATCACATGCAAAAGCAAGTAAATGAATTTAAAAGGTATCAAACATATTTAATGTAATTTAAATGTTTTCATTCTAAATCATGTTTTGACAATTTTGTTGTAAATCAGACATAAAAGCAACACAAAATCCCTAAGAATTGATATATTACGGGTACACTTTAAATATAAATTTCAAAGTTAATTTGGAAAATCTACCAGCAGTACAAATAAAATATTTTTTAAAAAACTTACATTTTGAAATTAACATTTTTGCTTGTTCTATTGTAACTGTTCTGCTCTGACGGTGGACACGTGTACTAAATATATGTCGCAGAAAGCAAAGCATGATAACAATTGAAAAAATGAACTAGTTTTAAGATTTCATCTTCCTAATCTTACATTTGTCCTAAAATACAGTCTCGTTTTATGCCGTTATATAGATCGGTGAATATTTTATCAGTTAAAATTAAATTGTGCAACTCTTTATTACAATGTCATTCATGTAAAAGTTAACATTACTTTGGCTAAAAATTTTAGGATTAATTTGTATACTTCCTCAAACTTTTATCAGATACACCTTTAAGTCAATTTCGACGAAGTTTTTCAGCTCATGACGTCAACAAATGTGGCCGTCAGGGACGTTAGCTGCCTAGTTCTTCAACCAATGAAGTGTTCTAAATCATGCGAGTTTTAAATTATTATTTAGAGGGAAAATCAAATAAATTACAATTTCCGACCTGTGAATTCTTCAAAATTAGAAAACCAAAATTCAAAATTCTTTTAACAAGTTTTGCATTTCTGTAAGCATTTCACAGAAATAAAATTATCTTTACAAGTAAGTTATCTTTCGCTTTGTTTTAATAAGGGGTTTCAGGAAGAAGTCATTGGTACTTAAACATTTTCACATTTTGTTAGAAAGAAATTAATTTCTTCATCAGTTCTTATGATCAATAGAATCACAAAATCATAAACAAAAACAACTTTTATTCAAACAAATCAAAGCAAGAAATTTAAACCATTTCCAATTATCTCCCTTTCATTTGAAACTAATTTTGAAATCATTTATTAATTATAATTTGATGGGCATTTGCTCAGGCCTTATTGTGGAAGATAATATTCATGAGAAATTAAACTTAAAACAAATAAGATCAAGCGATAGGACATCATTAAAAGCGTTCCTCATATAATTAATAATATTTAATTTCTTTTGATTTGTGTTCAATATATTTGCGCCTATTATTACCAGAGAAGCATCTGGCGGGATGTTGTTTACGATTATTGGAACAATTTTTATACACACAGTTTGACAGGACGTTGTTCAAAGCTTTTCCGGAGAAGTATTGTGGGGAATAAACTAGTTACAAATGTATGTATGCAAAAACACAAAGCGGTCCCAGGTTCGACCTTTTAATGTTGACGACGTTATTTATTTTATGCTTTTCAGTGAATTATAGAATTTTCCCGTTGAAATAAAAGTGGTATTACACTGTTTTCAAACAGTGGAATATCATTTTTATTTTCACTGATTTTTATGGTACCCAAACGCACATAACATTCCGAATGAGAACGTTGAGAAAACAGCTCAAATTTCGATAAATGGCTTCATGACATCACATCATAAGCACACGTTTTTGGCGCAATTTCATGCATTGCCAATTATTCTGTCAAATTCACACCAATAGTGCACTAAAAGCATAAAATAAAAAGAAAAATTGTTTTTACCAGATAGAAATATATTTCACTCGTAAACTCCGGAATTATGTATTTTCACTCGATGCTTCGCCACTGGTGAAAAATACGAATTCCGGAGCTCACTCGGTAAAATTTATTACTATCTTTAAAATACACTGGTTTTGTTTGTTTGTTTGTTTCGGGTTTAACGCCTGGTTTCAACAGCTTTCTAGGTTATATCCCGGCGGTCAGTCCACCTAACCGGTGTTCCTGGGTTTCCAACCAGTACTAACCAATTTCTCCGCAAGCGACTGACTGCTTCCTCACTTGAATCAGAGGTGAGGGACAAATGACTCTCAGACGCAATGTCCGAGTTCAATTGTTACGGAGAAATTTTTTCCCGCCTCGGCTGGGGATCGAACTCACGATCCCTGGATTGACAGTCCGATGCTCTACCAACTGAGCTAGCCGGGCGGGTTAAAATACACTGGTAAAAACAAATATCCTCTATATACTCTGCGCGGAGGTCTAACGCCACGGCGTCAGTGAACGTCACAAATAATGTTGGCGCGTTATCACATATAATTTCCAACCTACTGGGGGCCTCGAAAAGTAAAAACTTGCAAATTATTAACATATATATATACAAATTCACACGCAAAATAACTTGGAGTTGTAAAATGAACGATAGACAAAATAATCATTTGAGCTATATCAAGTCTAATATAATGTATTTAGAGTGAACGAATCTATAAAGAGTCACTTTCTATGAAAACTGAATTTAATCTCATGAAACTCCAGTATCGTGATATTAACAATAAAACGTTTGTCATTATTCTTTTTCTGCGAAAATCAAAGACTTCTTTCAGAAATTATTTGTCTGGATTAACTTCTAGTATTGTAATATGTCTATTTGTAACGCCATTTGCGATTAGGATCATTGCCGAACTGTTCCTCCACAGCGGCCGGGTTCCATTGCGCTCGCGGCTTTAAGTCACTGATCCGTACCATACTTCCCATCACATTATCCTGTATGTTGCGTCCGCTGATGAGTCCGTTCCCTGTGAGCTGTACAATACTCCCTTTCTGAACGCTGTCGGAAGTTATTTTCCGTTTGCCGGCATGTGGTACGCAAGTTTCTTGGCCGACGATTATTAATAGGTTTCCATGGTAACCTAGTCTTGTATTTACCGTTCTTATATTCAAATTGAGTCTGATGATATGTTTTGATAACATCCTTTGTTGCATCTTCAATTTTGTTTGCTGAAATTTCTACACTTTCTTATCTCCGAAATTTGTCGATGTTGTCTTCTTTCGGAAACGTTTCATTCATCATGTTCATGGCGTAGTCTGCATATGAAGAATAATTCGGTTGGTGGATCGGATCCGAAAGCAAGTATCCAAGATATTACTGCATGGCTGTTGGGCCACTCCCTCGAATCACTTTAATATCTTGAACCACATGCCAATAATAATCCGCGCCTATCAGTAGGGATATCTCGAATAGGTCATCAGTGTTTTCCGGATGTGCTAGTTTGATTCCTCGTATATATGGCATTTTGGATGCTATCTGTTTTACTTTGTTTTGGAAAGAGAATGCAATTGTCGGCACTATAACTACTTGCAATTTTAGTTTTTCTCCGTTGTCAGTACGTAGGAAAATTTCTGCCGTATGTAGATGTCGCACAAGTTGAGTTCTGTCTCCGAATGAGGCTGAACAAAGGGTGTCACTTCCGGTACGACATAGATTAATTTCATTTGCTAATTTCTCGGTTATGAATGTTCTCTGAGCACCTTCATCAAAAAAATGTGTGCACTGGTGACGTATTTCGGGACGCTCTTCTCTGGTATGAAGTATTGTGGCATCTGAGTTATGTAAAGATGTAACATGTAACGGAAATATTTAAAGGTAACTAGACAAAATGTTACCAAATTTCGATTAGCGGTTCTAGGGAAAAAAGGGTTTTTCAAATGTTTTCGGACACGTTTCATAAGTATTGTATGAACAAGTAAAATGTACTTATAAAGTTATTTCCGTTTAAATTTTAAAATTATGTGGCCGTATATATATGTAGGTTAAATATTCAAGTTATACGAAATAATTGATGAGATTTGTCAATAAAATTTTGAGTTAATCAGAAAACTTATATTATTTATTATTTTATCGAATCGGATGTTTTTAGTGTTTAAATTCATTCATAATGTTGAAAGTAAGACTAGAATCTCTATATATAGGGTTCAGCTTACAGCTTATTTGATTTTTACCACATCTACAGTTGATCATTATCATTCAAAAGGCATATAAATGTATTTCATTGAGTCAAAATAACAAAGAGAGGAAAGGGTAAAGCGTGATTTAAAACTAACACTGGACATACATGTAGCTTTTGCGACTATCGCGCCTAAGATGGATTTCGTTCGCGTACGTGACGGATTTTAATTGCGGAATGAGCGTCTCCGTAATAAGTTTGGTACTTCTTTAGATGATGATACAATGGTAAAGCATTGATGTAGCCCCTAACTATTGTCACAGTAGTGTTTGCTTGTCACAGTAGTGTTTGCTAGTATTACTAGAAAATGGAACAACAGTGCAGAATGTTTGGAGAATGGCCCTCAGTTTTGCAAGGTAGGTTCAAATTGTTGTGATTTCGAAGAAAAATGATATTGTACATAACAACTATTCTTATGCCAATGCCTACCAGAAAAGTCTTTCGTGGAAAGTTATGATTTGACAAATAATACATAAAATGAAATATTCAATACACTTTCTGTTAATTTATCGGAGAAAAAAAAGAGAACTGAACGCGTATTCAACTAAATGCATCTACATTCTAAAACCGATTCCTTATTGTTTCATTTAAATTATTACGTTTTGCAGAGGAGCATGTTGTTTTTAACAATTTGAAATAAATTTTAAAGTTCTGGTGGAGTTTGTGCAAACCGATGTAAACTGTATTGTCTGAAACTTTTACTTCTCTGTTTTAGCTTGATTTCTACAAGTCTTGTCAAGCTTTACCAGATGCGTTCTGATGTAGACTTATCTAAAATTAGTTGCGTGTGACCAGAGTTAAAACATATATTCCTTAAAAATACTGAATGTGCATGAAAACCGCAAACTCCAGAGCTGAGATATTCGTCGTGTAATTGATGTTAGTCACAGGTAATAGCACTTTGTGATTCTGTCATTAACGCATTCTAATTGTCCCAAATTGTGAACTGCCACGGAGGATCCATAGGATATATTCCTTGGAAAAGACATTTTCAAACAGCACATTTTTTTATACCATTTGTATAAAAAGCGCGTTTAGGCATCAGGCGGATGAACACAAAACTTAGCTACTGCATTTAACGTTGTCCAGCAGACAGATATCAGTTGTTACCGATGACCGTTTAAAAAAGAAAATGACTATGAGGTAGTATACGTGAAATTAAAGTGGGGTTAAATTATATGTGATGCTCGGTAACATCGTGTCTGACCGTTACGGCAACAGAGGGGTTAACGGGTTTGTAAAGAAACAGCACCTTATTTTGCGGGCTCATCTAAATTTCCATCGCTTGTCCTCGTTAATTTGATCGAAGATTTCATAATGAAGTCAAATGTATTCGATATATTTTTGTAAAACAGCATGTACTTGGGATTTCATTTTGTTGCTGTCGTCCGCATTTAGAATGTATGTCGTTATCAATAGAATTATATGTGTTCTTGGAGTTCTTAGAGTCTCCATGATTTATTACCTCTTTAGGCAATGTCAGGCATGGTCTTCCTATGGAGTTCATAAAAACACACATGCCATGCAACCATGACCGCTTGTTTTTGCCTCATATGTTATTGGGAAAACTACCAATAGGAGACCATGCCTGACATTGCCTAAAAAGTAAATTAAAGGCACAATAAACTTGTCAAAACGTTTTTTATCATTGTGAAAATTAATAAACCACGTTGATCCTTTTTCAAAAGAAAGTATAAATGACCAAATATTTATGTTCTCAAACAATCCCCAATCATTCAGACCCGGTCCGAACAGTATTTCTGTAGCCCACAAAATTACTAACCAATGTTTACAATCACTCGGCGAAAAGTTATCGGTTTTTCCGTTCGTGGGCCATAAGAACGCAGAGCGCGTTGACGTCATCCCGGTAACGGCTTTTAGTCGGAATACGTCATAAATGTATGCACTTCTGCATAATTAGCGACCGTCGCCTGCCGAGAGTTGCCGAAAATCAGCTCGGAAAGATTCGCTGTTTGTTTTGTAAACAAGATAAACGATCCGCAAAACATGCTGCAAATAAATAAGATAATAACCGTTTCTTATTGTAAGGTTTATTTTTTGTGTTGTTATGCATACAGGTGAAATCTAAAATGCTTAGGTTCATAAAAAATATGCTGTTTGACAAGTTTATTGGGCCTGTAATCAAGAAGATTTCAAGGTTTGAAATCTGGAGGTTGATACACTGTGCATTTGATATCAAACGAAAGTTTTGATCAGAGAAAAGTTTTATACATAATATGTGTTTCCCAGAGCCTTTCCATAACTAAGTTAGTTAGTTATAATGTCATCTGTGTGTATTCAGATCTAAAGATTCGTAGTACAAATAAGATTTCATCGATCAAGGAAACAAGCAAATAAAAGAAATGTTAAGTCCAAAATATATTCTTTTTCATTGGGCCTCTGGATATCATTTGAAGTACATTCAATGTTGTTTAAGTTGAACTGAACAACTTGAAGATAAACTCATAAGTAGGTTATTGAAATTATTGTCGGACAACGGTCTAAACTACATGGGAATCGCTCATCTGTTAGGAACAATGACATGAACTAAGGCTTTTATCGAGCTTTAGCTGAAATAATCTCGGATGATGATTAATTATGTCATGTATTTGGCCAAAATATGTATCTTAAATGTGTTAGCCTCTGAATGCATGATATTTATTATTTGTGGAAATAATTAAAGTCTGCATCAACATTCTCTGCATTCAGCTGCACAACTGTCAATTTGACTTTTACTTCGAATCTTAAGATTTTATGAAAATCATTTGGGTTTAAAAATGTGTAATATTCAAAGGCTTCTTGCTAAAATTTTACAAACCAAATGTTTTTCATTACCTCAATTTACGCAATATTGAATATTGAAAACTCTTTAATTGATAATTGTAATTGCTAATAATAAAGTCACATTTTGCATGATAATTCATAAATAATTGACTGTCTGAAACTTAATTTTATTATTTTATTATGTTACTTTGTAATGATTAAGCTTGAATTTGTAGCTTCCAATGGCACAAACTTGTGTAAATTATTGTCTATAAAATTTCTGAAAACTGAAATTTCAGCCATTTAAGCTTTTAAACAAATGACTCACTATGACTCACAATCTGTCTATAAACTAACAGACAATCTGTATACTTTATTTAGTCATTAATTTACAAGTATTATGAAATTATATCATTTATTGCGAAAGGGCATTTTGTACATGTAAGTTTGCAATTTAAAATAACTTATAAGGTCACAAGGAAATGAAAAAAGTTTGTCTTATAATATTTTGACTAAAACTCCGAGCCAGGGGAATGTCAAAATCATTGTTAAATTATCCTTACAAAGTAAGTTACATAAACATGCTAAAAAACTTGCTCTTTTTACTGTACACCATCAGCTTCTTTTTTATCATTAAATTACAAGTTTTAGTCAAAATTTTCAGACCTTATAGTTATTAAACTAATAGTTTTGCGGTTTTTTAGTGATTTTCATTTTTTTCAGTTTTCAGAGATTTTCTTATGTATGGTAAAGCTGGAAAAAATCATCAACCAGACAAAAACTCATCAGCTATGGTCAGGTGCTAATATCGACAGTTAGAAGTTGGCAAGCAGTAACAAATTAATAATTACAAATCTGATAATAACATACTTTGACAAATGCTGGAGTGCTGTCTCTGTATGGAATGAATAATTTTGCCGCATACGTAGCTCATTTGGTAGTGTTGACACAGTTAGCATGCAGTCCATGTCCTGGTTGAGGTTATATTGGCATTGTCAAATATGTAAGGTCCTTTAATAGAATTCTAACCATTGCCTGGGATAGTGGGGTAGTCGACCCTAACCAGGGCAGTCCCTTATGGCAATTTGCTCAGAAAATTGGAAAAGTCTCATTTAAGTGGGGACAAAAGTGGTAGAATTGAAAACAGAATAATTCGGTATAGTTCAAGAGGTAGATTTTCAGCATGGTAGGCCTACAGTATAGATCCGAGGTTCGAGTTTCACCTGGTCAAGAATTCGTATTTCATCCCAAATTTCCATAACTGAATAAAACATGGGGCCAATTCGCTGTAGTGGAATCATATGCCTGAATGCCGAACATGACCAGTTACAAAAATTTCTTCTACAAAACTGAATTGTGGCGCGGTATACGCAAAACTCAGTGTCAGTGACTGAACATCGGGAGGTCCATTTTACAATTCAAATTCACATAAAAGTTGGTTCTCACCAGCCTTACCCTTTCTTTTAAGTAAATTTTGATCATGCATCTGATTTTTCCGTCACAGGGCCTAATGTTCCTTTGAATTTGAAGGCCTCATAATCCAATGACAAGCTACAATTCAATAGTTTTCAACTTGATTTCCCGAGTCTAAAAATGGCCGCTGTTGTTATTGCTAGTACTACTCTTGGTTCCTAAGGAACGGCAACCTACTCTCAAAACTTACTTTTTTTTTAGCTTTCCAAAATGCTAGACGGATAATTAATTATTTGTTATGTTAGCTAACAAAAATAATGCTTGTTAAAGATATTTTGCATTTAGCGAATAAAAATATAAGACCAATAAATACAATTTGTCTAAACAATAATTTGCCGTAAGTTTTTACCGGTCAGGTTTTTTTCAAGTTTTTACATGGCCTTTGTACAACCGGTAACCAGCGCAAATGTCCGGAATAACGTTTTGTTTTCTCTTAGTCATGTTAGTGAATGGGCATTCATGCGACCTTAAGACAAGCTTATCTAGAAGGTAGACATCTATGATACACTAGATCATATGTCGCCGCAGGTTTTTTCAGTTTGGTACAAAAAGGATAAAATAAGAATTAGTCGTGAATCAAACAAAGCAATCTATTATTGTGTAGTTGTGATAATGCTTTCACACTGGTATTATAATAATTGAATATTGAATGTAAATGTTTAACGCTGAGACAAGAAATAACTTTGTCAACATTTTTTACGATGAATAAGTGTTACATTGTATAAAAAAAGTTTCATTTAGCAAAATCCGGAAAATAAACATGGTCAACAGTCCGGACAAGAGTAAAGTGAGCAATTAAGAATATTTTTATTGGGCGGGCCGCCGGTGGTTCCGGTGGTTTTTGCGGTTAGGCGGGCGGGCGTTAACATTTGGTAAAGTTTTTTTTTCAAAATTGTCTTTTTCTTAGTAACCGTTCAAGGTAGATCTTTATAACTTAACTATAGTTTACTGACATCACAATTCCAATTATCAGGACAAGTTTCATAACACTAATTTTTTGCCAGTTATACCCCCTCCACTTAGAATGTTCGTTAAGTTTTTATGAAAGTTGTCTATTGAAGCCAAATTGCTTATTGACCCAAAAATCGGTGTGTGGGAGCTTATATCAAGAGACCGTTTGGGATTGCCACACATGTGTCTGTGATAAAGGTCAAGGTCACCGTTGCTTAAAATAAAAAAAATAGTATCCTCTTAATAACTTTAGTTTGCTTTGGCCTGTTTACGCACACCAAACTTGGTGTTCGGGTAGCTTATGTAAAGAGGTAGCTTGGATTGCTCCCGGGTGTCTAAGAGCAAGGTCACGGATACTGTTGCTAAAAATATTAATTCAGTTTCCGCACAATACTTTGAGTGTGTTTTTGCCTATTGAAGCCAGACTTAGTGTTTGTAGCTTATATCAAAAAGCAGCTGGCGTTTGCTACACAGTTGTCTGTGATCATGGACAAGGTCATTGTTGCTCGAAATAGAAATATCTTAAGATTGCTTTGATCTATTGGCACATAACTTTGTTTATGCATAGCTCATATCAAAATGCAGCTTGGGATTTCTAACCAGGTGATTGTGAGCAATGTAAATGTCAATGTTGCTAAACATAAAAATTCCGTTTCTTTAGTTGGTTGTGACTTATTGACACCAAACTTGATGTGTGGGTAGCTTACACAGGACGCTTCTCAGGATTGCTATTTAGGTGTCTGTGATCAAGGTCAAGTTGACATTTGCTAAAAATAGAAATTTATTTTCCACATGCTAACTAAAGTTTGACCTATTGATATCAAACTTGGTTTGTGGGTAGCTTATACTCAGACGCGATTTGGATTGCTACTCAGATGACTGTGATCGAGGTCAAGGTAACTGTTGCTTGAAATAGAAATTCAGTTTCTGCGTTATAACGAGTTAGCTGTGACCCATTGAAATCAAAACACGACTCTGGATTAGTTCTATGCTCAATGTCACCGTTGCTAAAAAGAGAAAAAGTGTGTGGATAGCTTATATCAATATGCTACTCGGGATTGCCTCCTATATTGGGTTAGATGGTCGGGTTGACGATTGTATTCCACCTTTGCTTTCTTCAAATCAAGTTTAATTTTTATTTTAATTTTAATATTCACTGTTACTGAAAATAGATTTTCTTTGTGATTTGTCAGCTTCAGCAATTATCAACCAGATATTCTCTTTACAGAAATACTCTTTAATACTTTACATGTTAACCTGGTTGTCTGGCGACTTTTTTCTTGTTTTTTTTTCTTAAAACACTATTAAACAACAACGTCTCACAAAAAGAGAAAGTCTTAACAGGTTGCCTGGTCGAAAACATGCAGCGTTGCGTTTGGCAGTGCCATAAAAGGTAAAAACTCGAAAATGACAACTAAGGCAATCCTGTCAGAGCTGATTTGTTTCCAGGCAACTAACGAGATTTATAGAAGTTTTGGATATCTAAAAGTGATATTGTATGCAAAACGAAACGATCACGTTTAAACGTTGATAATAACATACAGACCTGCTAGCAATGTGCGAAGTGTAACTGAACCTTGTAAATTATAAATAAAAATGCAACTTCACAATAACGCGATGTAAGGGGTCCATATACACACTACGCTATCTTATCGGATCGCTCAACCCCGGGAAACCTTTGAAATTCTAATATGTCAATGTGCTTTATTTACCGACATGATGTCGTCATCGCGAAAAGCCATAGCGATGCGAGCGTTGTTTTTTGCAAATATCAATGTTAAGTTACCCTACATCTATTTAATGAGTTGAAGCACAATAATTATGGACTCGATAATAATGTGGTGTATATAAAATTATAAATTTCTAAGCTTTTTTTAACATTATCACCAACAGTAGCTGATAAATGTTTGGCCATCTTTACAAATCTTTTGGAAGTATTTCGGAACTTCGGACCGTTTTTCCGACGATTCATAAATGATATATTTGTACTACCATAAACAGTAGTGATTAAGCGTTTAAATGATGACGCATTACGAAGAGCATCTGGCGAGGTAAATTTTTGCTTAGTAATACGATAATATGATTTATTGAGTTTGCAGGCTTGTTATGACGATATGAAAATTAAACGGTTCAAGATTCTGTGAACGATTATGGCCCGGAATCGAAACGTTATAATCGTTTACCGTTTAACGTCGTAGTCTAATTAGTGCCTAACGTCTTTACTAATGCGACACTGCTGACTACCCGACCTGTTACTTAACAATGCTATCAGCTTCTTATGTTTTATATGTTAGTGTGAGTTCATGGGTGGGTCGGAGTTATTTTGCCAAGACAACTTGTACTTGTTTGTTCAGACGAGAACCTGTTGGGGGCAAGGTTGAGCTTGGTGAACATAAGAACCTGATTTGAACACCAGGTGGCAACTTGTTTTCCTTCGACCGTTCCAAGGCGGTAACCCCTCGAAAGCTTATTTTCGTTAATTGTTTGTGTCGTCAATATTAAATTAGATCATTCTATAATCATGCTCTATTCTCCTCTCTATTTTTGGCTATGTTGGGAGGCTGTCTGGATGTGTCAATTCCTGATACAGATATTTCTCTTTTCTTCACAAATTGTTTTGCCCTAATCCTTAAAATTACTACATTAACAATTATTCGGAGAAAAATAAAAGTATGTCGCAGTCGCTTGCCTGTGGCTATAGTTTTGTTTTTAACCGAGAAAGCAATAATGGTAATAAATCTCGTGTGTCTACATTAATATTAAGGACTATAAGTTACCTGATATTTTTGATTTATTAAATTAAATCAAATGTACATCTCAGGAAAATGCTAGCATAAATCATGGATGATGTTACACAAAACGATTAGTCGAAGTTTTCATACTTAATAAGTCAATAGTTCACCTCGCTTTACCATGCAAATTATCGAGATTCATGTTGTCAATTTAACCCGTCAGTTTAAATGGATTTATCAAAGCAACTCATCATATATTTAATTTTTTCACGTCTATAGCTTACAACAAGGCCAAATTTCAGATATGAACTAGAGAACCTGAGAAGGAATTCCACATGTTTGAATCCTGATAAAGATTACCCGAAGACGAAAAACACCTAACCGAAACGGTGTCGTTCACATTCAACACGGCAACAGTACTAGCCTGAAGACATTGATAATATCGTCCGTTACTTCCTAAGCGACCAGATTCGATATCTTTCTGGTTGTGCACTATCGCATAGTACATGTAATATCCCGAACCATCAAAGCAAAATTGAACTGAAAAACTGTATGTTCCCGGAAGAGGCGCTGTGAATATGCCCGTATGACTGTCATATCCATTGCCGATGTTCAATGTTACTGTTGTAAATACGAGGACCCTGGAACTGAGACTGACACTATCAACAGTGTGACTTCGAAAAGCTACCGTAGGCGTCACTAGAATAAATAAAAACAGAGTTATTTGTATTGACAATTCAACATGCTTACTTCTTACAGAATTTGGCGTTCGTCAAAATTGAAATTATTCAAAAGAAAACCAGTGCGTTATGATGCTTTCGTTTGGGTTTGTCCTTTATGTCTCATCACCTGGATCGTAATATAAATTATATTATATTAAAATACCAATTTGTATCAATGTTCAACTTTGCTTTTACGTTGTTTAAATATTCATCCGGTACTATAGAACTAAATGTTTGTAAATAAATACCCGGACAAGGTGGATGAGTACATGTTTTAATTTCCACAGA
Organism: Corbicula japonica; assembly: GCA_038501625.1. Lineage (NCBI taxonomy): Eukaryota > Metazoa > Mollusca > Bivalvia > Venerida > Cyrenidae > Corbicula > Corbicula japonica. Next base: position 496,068 of record JAZAYU010000197.1, read on the forward strand.
ATCTCCGAGACATTCAAGTCCGCCGTGTACTGGAGTGGGATTGGCGCAAGTTCTTGATCGAGTTTGGGTACCATTTGCACAAGTGACGTCGCATCTGCTCCAAGAAGACCAGCCTCCCCAATGTCCATCAACTGTAGTTTTAAAACATATGATATAATTATATGCATTTACATCCTTCCCGTCCCATGCCATTTAATTTTTACCTGAAACCTGGATTCTTGATAATGTAGTATTACGGATTACTCTTTATTTCTTAATAATTATACTGAGATCTTCTTTTTTATCCTGATGACTGATGCTAGGCATTTTTCGCGATGTCGCTTTCAATACTTTGCTTCAGTACGAATTGGAATTGGATCGTAGGCAAAAAAAGCTACCTGACAGTACAAAACACTTTTGTTTTTAAAAGGATAATGCCTGTACCTGGGAGCGAACCGGCACCGTCACGGCGACAGCGCCTAGCCATGCAATTCCGACGACGTAACCAATTTAGCTAACAGGGACCAACCCCCCCAAAAGTTAAGTTTATTCTTCATTGCAGATCACTTTGTCTTTTATGTTCTGTCAGGAACGAAGGAAACGTGCTCTTGGTGCAGTTTAGGTAACTGACAGTCCATTGTAACAGTGTTCGCATAAAGTGTATTGTTTACTTTGGAAACGTGTTTAAAGGTTTTAAGTTAAGCCGTTTTATGTTTAAGTTAAGTTTTACCACATCAATTTCGCCGAGCATTATGTAACACATACAAAATGTATGATATTCAAATTACATGCTAAATTATTACAAACATTTTAACATGTATAAACCTATGTAGTTTTAGTAGCCGATTTTGTTTGGGTACACTTCAACACCAGCATCTTTTAAGATAAACTATGTCATGTTTAAGAATTAGCAATCTGCTATTAAATTGTCCTGGACCATAAGAAGTTGTAAAATCCAACAGTCTCATGCGAGTCCTTGCTGCCGACCAATCCTTTTTATGTCTGGAAAATCATTTTTGGTTCTACAAAATTTACTAAAAGTAAATTGCCGCTTTCTTCAAAAATTTGGGCTATTGATGATAGTTACAAATATAATTTCTATCAAAAAACGAGAAGAGCTCAAGCTGAACATCTTTCGCCTCATCACAATAAAATTCAAGTAGAGAAAAATTTTCTCCTCATAACAATCAAATTAAAGTAGAGAAAATTGTTGAGTAGTCGAATGAAATCATTACCAATTTGGTCTTGGTAATTTCGTGTGAACACTCTTACTTTTTTTGGCGTTAGCTGTCTAAGCTCACTTTTGACCTAGTTTTTCGACCAATGAAATGTTGTAAATAATACTCGTATTCTATTATTATGCAGAGAGAAAATGAAATAAACTATTTCGATTGGTAGCTATTTACACCAGAGAGGTTTCTAGCAGGGTGGAGAGGTATCTAGTGGGATTTTTATTATTATGCAGCGGAAAAATCAAATAGATTATTTCGATTGGTTGTAAGTGGGTGTTGTATTGGAGAAAAACATATTTACGACTTAAATAACCAGTTAAGTCAATATTGATGGCTTAAATACAATTTTATATGGAATATTCTTGGGTGTCAGGTAAAAACTTGCGTACAGTACACAGTGTAAAACGAAAAGGAAGTGTAGATATTTCTAGTTCTTACTGGTTCCTTTCTAGTTCCTTTGGTACTGATTGTTAATTTCAAGTTCAAAATAAAAGTTTATTGTAGTGTAGTGGCTAACACTCTCGCCTCGCAAGCGTGAGGCCCCGGGTTCAATACTCAGTACTGACACTTAATTTACGAAAAAGTTGGTAGATTTCGCTCTTGTAACAGGATGTTTTTATTTATTTATATTAAATTTCAATGACATTTATTCATCTTGAGTTCTAACTATACAAGAGGTATTTTATTGAAACTAAATAAATGTAGATCAAGACTTAATGTAATACATTGCTTCTTTAATCGACTTGTTATCACTGTATGAAATTGTTGCAACAGTTTCAACATTTTTTTTGAAAGACAATTTAAATGAATTTATAAATTGTCATGATTCGGTCGCTTAATCTCTTGGTCATACTAAGAAGGCAGGGAGGGTTTGTCAACAGCTATAACAAGTAAAATAAACTAACTAAACTGAGGCTGCTTCGCCTCTCTGTATTTCTTTCTTTCTTATATACATGTACATTGAAATCTTTTCCATCAATGCCGTTTATCTTTCTATTCATAAAATACACCATAGTTAGAAAGGTTTTGAAAACATGTTTTGCAAAAGGATAAAACATGTTCAGATGTAAATTGCTTTTACATGTTCTGGCTTATACGTTTTAACTATCTGAAAAATATTAAACAGTCAGGAAGGATGGAACATCTCGCTCCTGAGAATGTTCGGTATTCATGAGACGAATAGGTCGCTCATACTTCGTAATTGTCAATAACTTCAACACAATTCAACGGCAAAACAAATATTCCATTAAATTAAATCTATCGATCTGTGAGTGTTTGCCAAAGTGTCCAATATATATTGAGTACCATCCCTATTACTTTTCAATGCTATTAGCTGTTTTATTTATATGTGTGCTTTTGCAAGCAACATTTTCAAGTTGAAGTGTGGGATGAAGTTATTTTACCAAGCTAACTGGTGTTCATATGGGATCCTGTTGGCATGCAAAGAAAAGTTTTTATAATGAACCGTTAATAAAGAATCTTACAGTTGCTTCGCTTTTGTAGTAAACACTGTTCAAATGTCAAGTGTGATAGGATGAATTATATGAATTCTCTTGAAATCAACACAAAGAATCAAATGCACAATAAGTTAACAAAAACTACTTTTTCAAGATGGGAATTAGTTTTTCAGTCTAGCTCGTGTTTAAAGGATTTCTATCTTTATTTGCGTCAAATGCATTTAAGTTGTTTTCAAGTTTTTCAAGTACTATGATCAAAATAAGATTAGGAAAAATGTTGCGATTATACATGTAAACATGTTTATAATTTTATGTAATGAATAAACTTACTTAGAGAGCACAGACCACAGAACTTTGGGCACACCGATTTTGCTTCATGAATACTTTGGCAAATGTTGAACCGGCTGTTCATCCAGGCACAATCAACTTTTGCATCATCTATACAGGTGGTAGCTAAAAGTCACATAATAAAAATAATTGCAAAATTATATAATACTGAGGTGACAAGAAAGGATAACTTATTTTGTAAATGTCTTAATGTTTACTATAAAAATAAATGTTATGTTTTATCAGGAGATTCCATGCAATTTAAATGTATCTGTATTTGTGTCGAAGTAATACTAGCACATTTAGTTTTAAATAAAGTTATGAGTATTTTATCCTTTTTTCAAAGAAAAGTAAATCGTATAGCCATTATGTATTTACGTTTAAGATGCTGGCAGAGATTAATGTTGCAAATATCAGTACTGCAACATTCAAAGCAACGGTTAGCGTCTCTAGTTTTTAGGGCGTGTCTTGGCAGAGGATTCTCTTCGTCTTGGCTTCGACCGACAAGGGAGCTTGCAACGCTTGAAAGACTGCCACATTGCTGTAATATAAGTAGTTCATATCAACAAAAAACCTGAAAACCACATGTCATTCTATTTATTAAATAAAAAACATTGAATGGAAAGGTACATCCTATTCAATTAATAATGTATAGATTATACACAATTTCATTACTTTCCTTGTGCAATTGCACGTTTTGCAGTAATTCTTGCTACATACACTTGACATATTTCTATGAAGCTGATCGATTAGTAAACAATATGCCATGCCTGTAAAAACGCACGAAAATTATATTTTCATCATAATTGTTTACAACTAACATTGTTCTATCAACTAACCATAACGCTCATTTCCATTGCTGTTTAAATGTTACTAAATAAATGCAACAGTTGGTTTTCATTCTTTTAAAATTAAATTCATTTGCAAATTCATAATAGCTCAATATTCTCATTACAAATAAATTATACTGCATTTACAGATTAAGCAACACTTCAGAGAATACAGATCCAGCTATGTTACAACTCGTCTTGCTTGATAAAGCAGTGCATTCATATGCAGTTATTTAGATGTAAAATGTTTTGTTGCATTTTCTAGGGACCAAAGGTGTTATGCTCGTCTTTCAACTTTCCTCACCAATAAACTTACTGAAACGCTAAATATTTTATTCTATATCTAAGGAGATTAACGTACTAGTGACTGGGAAAAAGAGTGATTCTCTTTAGATAAATATTTTTGTTAGAAAATGTTTCACGGAAGCTTTGCGAATAGAACGTTTGTACTTTAATGACGGAGTATACATGTATGCAAGTTAACTTGTAGACGATATTAACAAACTTAAAACTCTCACAACTAAGCTTTGAACAAATAATTACAATTTTACTAACCCCTGTTTGATAAACTGACGATATATTCAAATAGTCTCTTCTTTGTAATATTTAATTGTAAATGTGGAAAGTTTAAATAATGTTTTGTATTGCTTAGTTTTGTGAAATTATGCAAATATAATTTTAGGAAAGATTAAAATATCTCTGTTTTTCTAGTGTTCTAACGTGTCTTACCATATCCAAAGTAAAGATACATTAGAATCATTTCTAACTTTCATCGAACGGCAATTGGCAGTTATTGAGATTTTGATTTTTTTGTTTCGATGAACCTGCAAGGAGGAGTATAGTGGAACCTTAAGTTTAGTTAGCGAAATTTGTCAAACCTGGGCTAATTTCTATTGTCTTGTCTCATGCTGCTGTTTTTTATTTATTTTGTTATATTGTTATGTCTTGTGTAGTTGTTGTTATTCTTTCATTTAGAGAAAACCCAGTCTATCTGGAATCAAACATGTAATCTTACTCGTTTAGATATTGAATTGCGCTCAAACTGCGACAAGGTGGCGCCAATACCCTACCAACAATTTATCCAGCAATATTAACATTAAACAATGTTTATAGTTTACAATTTAGCAATACAATATACAACAATGGTAAAGATAGCTTAATGTTTAAATAAAATAATAAATAAATAAAATATATACGTGTATATAAAGATGCAAAACTTCGTACTTTATTACTATAATATTGCTGGAATATCATTTTCAGAGGCAGAACATTTCTAAGAACACAAAGCAAATTGGTAAATATTCGTCTGCAGAGTATCAATTTGTAAGGCCATTTGCGCTCCGCAGCTTTTTGCAAAATAAATAAATACAGCTGTATTAAGCCGAGTGCGTTTACTTTACAGATTTGGGACATTGATAATTTAAATTTCAACAATAGTTTACCAATGACAGAAGTACGGTTTAAAATATATCGGTACACGGGGCTAGTTAATAGGTTTCATAATGCCGGCATGGTCAAAAGACAATGTGCGGATCGTTTTGCGTTTTTTGGGTCAGAAACCTTCGCCACTATCGGCCTCGGTTTGGTTGCGCTGCGTTTTTAATCGCCAAACCAATTGACTGTTTTAGCATCCTTTTTATTTATTTCTAAACGTAATATCCACATATTTATGATCAATTGTTTGCATTCCTCATTTTAATGTTCATCGATACGATAAAACATTTAATTTAGATAATAACTCATGGATCTTAATTATTATTTCATGAATGTGTCCCTCAACTCCGTGTTCTCAGATTCTAGATGTTTAGATTTTCTTCTTAAGATTGCATTTTCTTTAATGCTTTATTTCATTTTTTGCCAATATTAAGTCCGCTGGAGGCAAATCGTGTGAATCGGCTAAAAATATACAGGTCGACTCACTCTCAGCAACTCGTTTCTCTAGAGATTTAAATTTGTTTTTTAAATCAGTGAGTTTCAATTTGATTTAGGTTTACAGTTTCATATATCTCTTCTTTGAATGCTTCAAAAGTTCATGTTTTACCAATTTCAGTAAAGTCTTCTTGTATAGTAATTGTATTTTAAAGAGGATTAGGTATAGCAGGATCCGGAAGTAACGCGGGTTCGGAATAAGTCACAAATTAGGTGGAAATCTAGGAATACTAGAAACCGGATAATATTATTTATTACATTTTCAAACTTGTATGAAATATAAAAATACGTGCCTGGTTTGATATGCATCCTAGCCTGTATACGTTATTAGAACGCTCCAGAAAGCAGGACTGGAAAAAATAATTGTAATTTTATTGAAAGAACACGAAAGCCACACCTGTATCCGTTTGAATTTGAAACAGATATTACATGGATAAAGGGTTGATAACAAAGGAAAAACAAAATGAACCAAAACTCAACTAAAAGGAAATTCTGTGGTTCATTATTTAAAAATACTTAATCCTTATGCGGATCTATGGTAGTTTGTTCCTAAAACAATTAAGCTACCAATTATTTCGAATGCTTCGTTAAAATAGGGAGAGTTTTATCCACCGTGTCAGCTTAGTGTTACCTGTCCAGTAGTGCAGTGAGACGTTTTGTTGCATTGGCTTATATTTGGAATGTCAGAGCAACTGTAACAGTCTAGTGTTTCTAAAAGAAAAACAAGCAGTACTCATTCGTTTGTCATAACAATATGTTACATGTAAGAAATTCACAATTAAATACAAACTTCATTTGAAGTTGTACAAATATCTGAAATTTCAACTAAAATGGTATTTAGAATTTAAGAAGTTACAGGCAATAAAATTCAGTACGCGATCTGCGTATGGTTGTTTTTAATTTCGTATTAACAGTAAAATACATTGTTTTAACCTTTAAATTGATTTAACGATCAAATTTCTCCTTTACATGTCATTTAACAATACAGTTCAGTAAGAATGTGGTTTAAAATACATACCCGCCAACCGAAATTCTTTTATAGCAAAACATATAATCAATATGGCAACTGAAATAAGACAACAAAATGATAGGTTAACAATCTGAGTAACGATTTGTGTTAGTTAAAGCGTTGCTAAAATAATTAATCGTGGAGAGACTGTGTTCTCTTAATGTGGCGTTACTGTTGTATAGTCCGTTGTTTCTTGGTTATGACATATTCATCAAATACTGACCCCCTGTCGAATACCTAGGGAGAAAATGATACATGATATATTTATATAATCAGAAATCACAAAGATAAATTGTGTATTTCGGTTTGTTTGACATTTGTTATGCAGCCTTTAAAAAAATAGTTTAACCTTATCTCTTTGTTCTTTGACAACTGCTGATCATTTGGCTTTAATAATTGGTCATACCCTTTCGTTTACTTATATATTTTTAACAAATAATTAACTGTATCGAAGGAAGAAATAGTTTATTTCCACCTTAATACGATCTTAAATAATAAATAAGACACAGATATTTTGTGCAATTATTTTTATATCTTTTCAAATGTTATGAACATTTTAATAACTGTTGCTAAACACACACAAACAGGTATGTATATAGAATCTTGCTAACAGTGAAGTTCAAGTCCTTGTGATTACATTGTAACACACATTTAATTAATAACTCTTGATCAGCAATCGAAGAAGTAAAGACGTATATCATCTGCAAGTGCATAAATAAGCAAAACTTTCACAAAGAGCAGAAAATGAGTTTGAGTTTTGGCATATTGATTTGAGAGATCTTTCTGATTACCGAACTTAGCCTAGATAGTCATTATGCTTATAAATATTTCGATCAAGTCCGGTTTATACTAGATAAAGACCTTATAAGACAGGTTGTGGAAAGTCATAATTTTGAAACTTTTGCAATTAAAAAACATCGATAAGACTTGAGCTATCTGATTCGTAATATTTTTAATTTTATAAGCAATCACACCTCAATTGACGGCGATTAGTTTAATTTATTATACTGCAAAGAAATTTCCTTGAATTTGATTGGATAATTTGCCGCTGATGTATATCCGTATTTACGGATCGGCCGTAGATATGAACTGCACGTGCCTTAATTTCCCCGTCTGGCCTCCCACCTTTTGTTGTCGTCCGCCATTTTGTTTTGAATTTCCGTAAAAATGCATAATTTGAAGCCGATCTTGTAAATTATAAAGCGGTATGCTTAGGAATTACTAAAATTGTTACAGAAAATATTTATGTTATGTTTTTTACGTTGAAAACGATCAGATTATTCTCAAATTTTGTGAATAAAAATCAAATGGATAGTCCATTCAATTTCTATAGAAGTGACGTCATGCAGGTAAATTAATGACGTCAGACATGAAATTATTGAGGTTCTCAGCGGGGAATTAAGCCGTTCGGCATTAATAAGCGAAATAAATCAAAAATCGATGTTTTCTAACTATTTTTGTCTGAAGAAAGTCTTTGCAGTATAATAAAACAATTATTTGGTTTCTTGAAAGGGCATGTGAGGATATATTGCCGGTCTGGGTGTCATATTATCCCTCGCCTGCGGCTCGGGTAATATGACACCCAGACCGGCAATATATCCTCACATTCCCTGTCAAGAAACCAAATAACTATATAATATTTTAAATTTCAATTAGGAAAATATTAATGATCATCAAGACTCTGACTTATTTTGGTGAAGGATTGCTAATTTGAAACCGGGTAGCGCTAATTTAGGTTTTGTATTGCTTATCTTAATAGCTGACAAATTTTGTGAATGCAGCCCATCGTCGTTCATAGATGATCCAAAAATGAGTCCTGTGCATCGGTATACAAAAATATCTTGTTGAGTTTTAACATATACTGCAATCATTTTATAATACTACCTTCAAATTCTGGCTATATTAGGGAAGCATTTTATCAACTTCTTCGTATAGGTTTAATGGCATGTAAAACGAGCGTACAATTAGAATACTCGAGATCTGTTTAAGAAACGGATTGCAAAATCCGTTTAATAAAATCCTTTAATCATGTTAATAGGTAGTTGGAAACACAGTCTCGTCTACACAACATCTCAGACATTGTTGGTTTTTTTGTTTGCGAAACGCTATTTGCTATATGCATCACGAAGAACATTTTAATTACAAAATGTTAATGATAAATGTTACGTTGTTACTGAATAAATAGAGCAGTACTTACGCTGAACAGGTTTCATGTTGTTTGTGCTTTAGTGTCACGAAACCATCAAAATCCGACAATGTGTTTCATTTTGAATGTGTCCTAAATATTATAAGATATCAAAGTGCGATTATGTCGCTAAATTCAGTATTTTCATTTAATAGGTCAACCTAATTCACGCTTTTTTGCAGTGAAGTCTTATCAAAGGAACACAGATTAAACCTAGGTTCATTTATTTTATATGCCTGTCTCAATTATAGCAGTTCTAACTTTTTTGTTCCTTTCAGAGCTGTTGCACATTTATAGAAAAACATAATTTTTTAAATCAATGCGCGATTCGAATAAGCTTGTTCAGTAGTTTGAAAGAACATCTAAGTATCAAAACATGCGATGCCATTTTCGTTTACAGTGATTGAAACTGGTCACAAAACACGAATTTGTTTTAGATAAACCATTAATTATACTTTGGGTAAGCAGTTTGCTGTAACCAACAATTTACAGATAAAGTAAAAGCTATGTTTAATTGGTTCGGCAAAGTTTTGTCATTTCTTAAAGAGTTGTCCAAGTGATTGCGAAAGAGTTGTTTTGTAATACTGCATTGGACACGTTAATTCGGCGTTTTACTGCCTTAACGTTCACGAATATAACACCTTACCCGCTTGCTAAGAAGTAAGATAGTAAGTGTTATGACCAAACGTTTACAAGCTGATGTTGTCCATATGTATCGGAAATTACCCAAATCGGTTTATTTCGTGTAACAACCATAGACAAATAGGGGAACGTTTTAAAGCCTAGTATGCATACATAAACGAGTTTAATCTGTTTAAATGTATAGATATGTGACAAATCATCAAGCACTACTCGACTAAAAATTCATTTATTAACTTACATACACATGAAAGCGAAATTAACTAGCGGATGGTTAAGTGCTCAGGTCAAAACATCCTTTTTGAATGCAAATGGGATGTTCCATCGGTTATTTGACGAAAAGGTTGACAAAAACACAAATGACAACATTTAAAACTAAGTCCAATATTAATACAGCTTGAAACAGAACTCGTGAAAAATATGAAACTTGATTTTTTACAATGACAACAATATTAGTGCAATCCCAGTATGAGTTTAGCAAACGTGCAAAACAGAATGCAAATATATGTATTTGAACTAAGGCAACACATACAATTTCAATGGTACTTTAGCTGTAAAGAGAAAACATTTAATACAAAATTGTTTCAATATAGCCTGAAAGATATATTGCAAAAGTTAGCACGTTTTATGTACAGGACTCATGTTATTCTCCATCAAATACAGTTAAGCAGTTTTGAATTCCGCTGACTAATTAATCTTTTGTTTACACAGTCTGGTGCGGGTGACAGCCACATATATCGTTTGAAAGATTTGAAAATGTCCTCTGACAACCTTGTTTGTTGTGATATTTACTCTACCGGATCATATTGTAGTCATTTGTACATGTAAACACAATAGATGAACAAAAGGAACTTTAAAAGCCACCGAACAGTAGAGTCGTTTTGTGGGTTCTACTATCTTTTATTTCAGATTTTATTCTTCATATTATTGTTTCTTTTGTTGCAGAATCGGCTCGAATAGGATAAATCAAACCGATCCTGCAATATTTTGATATTTGTTGTGTTCGGATAAGTGTCGTTCTGTGGGTTCGACTGGCGATACTTTTGCACCGAGGCGATAATTTTTGCTCCAAGGGAGACTAACGCATAATGACGCGCGTCGGTACGTGTAATTGAGTTATTCTTCATTTTGAAATCTTGTAGAAAAGGTTTTCCGATGAAACACTTTCACGAAACTGACTATTTATGGTGGACTTTTCTCTATTATGTGCTGGGAAAGTGAGAATTATTTTAATGTAAGCACAATTGTTGAAGTCAATCCATGTAAGCCGACCTTTTAGACTACAGGTCTATGAAAACTAAGTTTGTCTTTTACTCACAGTACTTGAAAATTGTAAAGACATGGAAGCGAGCGTGCAGTTATTCAGGTGCAATATTACTTTCTTCAAAGAAATGCATTTAGAGTTATGAAGGTATTTTTCAAATAATAAGACCAGAGTTACATTTATTATCAATATATGAAGCCAATCATTTAGTTCCGTTTGTTTGAAAAAAGTTGTTTACCGTAGATAATAAATTATGAAATTATAATAGTTTGTCCATAAACACTTCTCAAAAGTTCTAAATGCACACTTAATAAGTGTTGATTTTCCGAGCTATTTGATTGAATATTTCGAAATATTGTAAATTACAAGTATCAATATCCTTTTAACCCACACAGTCAAACAAATTTGAATCTGCTTAGCGCAATTCAACAAATAAAACATTTCGTCCCCTTAGTGCAATAACGGTATAAGTACCATTAAAATACGAAGGAGATATACTGTTATTGCACTAAGGTGACGATTTTTGCTCAAGTAAATAATCATTTCATCCGCTATCAGTGATAATTTTCTTATCTTTGTATCATCAAAACTTGTTGTAAATCGAAAGAAATGCTGTGGTTTGTTACGCCATTGAAATAAAATAACCTCCTGTAGCTTCGTAATTTTCTGCTGGACACGATGAGCCAACACACTCTTCTCTATTGTATCCATAACCTGATTAGGTGGATGTCAAGGAGTAAATTCTTTATTAATCACATAGTGTTTGAGTGGTCAACAACATTTCCAAAAGAAAAAAAGTGTTATTTCGATAAAATAGACCGGTAATTCGGACACGTTTTTTTAATATTTTTGATGAAATAAACGTGAGTTTCGAATAATTCGATTTTGAAGTTTAAATGAATGATTCCTTTTAATTTAAGTTTTAGATTTTTAATAAGTGGTCATTTATCAAACAAATGCAATTCTATAATTCTATTATTTTCGTTTTTACGGTCTTTTACGTAAATATTTGATGACGTAAGAGAGTAACGTCAACGTTTGAAGTTGTGCACGTTAAGAACATTTTGACGACACTTTATTAGATTGTCCGTTGCCGGTGAACATATGGAAAACAAAATCGGTTGTAAAAAAATAAATTTCAAATGAAGCACGGGGATAACGCATAAATAACCTATGCCGACGTATATGACGTAATACTTAAAACAAATGCACATTTTTCAAATAGTTATTATTGTTTGATCATATCTAACATAATGACAAATTTTCTTTTAATATCCTTATTATTATTACAGCTTTTAACAACACCCGAGGTACCTTGATGATTTATTAAATATAGATAATAACCATTTTCCATCACTGGTTAATAAGATTTATCCTAAAGAACTACAGCTTAACAAAGCGAACACTTCAGAAAAGCAAGCAAACTTCCTTGATTTAAATCTATCCATCGAAAATGGTTACGTCACTACTAAAATTTATGATAAAAGAGATGATTTTAATTTTAATATAGTAAATTTTCCGTTTCTAGACGGCGATGTTCCTCGTGCAACTTCTTACGGGGTTTATATCTCACAGCTTGTTCGCTTTTCAAGAGCTTGCAACGATGTGAATGATTTCAATGAACGTAATCTTTGCATTACAGAAAAACTTTTAAAACAAGGTTATCGGTATCACAAATTAAGGAAAACCTTTTGCAAGTTTTATCGCCGATATCCAGATCTAATTCATAAATACAGCTGCAGTTTAAAATCACTATTGCAACAAGGAATTTCACAGCCAGTTTTTTATGGAGATTTAATTTATAAACTTAAGAAGATAAAAGGCGATGTTAATTTCTCCCGGTTATTCGTAAAAACCATCTGTAAATTTAAAAAGAAAGGTTACCAACATGATATTTTACAGCGCTCTGCAGGCCTGGTGATTAACCCATCTACAGTTGATCATTATGCTTACCTCTTTGGTTGCACGACGGTGGCATGGGTGTAAGAGTTTATGAAAATTTATGGGGAAATCTTTTCTTAAAAGAACCTTAAAGATCATTGAGTACCCGCCCTTTGGCTTTGCAATGCTATTAAATTCTTATGTTTATATGTTTGTATGCTTTTGCATGCAACATTGTTGAGCTGTTGGGTGGGTTGGAGTTATTTCACCAAGACAATTTGTACTTGTTTTGTGATACGAGAACCTGTTGGGGCAAGTGTGAGGTTGGTGCACCCTAGAACCTGGTTTAAACCCCCAGTGGCAATTTGTTTTGCCACTGACCGTTCCAAGGCGGTATCCCCAAAGGTTCTCTTGTTTATTAATTGTTTGTGGCGTCCTATTTGAATTGACAAACATATATAAAACATGCGCTCTCTCTATCTTCCTCTCTTCTTTTTCGCTGCGTGGAGAGGCTGTGTTTTTTGAGTGTGGCGATTCCTGATATGCATATGTTGCTTTTTTATTAATGATAATTTTACTTTCAGGTATTCAACTATGGAAAGTGTGCACATAACTTTTGACAAGTGTATTACGTGAAAGGTCTTATTAAAATTCATAAAATCCAAGAGACTGACTAAAAATATAAAATTGAATGATCAATCTGCACTTTATTCCTGAGCAGATATAATTAAACGAAAATTCTGATATTGCAAAATTTGTTTTTAAAGATGAGTTGCAATACCAAAAGAAATAGTCTAAGAGTATTCTATCATAGCACCAATAATATGAAGTATTAACATCGGTTATTAAGATGTTTTGTTTATTCCTGATTCAAAAATAACACTGTGTTAACAAACTTTGAGCATTATATCACTTAAATGTGTTGCCTTTGTTCTACATGTATGCTTATTTACTGTTTTAGTTGTATAATGCTTTGAATTTATAGAGAAGTTAATATTGTAACAAGACAATAATAACTTATTGAAAAGTATCACAGCACTATGTTGCTAAGAATGTTATTATTCTGTTGATATCTAATCTATAAATTCATGTGCATGATGACATAGGTCAAATTTTAAAACATAACATTTGAGTGTTGGGTGGGATAGAGAAATCAACAATTTTATGTTGATTTCCCCCTTTGGGTTCCTGCGCCTGCGTGATATAAGAGATACACTTGATATCTTTTGTCAGAATCTTATAACGTTTAAAAGTTCTAAATTATATTTACAATGGGATTCCTGGAAGTCTGCGAGGGTCTCAGAAAAAGCCGCAGACAAGTGCAATAGACTCGGGAGTGTCCATAGAATTTCGTTATCTCGATCCATGAAATCTGCAAGAGTGCCAGAAACAGAAGCATGCCTGTTTAATGGACTCCGGCAGGTCTTAAGACACGTCTTAATTTTATTGAGTATGAGGAGCGAAAGTGGAGGGATTACGAGTAAAAGAGGAGGAATGAGGAGTGAAAAAGGAGTCATGAAGAGTGAAAAGGTAGGCGTGAGAAGTGTGCGATAGGTATGGGCATTTATGTTATGAATGCTGGATAGGTAGTTGGGTTAACCTCATGTATGTACTAATGAAAGTAATTTCATTAGCTTAAATGAGGATAAAGAATAAACAGATTTAACAAAATAAGACGGTTCATCGTTTTTATTCATACTTTTACCAGTTACATCGAACACTTTTATGTTCACATTTTAACGGCTTGGTATACAAGCTTCTAAAGTAAGATGAATTGTCATATTTTAGTATGTAAAATTACTCCTGGACCAGCGATTTATTTTATACACAACATTATAGTAATTTCACTCATTTTATTAAAATTGACGTTTCGGCCTATGACCTTTATCAAAATATTTATGACACGTTTTATTTCTAAAATGTTCTACTATTTAAGTTGACAGATAAATAATGTTTAATTGGACTATAAAATTTATAACGACAAAGAAATATAATTTTCCAAGTTAAACTTTGAGATACGACTAAGAAGAAAATTAATATCCCTTGTTTGTAATGAAGTACATTGTAACCACTAGATGGCAGTTTTTCCACGAGAGATTCGTGCCGAATACCACAGGGTACCTTTGGGTTACTGAAGTGTACAAACTGATTTCTCCCATGTATAAAATCTGTTCAGCTTACAGCAAACGAATTCAGTTATTCATGAACTGATTTATGACTTTGCCTTGTCATAACCTGCTTTTTAAAGTAATTTGTTCGGTATTTGTGTTCAATGATATATAGAGAAATCTACTTATAGAGAAATCTATGATTTCTTTGCAAATGGTATAATTTATAGAGTGCATTCGGTATACACAAGTGCTAAGTAAATGTTGAAATAAAATTTAGATATTGTGTTTTATGTTAATTAAGGTTACGAAATGTTAATCGGGGAATGCAGAAATTTAGGTATAATTGCAATTTGCAACGTCATTACATATTAAAGGTGCTATTGCATACATTTTCTTAGCTCTCTTCTTTCCTTTTTCAGTTTTTGCCATCTGTAATTGAAGCAAACGGTTTTTCTGCTTCGTCGCATTTCTTTAGACATACCACAGCTTCATTTCACTAAGCCACATCAAAGATTTTAGTCATACGTTCTTTTTTAGATTGACCCTATTCTCTTATGCCCAATAGTTGTCAACTTTTCTACTATTATAACCATAATATATATAAGCAGTCTAATATGTTATAGTATGTCTTTGGCAAACTTTTACCATTATAGCGACATATATAGGAGCTAGCACATTGACCGAATTCAGTCAGTAAACTATTTTCAGTATTGGGGTGTTTGAGTTTTTTGTATTTATTCCAGTCTAAAATTGTGATTAAAGTTTTCAACTGCTACGAGGGTTGATCAAAAATAAACCGGATTATATAAATAGCAAGTAGAATATTTCATCAGGATAAATAAAAATACATATAACAGTTTGCGAAATCAATCCGCTACAGAATACAGAAAACAGTTCTCAAAAACATTTACAAACAATGGAAATAGAGAGCTTTACGCGAGCGTATGTGTAGTGTCACGGCGCACGGTAAGATGACACTGATGACGTCGTTGACGTTGCACGTTATTACAGCGTCTCGACTGTGACCGGGTTTCTGGGTCATAGAACCATAACCAGGTTTTGTCCGTCGTTATGTTGTGACTGAGGAAGTAGTCCCCTTCTCGGTTCACTCTACGAAGAAGGCTGGTGAATCCTGCACGCGACGGATCATCTTCGTGTCTTTCAAGAGACGCGGTACCCAGCGCGCGTGCACCTAGTGTTAGTTATCAGGTATGGTTAAACTTAAAAAAATGCATTTCCGTTTTAGAAACATATAAAAAAATATTCAGATAAAAAATAAGAATTCACCATTAACTAAATTGTTAAAACATGTATTTTTCATTATGAACATGCTCATTTTGCAAGGTTTGGAACGTAGATATTCGATATCCTAAGTTTCAATTATTCAAGACATCGTGTAATTGAAAAACAATTAAAGTGTTATGATAAAAAAAAAATTCTTATCGTTCACATGTTCAAATCCCATGTAAGAATAGTCTGCACGGTCCCGTAGCTTACATCGAATTTTGCCATCAACCCTCTAACCGTTAAACGCCTGTCGTTTTCCAACACATTCGCCATTAACGTCACTTACGTCGTTGTTTCTTTCTTCTTTCTTCCTCTTCCTTCTTTGTCGGTGATGCCTTCTCTAAAATATTTGTGCCAATCAAAAAACCACTGTTCGGCTTACTGCATGCTTCCCGTGCATAGCTGCACTTTTTTCAAACGTTTTAGACGGAGTGTCGCCTTTCTGCTGGCAAAAATTAATTATTGACCGTATTTCAAGTTTTTCTGTTGACGCCATTTGTAACGCAATTTGCATTCAGCGTACGATATTAAAAATCCAATTGCTACCATATGCGTTTATGCAATTACGTCATATTTTGCGATAACGTCAAAAAATAACGGCACGACGTTTTCGTGGATTTTTACGTATAAAACGTGATTGGAAACAAAAATAAACAATTTTAAACATCGGACGTAACAGAAAAATGATGCGCTGCGCCGTGATGGCGTTACCATGGTTTCTTAATTCGTGATTATGAATAGAAGTATGTGTTTTTCAAATAAAAAGTTGGATCAACTGTTTGCATTTAAATTGGGATTTCTATCGGTGTAAAGATTTGATTGTTTGAAAGGAAACTTTTTATTTGAGAGCAAAAATCCGGTTTATTTTTGATCAACCCTCGTATAATACAAAATAAAGTAAATTTTAACCAAATTTCATGTCGTGACTGAATTCAGTCACTAAATGTATGCTGCTTTCTTCAACAACTACTCTCTGCGAAAAAACGAACACCTGTGGTTGAATTTGTATCATCTGACCGAATTCAGTCAATTGAGAATGCTCGCTTAGAACTAAGACAAGCGGATAAGACTGTATTACCCAAATTGACCGAATTCAGTCACGACATAATGCTTTTCGCTTGATACACTTGAGCTTTCCCAGAAGCTCAAATTGGTACCCGCTCAGTTAAATATTGCGAATGCTTTCTTTAATTACGTTTGAAAAAATCTGCTTGTAGATTCTTAGAACATTTCTTTAGCCGAATTCGGCAAGAAATATTTACAAAACCTGCTTAACCGAATTCGGCTACGCGAAAGAAAACTCAGTCTGTTTCGTTTAAATAGTTACATGTATCTGCTTATTGATTCGTAGAACAATCCGTCTCTAACAGAATTCGGTGTAGAGAAATATTTACAACAACCCAGCTTAACCGAATTCGGCTACTAGATAGATACTAAATATAACCGATACAATTCTTTCTACAAAGAAAAGGCGATTGAAAATAAAGAAAAAAGCGAACCAGTCTATTATTGTAACGCTATTCTCGAAACGGATTTCAAAATGCACAAAAAAAATACAAGTATATTGATATTTAACATAATTATGTTTTGATATTTAACTACATAATTTACCATGTTATTTAGGTTTTAACAATATCAATTTACATATTCTTACGAACAATGTTTTTCACTTTAATTTCGAATAGAACACATTCCGAAATGCTTCATTTATGCATAATGTCTAACGTTGGTTAAATATTAAAGTCCATGTTGTCCTCACAATATCTCACACGGCCTTATCCTGAAATAGAAAAAAGAGACCCATAACGATGTTGTGAGATATAGAAAATAATAGATAGTATCATTTGATAAATAAACAATATGATGTTGTTTTTTTTAAATAAACAGTAATAAATCAACAGTTATAATGATTCTTTGAGATGTTGAGGCTTCGAAGTACATACTGAGAAGATACATGTAGAAGAGACCTGTCAAACATCCAGGTCTGGCGATGATGCATGTAAGAAATTATTATTTCATCAGGGAATCCAGCTGGTAATGATAAAATGACAAAATTAAAAGCATTGGAAAACATGGATCAAAGTAAATTTATGATAAGCAAACACTCTGAAACGAGAATTCGCCGCATAACAATTTTGAAACATAATAATCTTGAAACTAGATGAGAGTGAATATGATCTATGTCCCTGCTATATACTCGCTTGCAAATAATTAAGAAATTCAATAATTGCGTTGATCGTTTTAAAAACTATTCACGTTGTAAAATCCGGTTCAATATAAATACAATCACGATTAATATAAAGAGAAGATTTGTTAACACACCATATCAAATGTAAGATAACAGGTTAAAAAAAAGATCACATGCCGAGCATATAGCTTCTCATCCGCAGGTTGCAATATCCATTAATCTGTATTAACTGTTTTACTGTCAAATACATGGTCGGATAATTACTTTACTTATAGATGGGTATTTTTGTAAACAAGTGCATTTCGAATATTTGAAGAAAAAACATCAACAGATTAACAACTCTAAAAATGTAACATTTAAAACATGGTAATAATTATTTCACACACAAAAAAAACTATTTAGGTGAAAAGCTTCTTCGGAGATAAATCTTTAATTAAAAATCCTCGTTCATTTCATTATCATCAGTGAGAAATTATGCTCCGCACTGAAACCAGTTTCAGTTTTATACAACTAGACAATCTAATGTAAAATGTGAAACATGCATCAAAATATAATATATTTCTGCCGCTAGATGGCTAGGTAGCTACATTTTTCAGGAAATCTTTACATTTTTTCTAGTTATATAGTTTGTTCATGAAACAAATAGCGCTCAATTTTGCGACAATGCTTTAAACTTTCAGGAAATGCATATATTTGCTATTACAATAATTATTCTAAGCTTTTCAGCTTATTTTTAGCTAGTTTGCAAAACATCGTGATAAAAATAATATCAAGAAAACGTTGTGTTACTAGTATATGTATTTAGAAAACGTTGAATTAAAGTTTAAAATATTTATCTAGTAATAAAAGGCAGCGTTGGACACTGGACAATGCAACCATGTATCTCTAGAGATAATTTTTTTTCCGTGAAATTGAAGATTTTTATGACAGTCAGAATGCAATTTTATCACGAAGTTTCGCTACCTAGATAACGTATGGCAGAAATATGCCACCATACATGTAGAATGCCCACATCCAGACGACAGATGAAGTTAAATGCTAAAACATGTTTAGTGATCGCGATTAAATTACAATTCCATCCTTAACTATAATAATAATTATATCATGGTTTATGATTTTGCTATAATTCCGAAATTTAGTTTTGTGAAAACTGCTATAAGATTTTAAATACTGTCACTTGATTATCTGAGTTCCCAATAATTAACCTTTACACATTTGGAATCGAATTGGAAAAATTGATATAAATCAAGAACTTCACACAATTATCAAAGTTATTTAAGTACTTTTAAGAACCGTTCATAAAATAATCGATAAGAATATTTAAAAAGTATCATTTATTTCTGTTATTCAGACCGCTCAGTCGATAATGACTGATCATATGGAAGACTAACTTTTGGCAAGGAGTTTTGTTTTTATTAATTAATTTTGGTATTTTCTGTATTTATTGAATGGCGTAAATACGAGAGAGAGAGAGAGAGAGAGAGAGAGAGAGAGAGAGAGAGAGAGAGAGAGATGCTGTTCAAGTATAAATGTTTAGATCAGTTGACTGAAATTTCCTATGATGATAATGATCAATAATCAACAGGTACAGTTTAATAATCGGCCATATCGTGCCGTTTCTACATTCTCGTAATACAGAAAACCGTATGCACTAGGAACATAAAAAACTAAAATACAAACTTAAGATCGCGAATGGTGTGGTCTGCGTAATGTATACAAATAGCAACTGGTCATACAAAAATATCAAACGAGTTAAGGAAATGCTATCAATAATAAGAAATGCCTTTGGCGTGATAAATAACTATGTAACCCGTATGAGTTTTGTAATTTATATTAATACCTGCTAAATAATTTGCTAAATAGCACCGAGTGTCAACACGGACTCGGACCGTTGATATGTGCACTGACAACGGTATCGTGATTACAGAAGTTGGTTTTCTTCTCTTGTTTTAATTTAATTAACATTTTCTTAAATACACTTGGATATATAATTTCCATTATTTTGATAACTAACTAATTTGACTGTCTTTAAAATCGTATTTAAAAGTATTGATTGCCGTATCTTTTCGGTTCCTGATGCATTTGTTATGTAATGCTTACATCAAAACGTTCACTATTTTCGTTACGACATTTGTAAAACAGTCATTCGACAGATAAGGTATATTGAAGTATTAATTTTCAGCTTATTATTTTAGAAATTTGGTATCGCTATGTTCCGCTAGTGAAAATAACTCACTGGAAATATACCAGACTCGCACATATATGCAATAAGATCATAATAATAGTTAATCTGAGCAGAGTATCACGTGACTGTCCACTTATTCATAATCGTGTATACTCTGTTGTATCGGTTTTCTAAAATGTTGAATATTAAAGGTTTAGTTGAAATTAGAAGGTATGCTTTGAATGATAAATACAGTAGTAAAGTGTACATGCTACAAAAGATTAATTAAAACTTACGTTTGGTTCAGATACATGTCTGATATATGACATCTTGCATGATGCATCCATTGCAATTCACTTTATAGATGGTCCAGCTTCGAAACTAAAGTCTTATAAGATGCATTATATTTCGCAAACTTGTCTGGCTCACTGTTGACGTAATAGTGGTCTGTAAATACAATCGTAAACGGACAATTATGCATGCAATTAAAAACAATGACATGTGGGTAGAAAAAACCAGGAATAATGATAGGAATAACAGATGACTGAGCCAAATAACTAACAAAACTAGAAAGCGTCCTCGGAAATGATGCCCCCACTGCTACAACAACATTTTTAACAAAGGGTCATAACTGTAGTAAAAAAAAGTCGCAGGAAAAAGTCCTTTCGTAACGATCATCAACACATACTGCTTGATCATCTATGCAAATCTGAAAAAAATACACCCGATAGTTAATGAGGAGTTGCCACAAGATTTGGACAACGTACGTACGGACGGACGGACGTACAGACAGACAGACAGACAGACAAATGCAACTCTGCCGAAGAAAGGTTATCATTATTTAGACTAAGAAGACACATTTTGGTAGATTTCTCGTGCACTCTAATTTGTACTGAATATTTTTATCTAGCCTGTTTTGTTATATATAAATATTACAATAAAAGTAGGGTACAAAATATAAGTTTGGTCAGTATTTATACATCAACATAAAATAATTTAGAATACAGCCAGATTTAAAGAAGAAAAAGATCAGTACGCAATACACTATATAGCGCTATTTATATCAGCAAATCAAATAATGTTGGATTTTAAATATATAATCTTAAATTAGTTTCTAAATAAAAAAATGGAATCGCAAGAAATTAATATGAAGACCACAATATGAATGATATGAATGCAATTTAACACGGTTATAATGTCAATTAGTAGCGATAGATAAATAACAAAACGTCATTAAAACATCAACGTCAAACTGTACTTACCTTATAACAGATCATGATCCATTATTATCAAAACCTTCCGGATCTAAAAAAACATAATATACGTCCTTCGACTCCGCCATTTTGTTAACAACTCGGAAATGTATAAACATTACCGCCCTGTCAATTTTGCCGCAAAAAACTAATTTGTCTCGGGGGACTTTAAAATACCGGTTCTGCCAACCTTATCTTTGTTGATCTATTGCTAATCGAAATTGAACTCAACAGTGCAAGCTGTTACGTTTGAATATTCGGCCTTTGTACTAAGTTCTAGAAATTACAACAGGTGTGTGATGAACATCACTGATATCACGCATTACTTTGATATAAACAAATGGAATCTTCGTTATTGATTTTAAAATGTCTAAGTCCTATAAGCCTTACATTTATTAATAGTCTGGTTTACAGGAGTGCCTAAATTTTCTAACAAAAAATAAATTGAAGAGACTTCAGGATACTATTCGTCGTCACTTAAGATTAAAACCGCCGAGTAACATGTTTGTGCACTAGCATCTTGACCCTTAGTGTAGACCTGTATTGTAGACCAATTTTGAGCATAGACCTCACTGTTACCCTTATTGTAGACCCAGTGTAGATCTATAAATTTGGACTCCATATTGTGTTCCCTTGTTAATGACGTTGTTATACGTACATCTCGCAAGTATAACGTATTAATGTACGTACACTAGCCAATACTCTGATAAGATTGTTTATGCATCATAACAAAATGTTATTGTAGCGAGTCTATTTTTAATCCTACTGCATTAATGGAGATGTCTGTATTATCTGTATAAAGTTCAAAGAGGGATGAGACTGGCTTAAGATTAATAGTTGAATATTGAAGAAAACAAAATACTTCATCGCCTGAAATCCAGGCTATATTGTAAACAAAGAGATTTTATACTCAATGTAACAGCAAGCGCTTAATGTGTTACTATTACCGCAATTGTTGTTAGTTGTGCTAATCTGTGTCAATACGTAACAGTTGATGAAAAAGTAACTTTTCCTTTTCGCAAATATAACTCTAGTTATTTGATCTGTGTATTACAAAGAAGCAATTGTTGCCTGCCCGTGACCGTAAAAGAATTGCAAAAACTGGTCGTATTGATAAAGATGTTGAAAGAATATTGATGTTTTAGTATTATTTCGACCATAAGTATGTTAAGTCATCAAATTCGTATCCTTATCTACATTATTTTGTCCTTGATATTTCAAAATTCAGTGGAAGTATGCACATTTTCGCCTGAGAGGTCTTTAGAATTTAGGGAAATTTAATATTAAATAAGCGGTACAGCAATATAAGATACATGTATTAAGTGGAAATGCTATTTAGAAATCGAAATTCATTTCTATTCTATACCGTGCTTTATTCTCTTAAATGCGATTTAATGACTGTGCGCGTGCTTTTAGTACGGAAACGCTTAACCCCTCTACAGAGGAATGCATAATTCCCTGTAATTCAGAGCAACTTAAAATCTCATGATGAGATGTAATGTGCAAGATTAATAAAAAAAATTAATAAAATATGGTGCCGGCGGGGGTTGTCTGCGGAGACCGCCACATCCCTGAGTAATGACTAGTTACACAATTTTGAATAAGAACATACTCTTTTCCTTAGTACAAGCTTGCCGAAATCATACAATATTATGACTGTTCAAATAAATTTTGTCATAAATTCTCAGGAATGAAAGAAGTTCTACGTCATGTTTGTTGTTGTTGTTTTTTAAGCTGAATAATGCGTTATTAGGAAATATTATAAACAATTTTAATTTAATTTAGTTTACACACAGTTAAGCTTGCCGGAATTATAATTTTATTGTAGTTGTTTTTTTACTGCAATGTATACATATCTACCTAAAATACTGTTTCTACTAGATTTTTAATGATATATCTTGCAATTTTTTCTAAGTCGCTGATTTGCTTAAAGTTTCAGACTAAGCAAATATCGTTCAGTAATATTCTAAAATTTTAAGACATTTCATATTTTAAAAAAATAATGCTATGCCGGACTTGGCTTCGGACTTCATTTTCATTAAAATGGACTTTGTTGAGCTATAAAATTGGAAAGTTCGAGTAATATGGGATAACGAAAAAAAAAAAATGTTGTAAGATTGTATGACAAGTAATATTGCAAAACTGAAAGTCGTTTTTTAAATCCCAAAGTTAAACTTAGAAAATTGTCATTATTTAATTTCATAAAAAGGTGAAATATGCATATCAGGAATTGCCACATTCAGAATACAACAGCCTCCCCACACAGTCAAGAAGAGAGGGGGAGAGAGCATGGTTAATAAAATAATCAGTTTCAAAAAGGACGCCACTAACAAAAAACAAAAATGAGAACCCGAGGGGTTACCGCCTTGGAACGGTCAGTGGCAAATCAGATTGCACGTAAAATATTGTAGAACTGAAAAAAAATTTGGACTGTCCGAATAGTTAACTAAATCCTTTGAGATGTAATGAACTCACTCGTTTTTATCGAAAGCTTACCGAAATTAAATTAAATCTGTAATTACCCCCATCTATGTCATGTAGAGCGTTTGCAAACACAAACTGGCGATCTCTATATAGAAGAGGGGTTTTAATAACTTTCTTAAACATCGCCTGGCAAATTCATAGAATGAGGTTTAAAGTATTCGTGCATAAACTCCGATTGAACTTTCCGTTTCGAAAATTTAAAAACTGTTTTTCCACGGGTATATTGTCTAATAAACCAAGTACACGGCATAGATTCTATGGTATTATTAAAGATCGCTGTCACGTACATTCGCGCAAACATCGAAATGACTATTTCGCGCGAAGTACAAAACCTGTCAATCTTTTTATCAGTCCCTGTAGACACTTTGAAATTCTATGTTTTCTTATGTTATTCTGACCAGTGTTGTACAATCTAACATTAAGACTCAGTTCTGATTGATCGAGCTTGGCATTTGTCAAAAATAACACCCTTTTTAAATCAAGTTATCGGATCGTTTAATTGTGTTTCTATTCGTATTTCGTTCACTTTGAATTTTCCAGATAATCAAAATTCTTTGAAGCTGCAAATCGAAATGTATGTCTATTATCAAAACTGAACATCCGCGATTATACTTGTCATTATCCCATATCTTTAATATTACTAGTTACTTTTTGAGTCGGCAGACTCAGTGAAAACCAATTTTCGATAATCGTTTTTGCTTTACTATGAACCTAACAATTTGAGGGTTGCATGCAATACTGTTCTAACTCCTTCTTTATTTCAATGTAGTAACGACAGTACTTGCATGCTACCATAGAATGTATGCTTGCTACCCTAGAATATAGTTCTTAGTTTCAAAAAGTAAGTCAATGCTACAAAGCGGTCAATTTTGTAATTTTGTGCAAAACGATAAAATTTATATTAAAAAATATGGAATCAATCAATATTTGAAGAAATTTAACTCGTGGAACGTTCGACAAGATTTTGAGTCATGAACGCGCATGAATACCTCATGGCGGAACGCCATATTGGATTCGACAACGTTCGGTGAAGACGAAAAATCCATCGTAATCAAATCAACAGTGAGTATTTATCGAGTTATTTTCGTGATGCAATGTTTTTATAACACCCAGGTTATATTTGAATGTATATTGACAATAGAAGTTCTCTTTGTAAATAGAATTATTCATATGGAAATGGAGGTGGATTTGGTGGTTTTCGAATGGTAGCCTACGTTACAAAATCATTGTAAAACTTGAAATTTTAGATTTAAAAGACTACACCGCAGTAGACGTGATTTTGGCTCTTTGGGTTCTATTGAACGGTTGCACTCTCCAAAATGAAAGTAGGAGTCTCAAAATCGACCGTAGGGCTAAGCGAAACTTTTTTAATTTAGGGCCCTAATCATTGTGGATATTAATTGTGGAACCTTGTAGAGATGTAAGTAATCAAATTATTTCAATGTATTGCATTGAAAAAAGTTGGATTTTGAACGATTAACGAATTACTTGGTAAAATATCGTCATTCGTGTAAGAATTATATTCCCATTTGAACGCTTTAAAGTAAAACATAAAGCATCTGATTCACAATGATTTTTTATAACATTTTGATCTATTGAAAATTATGTTTAAAGTAATTTAAAATTCATACATGAATTGATTTAACAGATATATTAATAAATGCATTTTATGCATTTGATCATGATCTTGAGCCTGAATTTCCATCAGAAAATATCCAGATCTAACCCATTTCCAAACCGTAACCAGCTACATAGTTGACACAAGATTTTCTGAAGTATAAAATTTCAAAGAAATGAAAATCTAAGGTTTTCAATAATTGCGTGTCATATGTACACCTTATGAAATCCGCTATCAGAAGTTTTTCCTACTTTCAGTTTTGTCTTACACTCCATTCCATATGTCTCACAGGTCATTTAATCAGAACAGATATTCTCAAAATTAATAACCCAGGGAAAACCATAAGAAGAAAAAGAGTAGCACCTCAGGGATTCACCAAGTTTATACAGAAATGGGAACTTCACAATATTTATTTAATAGTATCTCTTAAATGCATTTCAGGTAAATTTTGCATCCCGGAAGAAAGAATGAAGTATTTATTAATTGATTTAATTATTCATAAACAGGTTTAGATGATTTTTGGTTCTGGTCAGACATGTATCAACCATTTGAACCATTTGAAGCGGTATAGAACTGTTTGACGTCATGCAATGAAGTGGACAACAAAAGTGAAGGTAGAAAATAATGTTTGAGTTAAATCCAGAATGACTGTTTAGGAGATGTAATTATTTTAAACAGTATATTTTAGTTTCTTTGTAATGCTTGAGCTGTGATAACGCTGTCAACATTGCAACTGGTAAATTATTTTAACATGTTAATGGGTGGGGTACAAATCCGTTGCATTGGGAAAATGTAATCTTTTTTCCTATCTGAATATTTTCTGATGGAAATTCAGGTTCCTGTAATTTGATAAATAACTCAAATTAGTTTCATAGTGTTAAATTAAGTCTTGTTAATAGTAGAATTGCCTAACAAAGTGACAATAAATTATGAAATGAAAACCAAAGATATACATTTTGTTCACTACAAACATGTGCCAAATTATAAAAATGAATATATTGTCTCCCTTTTGATGTTACACCAGTATTAAGTATTGAAGTGAACCTAGGTTTACACAGTGTTTCAGTTCAATAATTTTGATGTAACAAGTATTCATTTATTAGCCTTCCATTACAAATTGTTTTTAGGTAAAATAAACCAAAACTACTTAAGGCATTAATTTTATGTCTATTTCATTCTATGATTTTTACCCAGACTTGAATTCTGATCAGCAATGTAAAATAAATTACCGGTAGTTATTTGAAAAGGAACCCACTTTGTGAATTTTAGTGATAACCCAATTTGACCAGTTTATAAGAGCAGTCAACACATTTTTGACTTTTTGCAGTCTGATACTTTCTGGTTAATTTTAAAGTGACATGCCTGGATCCATATTTTATTTTTTCAAAAGAAGGAAACACGTAATAACTCTGGCAGTGATGAAACAATATGGATACTTAATTCAGTTAATCAACAGTTAATCAATATAACTTTATGAAATTTTCTTGAACGGCTGTTGGAACAGGCATTTTAACCACAAAACAAATGACAGCACTCTTTTTCACAGCAACTAAAGGAAAAACATTTTTCACAGTCCAAAAGATTGTGGGTGACTTTTTGTAGATACACCTCACACCTCAGACTGAATGGATTTCAATGCAGAATAGAAACAATCTGAAGAAAGACCATTCTAGCAAAGTACAAAATGAGAGTAAACTAATTGTTATGATCACTCACTTAAAAAATAAAGTATGTTATTATAAAGAATATTTGTAACTTGAGCATAGATCAAAATAATTGTTATTATTTCATGGGTGCGTTTGCCTGAAAATCAGGTTTTTGTGTGTCTAAAAATGATTGATTTTCTTCATTTACCCTAAATAAATTTTCAGGATTTCAGGTTTTTGAGAAATCCTAACTTGCACCCTTGCAATTTTGTGTTTGTTAATTTCAGTGATAAAATCAAATGAAAGAAATGTGCCATCTCTGGTTCAAAAAGCATGAAATTGGAAAAGGAGTGGAAGAAGGATAATGGTATATTAAATTTTATTAATCGACTTTTAATAGGGCTCTCACCAGACTTGCAAATCAGGGAGAGTTTTGTCATAATTTACTGCATTATGGAGAAGTTTGCAGTCAACAGCTTTCTTTCCCTATATCGTAAATACAAAATGACTTCTAACAAAGCTCAACAAAGAGAGAAGTCTGGTCACTTTTGATGAGACTAATTCCTTCAAGTCTCTCTCTAGTGAGAGCCCTGTATTAATATACAGTAAAGGCATTGCATACTTTGCCCTTTTCTTTTACATGACTGCAGTGTGGCAAAATCTCGAGGCATGTCATCACCTGACTTGAACATGCCATTTTCCTGGCAGACACTACATGGTACACCACATCAATACTTAAGTATTTTATCATGGCCCAGCAATTCTCATATTGGTCCAGAACACCTGTATTGGCCCAGTTTAGTCTTCATATGAATTTGAACATGTTATTGGGCCTCGGGCTGTCATATTTACCCTCAGCCTTCTGTCTCAGGCATATATGACTACCTTTGATCCAATAACAAGGTCAACTTGAATTCACTTGATTATTAACATTGTATATAACAATATTCATCTGTTGGCCACCTTGAACTAACACGATGGGTTGCTTATTTGTTTTTTAAGTTTGGTAATCTCATATAAATGTGTCTCAAAAATCCAATGCTGTTTCAACTTTCATGGTTAATAACTTGACCCTTTACTCCATTTACACGCCATTTTACCACATGGGTAACCAGTGTAAATCCACATCAGATAGAGATAGCACAAATGTAGCTCCAGACCAGCTTGCACATCAGACATTTTGAGGTCTCATCATTCTGTATCTACTCTGTTCATTAGATACAGTTAAAGCTCTAATTAACAGGAAGGAGATGTGTCAGCACCTAGATTTACAATAGTTGCTCATGTGTTAAAAGGTGTATCCAACGAATAAAATGAAGTATCAAAATGCAGGTGTTTTTTGTAGTAATTAACCCTTTACTATAATATTATACACATTTTCATGCCTTTTCATGATCTGATCTGGATCTGCACAGGTCGCATTGTGGTCAGAAATAACCTATTGAAATTTGAATAAAAAAGCTAACGCCGTAACGGTTTAGATCCTAATCAGGCAGTATGGATGTGTCGGCTGATCTAGATCTACACTGATTTCCCATGCCATAAAGGCATATGGAGGTAAAGGTTAAATGGGATAAATTGTGTATGAGCCTATAGGAACTGAAGATGGCTTGAAGCTTACACCAGAAATACCTCTTTTTTGTGATACCTTATATTCCCTATTAAACGCCCCTCCCCTAATAAACGCCCCCCAGTCTTTTTTCAAAAGTAAACAAGTGACTTACCATGACATGACGATCTTTAATCTCTCAGCATAAATCCAAATACAGTGGAGCTCCGCTATATCGCGATCCGCTATATCGCAAAATCCAAAATAACGCGGTCGACCCTTGGATCCCGTTTTTTTTTTTCATAAAAGATAGTAAAATTCTGTCAATGGCCATTTTTTGTAAATTTGGAAAGGGAAAAAAGGGAAGTAACAACGTTAATACCGCGTTAATCGATAAAGACAATGACGCCCGTTTATTAACGTACCGAGAATCGTTGAAACAATTGTAAAATGTTTCTTTATGAACTGTTGATTGTTTCCTACGTTTATTAAAATATCAAACTGTCATAAAATTGTTAAGTAATAAATTGTTGTACAAACACTGGGGCACCTAATCATGTACGCGAAATGGTTACTGAATGGTTGTTTTTCGCACCTACTGCAGATAGCATGACAAAGGTGTTTGATGTTGTTAATTGGCTTCTAATTTGAGAAGCTCATGCCTACATTATGTTTTACAATATTATTTAAGTAATGATGATTAAAGATTAAAACAATAAAGATTAAAACTGCAAGCGTATTGTTTTCATTCAAAACAGCGTGCAGGTCAAACAAATACATGAGTTCCGCATTAGACTAACGCCGCAGTATAAACTTTTGTGAGTTAAATTCACAAAGTAATAATTTTATAGCACCTGTTAGATAATTAACAAAACAACATGCAAACAAAGGATTTATTTTCAATAAACCGATAAAATGTTACGAGTAATACTTTTCATTTCAGGTTAAGTTTTTTAAAAATAAGTTCTAGGAAAATGACAAAATTGTTTCCTACGGTTATTTATTAAAAAACAACACAATTATTGAAAACTACATTTTGTCAAAAGTTGGTCTCTATTAAACGCCCCCCCCCCCCTTTGCAAAATGTAACGCCCCCGGGGGCGTTTAATAGGGAATATACGGTATTTATAAAAATAGATGAATTATGACAACATTGTAATCAGTTAACTAACCTGCAACATCAAATTATGTACAACTTCATAAGCAACAAAAAGTACAGTGAAATTGGTTTTGGTTATTTGTTATGATTAAAATACAACATTTATTTTCAGCCATGTGTATCATCAGTCTTGTGAAAGCTGTGGACTTGAAATGTCTGCAGAATTGGTAGAACATAAGGGAGCAGAATATGAATGTTACTGTAGAAAATGAAGACAAGGTTTGCATTTTTATTTTCATTTATTAAAGCTGCATGAATGTATGATTGAGACACACTAAATCTATCTGTATATGTTGGTATTTGTATTTTTGTATCTTGTAACAAGAAAACATAAAATTGTGTTTATATGTATGTGTTGACTTGTGAGACCTCAGTTCACAAGAAAATTAATCATCCTATATAAAAATTACTGTGTTGTTTTTGCCCCTTTCTTCCATGAATACATGACATGAGTGACCAGTGTATATCCAGATCATCAGGCATATCTGTGCAGTCTTAACAGGATCTACATGGTTCATAATAAGATTCATGAGGCTATTTCTTACAAATATGCAAACAGTGTAGATTCCAATCAGATCCAGATCAGACATCAAAGTTGTTCTTGCTGATACATGTACTGATGTATTGTTTTCCAGGTGTCCACTAGCTGCTTAATCTAAAGGGTCAATTTTTTGTGTCGCCCTTTCAAAGATAAGGCAATACATAGGGATCGCTTTGTCTGTCCGTCCATCTATCCCAAAAACTTAATGTTGGTTATAACTTTGCCATATCTTCATGAAATTTTCAAATTATATTGTTTGTGACAACATGCTTGAGCTGATATTAATTTTCAGGTCAAGGTCACATTTGATGGAGTTAATCCTTTTTTTGTACTTTTTTTTAACAGAAAAACTTAATGTTGACTTTAACTTTGACTTTTCTTAATATTTCTACATCAAACTTTCAAATTATATTGCTCATGGCAACACACTCATCATGACTTCAAGTTCTTTATGTCAAGATGGGGTTATTCCCTTTTTTGTTCTTGCATTTTAAACTTGATCTAGTTCCCAGGGCGACACAAGTGAACACCCATCTAATGTAACTTTTTGGTGGATTCTGGCAATTAATAACCAAAATTACCCTTAATTTAAAGAAAACAAAGACACTTCAGCTAAAATCATTACAACTTCAATATAAATAGGTTATTTGTTGAAATTAATATTTCAGGATAACAGCTCTACATGGAATGCTGTGAGGAGACCAGTTTGACAATTCTGTCTATGACTGTCTGAGGGAGCATACAGCCTTTAGATTGCCACTAATTCCTGCAATGGAGCATGCTGCTTTTGTAAGAATAAAAAAATCACAAATGTCGATACAAATAGTGGATGTGAAATGGAGACAAGTTATATAAAATATAACCAAAACGTTTTAATGTGCACCTTATTGAAAAAACATCAGTTGACAAAAAAGCATCAGTGTAATTGTGTGTTTGAACATTATTTGCTGAATAATAGAACCATTGAAAAAAACCATAGTGTCACTTGTAGTATTATTTTAAATCATGTGACCCAATTCTGTTTGTCGATTTCAAGTTTGAATATTCAAAGATTATGACTAGCTTAGCTACTTTTTTCTGTCATTGGTGTCACCGTATCTCAACTCAGAATTTTAGGTGCTGTCTAATGATACTGCGCTTGCAAACAACTGCTCACAGGATTCTTCCACACTTACAAAAGTATTCACGCCATTAAGGTAATATTCCATTCGTCATTGCACTCTCATTGTTAAAATGAAAAATTAAAAAGTCTCTAAATGCAAAATGCAAGGACGAAAGGAATAATACCTTTAAATAAAGCGTTGTGTTTGAGAACTGACCAGCGTTGTTTCACTGTTGACCATATGACCTATGAAGCATGATATCCTTCACTTAATTGTGATTGGTCAATTTCATTTTATTGTCTACAAGTCCAATCATATTCAAATTATGCCTTTGCAACGATGTGAATGATTTCAATGAACGTAATCTTTGCATTACAGAAAAACTTTTAAAACAAGGTTATCGGTATCACAAATTAAGGAAAACCTTTTGCAAGTTTTATCGCCGATATCCAGATCTAATTCATAAATACAGCTGCAGTTTAAAATCACTTTTGCAACAAGGAATTTCACAGCCAGTTTTTTATGGAGATTTAATTTATAAACTTAAGAAGATAAAAGGCGATGCAAATTTCTCCCGGTTATTCGTAAAAACCATCTGTAAATTTAAAAAGAAAGGTTACCAACAAGATATTTTACAGCGCTCTGCAGGCCTGGTGATTAACCCATGTACAATTGATCATTATGCTTACCTCTTTGGTTGCACGACGGTGGCAGGGGTGTAAGAGTTTATGAAAGTTTATGGGGAAATCTTTTCTTAAAAGAACCTAAAAGCTCGATTTGTTTCTTTTATCCCTGTCATCGTGTTCTTGCTGATTTTACTCCAGGTGCTTTGGTCTCGGAAAGATCATTGAGTACCCGCCCTTTGGCTTTGCAATGCTATTAAATTCTTATGTTTATATGTTTGTATGCTTTTGCATGCAACATTGTTGAGCTGATGGGTGGGTTGGAGTTATTTCACCAAGACAATTTGTACTTGTTTTGTGATACGAGAACCTGTTGGGGCAAGTGTGAGGTTGGTGCACCCTAGAACCTGGTTTAAACCCCCAGTGGCAATTTGTTTTGCCACTGACCGTTCCAAGGCGGTATCCCCAAAGGTTCTCTTGTTTATTAATTGTTTGTGGCGTCCTATTTGAATTGACATACATGTATAAAACATGAGCTCTCTCTCTCTCTCTCTCTTCCTCTCTTCTTTTTCGCTGCGTGGGGAGGCTGTGTTTTTTGAGTGTGGCGATTCCTGATATGCATATGTTGCTTTTTTAGACATATTGTCCTACCACCAGGTTCGCTTTCCATTTCACCACGTCTGCAAACTTGATAACAGTATTTGTCTTGACTTGTTAATTGGACATTAATTGTTTTTGGGGTCGAAGATCTATGTCTCGGAGGACATAAAGTAAATTGTTCCCCGTTCTTGAGGCGAAAGTTTATTTCTGGTCCAACTTAATCAAACCCAAAAATCCATTGCTTTTCAATTGTGTTTTGATGGCCGACTCATCAGTACCTCCAGTCCTTTGATTATATATCAATAACAAACAAATGTGTTGTTGCGCCCAAACAATACTTACTGTTTCTTTCTTGGCTGTAATAAAATGTTAACCTAATTTTGTCTTGTTTTTGAAATGAGAATATAAAAGAGATTGCAATAAATTATAATGTGTAAGTTCAATAAAGGCCGACATCTGATAGGTTATAAATCAGTTGTAAGCTTCCCGCAGTTTTCATGGAGGGATGCTTTAGGGTCAGTTGGAATGTGCTAATGGTTATTTTATTGCTTTATAACAGCTAATGATACGCCATGTTGTTAAACCACTGTTCAGGTCGAGCTCATTTATAGGCCATGTTATCTAATTGTAATAATATTTATCGGGCTGCATAAATTGGCATATTTACTTAATAATGTTAATATATTTTATATACACATGATAAATATGCTGTAAAATAAATTAAATAAACCTGAATTAGGAAAGCTGTAAAATTCCATTGTGGTGTACATGAACAGATTTTAAAGATTAAAAATAAAAAGAGTATGCATAAAGTTTTTAAAAGTCAATTAGAATCTTTCTGTATTTTCTGTTTCTAAAATAACAATATACTGAAAGTTTTGCATTACATTTATTTTATTAAAATCAACGTTTTATTTTGCATTTGGAATCAATAGCACACAATTGATGGTCACTTTGAAATTATAGGATACATGTATCAATTAACTGACGCAGAACGTTGGGTAGACTAGCCACTAGTCTGATAATAAGTGTGTTTGTCTTTTTATAATTTTATGAATCGTAACACAATTTTTATATAAAAGCCAGCCTATTTTCTATCCTCCTGCGTTGAGAGAGATTTCTGTATTCAGAGAGGAATGTAGACTGGCTTCAGAATAATAGATTAAAATTAAAGAAAACAAAATACTCCATCGCTTGGAATCCAGGCTAAACGTTGGGATCTTGGACCGAGATTGGTAGTCCTGGAAAACTTTTTCTTAATTTGATGTCCAGCACGCAGAGGTCATTAAATAGCAGTGGGGGTGCAGAAATGATAGTAAATGACCTCTGTGTGCCAAGAATTCAATTAACCTCAGTCACGAAAGTCACCAGAATTCCTTAATTGTTCAAGTTTTTTCTGCAATTCTCGATTAACCATTTTATGCAACATATTTTAACGTTTTTAAGCATTATTAAATTTGAGCAAGTAACACATGCTATTAATTTTATATTATCAGAAGAGTATTTCATGATATGTCGATATTATTAAAAGCTTTATTAAATCGTCACGCTAAAGAAAGATTTTAGTAAATAATAACCGTTTGAAGCGTCGTTTTGGCATAATGGGCTTATTTCTAATTGGCCAAACTAAAACTAATAAATACGGACTGACAGTTTTTTTCTTTTCAGCAAAATACCCTTTTCAGAAGCAATATTGAGCGTTTCGCAAGAAAATCATACGCAAATAAGGATTCAAGTAGACCACCGCTGCGTGGCATTTTTCGAAATTGTGCGAGCATAATATTTAAAAACATCTCTGCACTGCTTTGGGCGCTTTTAAACTTTATAAATATAAAATACAAAAACAATCTGGTAAAAGCTTGAATACATGGCCGAAGACGGTTGCCACAAACGTTACGAAATTCATGTACTGGGTTTTCGTATCTCATAGTCACTATATTCTGTTTCTCTTTGATTTTCTACTGTGGACGACGGCAGTCGACAATCACTACTAAGAATGTTAAAGTTGCAATGTTAATAAATCATCTTCTTTTATTCCAATTACATGTAAGTAGTTAAAGTTTGCATGCGTCTTTGAATTCTAAAATTCTCAACGTTATTATAATTCGTACGCTGCTTGTTGATATGAGGATTGAGCCAAATTAGAACATACATTTTATTCCGCCAGAATGTAATACATACTATACCAATATTAATTTTTTAATTTAAATGGTGGAATATCATTATTGATAATATACAAGAACTTTTAAGCACGAGTCTTGGGATATAGAATCGCACGTAACCACTTTCAGCGTAGAAACGAGAAAATCGTTGTGCAAGCGTCAGGTGCGCTTTTCCATAATTGGCACATTTCATATATGAAACACATTTATTTAAAATTCTATTTTAATGATTATTTTAACGAGTACATTGTAGCAGTTATAAGACACGATCGTTTAAATGTACATGTAAATTTTATGTATAAGTTTTAAACGATGTTATTATTATATCTAAACTGTCCCTTTTACAACATTTTTATAATATACTCAACAAAAATAGAAACCTGACACTTTATATTTGGTGTATTTTCCTGGAATCAGATTTAAAGCTAATTGAATTGTGGTATGTAATAAAAATTGTGCATGTTTTGAACTTAATTATGCATTTTGATATTTTTGGTGCATGAAACAAGTGATTCAGTGGTTATTTTCTTTTGGTTGGTGCAAAAATATATAGATTTTGAATATGCACCTCATACTTATTCAAAGTTACAGTGTCAGGTTTCTTTTTTTGTTGATTATATGTCTGATCACTTATCTGTATTTCGGAAGTTTATCGTAAAACTTTATGTCTGACTTGTCTCGACCTTTTGCAACTGAATCTGTTTTATTTAAATAAACGCCCTATTGTACACATATTATATTCACTTGATATGTACAATAGACATATCAAGCAATCAAAAATATACATTGTAGCAACAATCATGTACTTATAATCCATTCTCAGCTAAGTGATGAAACCGTTTTTAAACAGTTCCGTTCATAAACACATGATCACATGTTTATTAATTTCTAAGCAAATAGTGTTTTAAGTTTTTTTCGTGAAGGAGTCCACAGTCGTGACAGTATCACAACTTCTCAGATATAGGGGTAATTTATTTAGATAATAATTTATTATTAGTAGTACTTTGGACCCACTGTTTTAAAACTTCTGTCACCAAAGATTTGCGTTTGTTGAACATCGTAGCCTGAGACGTTGTCAGGTAATATAGATACAAGCTGGGGCTTTTACTTTTGAGCACGCCGTCTAGTCTTGGTTGAGCGCAACTCAATATTTACACAATACGAGTATAATTATCCTGCTCAACGGCCTGAAAAGGGCTTTATAATTTTATGTGTTCATGGTATATTTACTTTTAAGATATTATTTTTTTCCTTCTATGAAGAATACGAGTGTTGTTAACATGGAATCCCAGGCTCAAGTCGCAGTATGACAGTACAGTTATCCCATCTGACATTTGCCGTTCATATTAAAATCTTGAATTTTACAATACGAATCTACACATATATTATTACGGTAATGAGAGTTCAGATATGCGGACAATTTTAAGTAGGAGGACACTGTCCATGTGTAACTCTGCGCTAAATATTTTTTCTCTAAACCGTCATTTTTACCATTCCGTGTTTATTGGTCAACAACTGAGTAGAAGGCTTTATATTATAATGTGACTCAATTTTGTTTTTACTCAAATTTACAAAATTAAAAATGTTATTGATGTTGTTCTAAATCGTGCAAGGGATTGTTTAATTGATATCCAAGGTTGTTTGTTTGTAACTGTTCTAATATTTAACATGTAAAAATCATCAACTTCCGAGCATATTGATGATGTCAACATGTGACTAAAATCTGTCTGGTCTGCATTGCTATTTTAACTTTCTGTGAGAGACAAGTTGTTTTAAAGTGCTTCATCGACTAATCTTACCATTCACATAACAACACAGCATCCCATCCAGTTTTATTGAAAATACAACAAAATTGATCAGTGTTGACATTTTTCATGGACATTGATTTCCGCTGCGGCAGGGTATGTTGGACAATTCAAACAGAAGCATAATCATCTTCAAGTTTTAAAATGAACAAAACGAATCTGTCAAAATTTACACAAAGATATTTTAGAAATCGTCTCATATCAGTTTGTGTTAAATGTCTGGATTCGTTTGTTCCTCGCGTTCGCACTGTGTGTGAGTCTATCTAGTATTCCGCTTGCACAATACGGCACAAGTCAATCAATTTCTACTGTTCATGAATGTATATTGAACAAATACACAAATCGGTTTAAAGCTGTCTATTCACAGTTTAGGGTGTAACACTTCAGTGGATTAAACCAACATAGACAAATAGTTTTGCCCCAAGGTTCTCATTTTCGTTGATTGTTGTGTCTTTTATGAAACAGGCCCATGCTCTATTTATCTTTGTGTCGGGAGACTGTGTTTTCTGCGTGCATTCCCGATATAAACTATACGTTTTGTAATAAGCTGTGAGAAGTTTGATCGTATTGATTCAAAATACCAACAACTGGAACGTGATAAGAAATATAGACTTTTTATGAAACTACATTTCAGTTGTAAGCCGTCGATGTAAATTACAGCACAATGAACTGAAATGTGTTTACAGAGTGCGCAATATTACTTACCCTTCAAATGAAATGTAAAATATGCTGAGACGAAAAAGTTTAGTCATTAGGAATACTTGATACGATAAAATTGTTAAACATAAAAACTGAAGACAAAAGCATCTTTTACCACGAAAATCATTTAATACCCATTGAATTTCAACAATATTAACTGAACACAGTCATAAAAAGCCATTCAATTTGATTAAGATTTGAGACAGGGGTCAAAATCAAAATTTACATTACACTCAATATTTTGTATGACCACCTCTAGCTTGAATAAAAGCCAGAAAACGCCTTTCGTATGCTGTTTACGAGTGTTTGAATGATGTGTATAGGGGTTTGGGCCAATTCCTTGTGCGATAACCGTTTAAGATCATTTACGTTGTTGACGTCATTCCTGCCACGCGCCTTTCTATCATGATATTCGCACATATGTTGAATCGGGAAGAGATCAGGTGATTTTAATTGTCATTCGAATATGTTTATGTTGTTTACAACAAGAACGTTCCGTGTATGACGTGTTTTGTGGCAGCGTGCATTATCCTGCTGTAGAACGTAAGCATTGCAGTTCACTATGTAAGGAACAAAGACAGGGATAACGATTTCTGCACAATAACGGGCGACATTTAAGATATTCCGTATTGTTTTGAGTTCTGTCTTGCTATTATGAGAAATACCACCCCAGATCAAAGCGCTCCCAACACCGTAACGGTCATATTCGAAGACGTTAGCAGGATCAAACCTTTCTCCTCGGCGTCACCAATCACAATCGATTCCATCAGCTTCTTTGAGATTAAATTTGGACTAAGCAGTGAAAACGATCCTGTTCCATATCTATCAATTCCAGCGACTGCCCTGGCGTGCCCAATTCAATGAGCGACGCGGTGACGGGCTGTAAGGACGTCGAGCACGCAACGGAGCAGCTCGCAGCCGGTTGCAAGCGTTACAAACGAAAATTCTTGACCCCGTTGATTGTCTAAGTCGTTTTGCGAGCTTTTGAGCAGGTGTGAAGCGATTACGTCGTGTTGACGTCACTAAGTAGTGAACTTCGCGCGACGTTGTTTTGAACGTCCAACCTATACCACGCAGGTGGTAGACGCTGCCAGTTTGTCAGAATC
The DNA here is from genome assembly GCA_038501625.1 of Corbicula japonica. Lineage (NCBI taxonomy): Eukaryota > Metazoa > Mollusca > Bivalvia > Venerida > Cyrenidae > Corbicula > Corbicula japonica. Next base: position 534,898 of record JAZAYU010000197.1, read on the forward strand.
GCGCTTGTATACGATATATTATTCGCTCATGACAACCAAAACGACCTGCTGCGTCAGCAGCCTGTAAACAAGCTTCTAGAAATCTCAAAGCGATATTTCTGTCATTAACGTATAGGCCAGGACGTTGAACAAGGCTAGCTACTAGAAATTTTACTCCGGCTTTTTTCACTCTGGACAATACTCTTTAAATGTCAAAGGAAATTTGCAAAAATATCCATGTCGGTTTTCATCGGCACGTGCATCTCGAGCATTTTAAATTTACACAGTCACGGTCTAATGAGGAAGGTTTTCGTAAACAAATCATCGTGTATGTGATAAGAAGAGTTAGTACAACACATATGTTTAATTTTTTCATCATATTTGCAATATGGTAGATTTAGGGCGAAAACGAAAATACTGACTAAACTAATTCTGTTGAGTATATATTATTTATTTTACTGTTAAGTCAGTCAAAATTGTTTGTAATGAGAATGTGTTAATTTTAATGTTCTAATTGTTATTTTCTTTTGTGATATGAACGAATATTCTGATAAACAACTACAACTTATATATGCCAGCATTTAGATAATTTGTTGATATGGGTTTTTTGAGATTTTTGCAGCCGTGTATCCATGTCGTTACTACAAAACGATATGCTAGTTAACACGTTATTAACTTTACAAATAAATATATTCCTGAAGAGATGTCTCCTTTCCATTTGGATCTTCAAACGTCGGAAAGTTTACTGACCTATATAGCATTGGTAAAAGTTATCTTTTTTTAGCAACAGACACTAATTGTTTCCTTTTATTAAAGTTAAACTGTTTAGCTGTAAAATAAAACAAGAAAACAAGATCCACTGATATGTCAGTCATTGAGAGGCCAGTGATAACATTAGAACAAGGATTCGTTAGCTTTCCTTATTTTCAGTGTTTCATTTATTTTACAGCATATATTATGCTATGTTTGTATTAATATAAACTGTAAGTAAATACAAAAGTATACTTCAGTGTATTTTATTGTTTCAAAACCCAACAGTTACTATACTTCAACTTAGGTTGAAATCAAAACGAGAAAATGTTCTCCAAGGTTACAAAATGGCCATAAAATAATCTCATGGGACAGAGCATGAAACTGCTGCTAATTGCAGCCGAGTAGAGATTATTACAGTGAGATAACATGGCAGATAAATGTTAAATTAAATGCTATAAAGCAGCATGAATTTGACAACTGATTTATAGCCAAACTCGGCCTTTAATGTTGAATGCCCTTCTAACTAGTTTGATGGCAACTTTCAGGTAACCACCAGGAGGTTGAGAGATCAAGTTAGAACAACATAGACATGACAGTGGATGTTTCTGAATTCTTTGTCATCTGTGTTTGCATGTACTGGCAGGGGTAAAATATTTATGCAACAAAAGCTATGTTACATTTCTAACTAAAATATTTGCAAGCCTTTATTCTAAAGCTGCTACATTTGTCGTTTTTATTTCGACTTGTTTATACTTTTATCTGCTTATCTGGCACTCCGATAAAGTGCAATTAGTGAGCATTTCTCGGACAGGATGACCAGTAGTCACGCTGTTTAAAGACCTAATTAAACCCGAGGTCAGTGACTATTATGACCGTTATTCTCAATTATCTACTGTAATCAAATCCCAGGTTGCTTGTCAGACAGCCGTTACCCAGTTGTCATAACGTAAGGTGATACATTTGTATGATCATGACTAGCATCAGAAACGAGAATTCATAAACTATTTTAACTTTTTAAACATTTAATCATGCGACAAGATCCTTAAAAATGTCATTGTACAAAAAATTCTTAACTAACATAAGTTTCTAGTATATTTCACTTACTTTCTGAATATATTTGTTTTACCAAGACTGAAAGGCAATCATTAATTAATGGTTGAATTCCGAAACCTTTAAGTAGTACGTTACATTGTCCATTTATATCAAGTTTACTTAAATATTAAATTTGTAGTATATACATAATTCTTAATGATATTTGAAATACGTATCGAATTCTTAATTATTTTAAATAGCGTGCAAATTCAATGCGATTACATGTATATTTAATTTGTTTTTAAACATTAGAACTGTTAATTATGAAGTAAGTAGAACCACAGTCGTACCTAATTCATTATTCGTTTCTTGAAAGACACTTAAACACAATTATTACAATAAGTTTGAAAATCAGGTGATTTAGCTGATGTTTAATTTAAATTTATGTTAATATCAGATCGAGTATTGCACACATGACAGATACTTTCTTCGCTGTATTAACGACAGCCTTTCACGCAACCCTTGAACGCACGGTTTTATACGGTCTACATTTCAGAAAGGAATTTGTTTTCACAATGACATGCACTTGATATGTCGGCTGGCGATTAAATTCGACTCATTGAAGAAAATAATCTTAAGTTATGTATTATCGCACTACATTATTATGTCCTTACATGATTTCTCGAAACACATATTTTCTAAATGTATTAGCCTATTTATTGCGTTCAATTTACTGATATTTTGTGGTTTTATTATCCTCAAAAGTAACATTTACTTCATTTTGATAGTTTCTAGTCATATAAACACTATATTAATTTTTTTACTAAATAATACTATTAGGCATTTTTAAGCTTTATTTTTCATGGCTCTTAACTCAAGAAATTTGTACCAGCGATTGTGTAATATAGTACTGTATAATTCTACGCAGACGATACGATCGTGGCATATAGACGGCCATGTCACTGCAAGAAGGCTGACCTCTGTGTGCTGGGTTAATGCTGAGTTATACGCATTATGTTAATGGCGGGAAATCAACAGTATTATCGGCATACGATTACTAACCGTTAGTCATGCGATCACTTTTTCATTGTTATATACAGATACTATGTTTTCAAATAAGATAAGACTACTTGTCGCCCTGCTCATTGTTTAATGGACAAAACGGATATATCTAACGATCATTTACCGATTAAAGCAGGTAAGAAAAAAATTATTAACCTAAATTATTATGGTTAATATATTTGGCATGAGATTTATTTATTTTAACTAGAAATATACTTATTGTATTTTTAGCGTGATAAGATTAGTCCAAAATCGACTAATTTCCAGAAATGCTAAGGTTGCTTGTTAATGATAGTTTTTTGAAACTCTTTACAATTTATATATCTAAACGATGAAACCTATAGATCACAATAAATAGCACATGTGAACAAGCGTGAAGGAGTGTCCAACTCTGTACAACCAATGTCAAATATAATTAATAAAATAAGAAATTGCTAAACCTGAAAGGTGATAAAGGTATAAGATGTAAATCTATGAGTAAAATTGTTCTACATGTATTCCAAGAAAATATAACAATTGCAAAGCAACACTAGCAATAAACAAATATTTATTGTCGTAATTATTTTTGCAGTTAACGTGAATGAAGGGCGTAACACATTCTTCCGTTTACTACAATTGCAAGTCTAGAATGACTCAAATGATCAGTGAGTATAATAGTTTTGTCATTATACTTTTTCCGTCAAAGCATGATATGTACAGCGTTACTTCTATTGTCATTTAAACATGCATTGTAACACATAATAAGTATTAGCTTTAGGTTTATTCAACGCCTGTGAGCTCAGGACATGGGTTCAACTATGTCGTCTTATGACTCTAAACCTACATGGTAAGATGATGACAATGAAAGTCATGTCCAGGAGGACAGCGATTAGGCAATTAACGGATTTGGCTTGAGAAAGACGTCATTATCTTGGCGCATATATCGGTTATTGTGGAAGTTCATAAAATCTATTTTATTTATAACAGAGTATTATGTGAAGTGAGAAAATGGCATCAAACTGAGAATTCACTTTTTTCTTTGGTCGTAAATGTTTTTCCTCTTTGTTGTTACATTATCCCATTTATGTTGTAATAAATCATATATAACAGCCTACCTTTGTTGTCATTCTTCGTGCAACTACGTTGATCTGTGTTTATTTTTGAAACTGATGACGTCATCAGGCACCATCGACAACACATGTGTTGTCGATGGTGGTCATCTATGAGAATTTAAACGACGTTTTCAAATAACTTCTAACGTCTATGTTCGTTCCTGGTATTTGTAGTCGAAATCCATTCTTTTTTCATCTAAGCACTGTTGTTATTTATTTTCCAAGTTTTATCAATTTTTCTTCGTCGGCAGCATATTTATTTAGATCTACCAGATTTATCATTTTAATTTTTTTCCTTTCTTTGACACGTAAGTCTGCGTTTTAATTAGACAAATAATGCACTGGATACTCCGTTCGCTCGAAAAAATCTTCAAATTCTTTAAATCAAACTTCGCTGAATATCACTCAATGTCGCTGTCAAATGGTCTACGGCAAAGTAGAATAGAAAAGATAAAAATTACTTGCATTCAATTTGCATCCTTAGTATTCCACCGAGGTGACCATTCGTTTCCGTCCTCCATATAATATTATCAGATTCTGTTGCAAAACTGAAATGTTTGTTTTTAAAAAGCGCGTCACTAACTTATTTCTGAGAATTGATTGGCTGATAAAATGACGTGATCACCGTAGTGTAAATCGGTCATCCTGTATGGAACGCCGGAAAATTATCTAAAGATGCAAAATCTGCATCGATCAAGGTTTTTTACGAGTCCCAGATGGATCTCATGAAAAACAAATCAAAACGTGATCAACTTATAAATTGGCCCACCTCACAGAAAAGGCTTCTTGGAATAATAATATTGAGACTTTTTAATATTTGTTTCGCTACAAAACAAGTTTCAGCTACGAAGATTTCAGCAAGATAACTGAAAGTTTTCATTTGAAGCGGCGGATTTTTCTTACAATATGATCATAGATTGATCTTTTTAGCAGGTGCTCGTGACTAAGTATGATGTTATTGTACCTGTTGCTGTTTCATAAAATTATGGCTGGACATAGCTTTCGCGCTTATGACGCGTCAATCGCGCCTAAGACAAAGTTCTGTTTTGATTCGCGTTTCAGTGGCGGAGAATTGGAAGAAGGAGCTTCATCGTAGTTAGTGTACTCCATTTTTACTTCTTTTAAGCGCCTGTCACAGTGTCTTATCCGGTAGTTTGTAGCCGGTGGACCGGGAAGCGTAGTTCACATTTCCGCGGTATACAACCGGATCTTCCCCGGAATAAGCCGGGCATTGGTTTCGCTTCCGGCGAGTCCCGGTTGATTTAAAATTTCAAACATCACCGGGGCCACTCCTCGGTGATCGCCGGTTCAACATGGTTTATCCCGATTCAATGCGGTCTTTCCGGCGTCGCTACGGTTGGGGATTCGGTTGGCCACGGTTTCCAAACCGAGGCGCACCGGGGCTGTATACCGAGATAGTGTGATCCGGGCTTTAAAGATGATATCAAATTTGCAAATTTGCAAAGCATTGGTCGAAAAGAAACCCACACCAATGGTAGGTTTTGAAAGTATAACTTGGAAATGCACAGGTTGTGCTGATTTTTATAATCGCGCACTGATTTGCACGGTAGATGCATATTGTTGTGATTCCGAAGAAAAAATGTACAGTCCAGTCTGGTGTTTTACTTTTCTTTAGTCCTTTAAAGTCAATCGGGGGAGTTAATATTTGGCAATAGAAATCATTTCTTGTAAGAGTCATGAATCTTCTGCTGATTTAGAGAAGAAAACGCGAGCTGAACTCTCATAGAACATTCTAGAAAATTTTCTGAAAACGTCCGGTGTCGGTACTGTCGATATTTATTTTGACACGGAAATGTAGGTGGTCAGCTTTGACTCGTTTTTTTTATTGAAATATCAAGCAATTCTTTATAAAAACGGGGAACGTGATTCGATGCGTGTTGGATTTATCTGCATGCTGATATAATATGAGAACAATATACCAGTACGATGTTTAGTTAAGACGATCATTCTGCCTCTGAAGTGAGCGAAATTCAATGTCAGGTGAAGTTTTTTTTCGATTTTCCTGCAGTTTTAGTTGATTTTTCGTCCTATATCACTGCAGAAACAAAGTATTCGTTCCGTTGTTTATCCCCTGTGACTGGTTTAAATCTGTTTTCTGTTTTAAGGAAATACTGGCCAAACTTTTACGGTAGCGGTTGCGCTACTGGTGTGAAGGTTGTGCAAGACAACACTTATAGATATAGTGGCAATCAATGATATTATAACAGAAACAGTTCTTCGTCCAGTGGCGTAGCTACTATAAGGCCATGTAGGCCCGGGCCTACAAGTTTGACAGGAAAATAACGCTTTCCAAAGTCCCAAAAATACAATAAAAACAAAGGGGTCGTAAAGTAGCAGGTTCAAGCCTTTTTCGTCGAATATGTCTTTGGCTTTGATTTTCCTTCCGGGGAAAATGATTATTTATTTGCCAGATGTAAATGCAGACCTTCGTTCCAAACCTCTGTGTTGTCACACTTTCTTTGCATTTTCCTATATAAAATATCCACATGTTTAATGCCTGTGTGTGTGCGTGGGGGGGGGGGGGGGGCAATCGCCACTAGTAACCACTTATATGTGCCTACAACTTATAAAATGCTGGCTACGCCCCTGTCGTCGGCAGCATATCAATGTATTTTTCTGCAAAACAATTTTCTCGCTACACCAGCGGTAATGGTTGTGCGCGACCCCTTCCCCTCCCCCGCCCTCCCCCGTTAAGTTGCTAAGTTGCTCACGTAAAAATAAGACTAAATTTTGTAAGAAAAAAATATTTCATTTGTTCTATGAAAATCCGAATGTGCCTCTTATTTCTCTAGTGGTAAGTGGCAACAGGAAAATTTTAAATTTTTGGTCTAAAAGTTAAAGCAGCTTATTCACATTTTTGGGGTGTTATACTTCAATTTCTCAGATGTGACTTACATTAATTGCAATACTGGGTAATGTCTATAAATGTCTGAACAGGGGCGAATTTCGCCGAAATTTCGGACTAATCAGTTAATTTCAGGACATGTTGTCAGTAAATTTTACTGTGTTTGTAACACTAAAACAACTTCGGCAAAGTAATTTGACAGTATAAAAATATAACATCAAAATGACTCTGTTCGCATGTGTTCTTAAGTTTAATAATACATTTTGATATTTGAAAGCACTTAATATTTTCGTCCTGCTAAGTAAAGTGACAAGGCACCTTTAAGATTTGTGCAGGGTCCGAACGCTGTATTTCGTTAAGTTTAGTTTTCATTCATAGAATTCACGCGCGGCATTCTGATGTCATCTATTCCGTGTCAATGAGTTCGTAAAATCCAGTTCATTCAAGTCAGTACAGTGTAGACTGAATACATGTGCCTTGGTTGATATTGACATCAATTTTATGGTAAGTTTTTTTTATTTACAAATAGAAATAGTTCAACGAAAAAAAATAAAATTACCAATTGATTGCAATGACCTGTGTTGCCTGTTGGTGAAGATAATAAAATTTTCATTAGCTACTGACGTATAGATCTACTAGAGCTAAATCCTATTTCCATGAGACCTAGCAAATCTATTGTAGCACACTAGACTAGAAGTCTAAATCCAATCCCTTTTCTGGAATTATATGTCATAAATTATTTGATTAACTTACTTTTACTTGATGATACGTACATCTATTTCTATGATTATATATAGATTTATATATGATAGATCTAGATCTATATGTTGTAGATCTACTTCAAAAACTTTCTTATTTTCCGAAGATTGGATATTTTTCAGTTGAGGCATCATTGCACTGGCTGTAATGAAGAGAAATGGTTAAACGGTTTTGGCTAGGTAATGGGGTAATTTCTCATTTTCATAATCATTAATTTCTCATGTAGCTAATTAGAAAAAAGTGAAAAAGATTCTATGCATATCAGGAATTGCCACATTTACAAGACAAAAGTGAAAAGTCAAATGCAAACCCTGAGTCAACTTTTTAAGACAATTGGATACTTTTTGGGTTTTACATCATTGCATTGGCAGAAATGAAGAGTCTGCCTGATAACAGTCTTGCAATGATATGATTTGTGTGCTGTGGTTTTTAAACCAAAGTTATCTGTCAATCTGCTTGCAAAATTTAAAATATAGCATTTTTGCTTTACAAGATGCTTAGATATGATTGTTTATGGAAATTTTCAACTTCATGTTCCACTCAGATCACTTGAGTCTGCTATTTAAAATCTAATATTATTGTTTACTTCACTTGATTTTTATGTTCATTTATTTTCATTTACTGTTTCTGGCCTCAATGGTGTTGCTTAGAACTAACGTGTGATTTGTGTTGCTGTTTTAAAACTGTGCTGGTATTTTAAATTTGTATCGAGACAAACAATGCTACTGGGGGCATATGATATAGTTATTCCCTTTTCAGATTACTTCCTTATGTACCTGAATGTTGCTAAATGCTTGTCCTACAGGCTAAATACATGAATATTTGCATGAACAAAGACTTTGTTCTGAAAACAAGAACAGTAACTCCATATTAATTTTTTCTGTCACCAGGTCTTTTCATCCTCATATAACGGAGGCCTGTATAATTAAATGACCACTTCCCAGTCCAAAATATAGTGTTTTTCCCAAATGTGGCAGATACTACATGTATTCCCAAAGACTAGGTAAGATGTCCAAAAATAGATCTAGTTCCTTTGAGAAGTTTTGAAATTGAAATCTGAAAACTAAGATGCTTTAAAAATTAAAGTAAAAACCTCTTAAATACTCAAATTTATAATCTATTTTTAAATCTAACATCAGTACCCATCTTCAATGAGGTTTGTTTACCCAAATAAAGCAATTATCATGCATATTTTCAAATTTTAAAGGCCAGAGCCTCTTCTCAAATTTTCAAGTGAAAAGCAATCGTCCTTTCAAATATTTTAGTTAAACCAAAAACTGAATGATTCTTGTAACATGGAAGGTATTTATATATATATATATATATATTATACAATACTTGTAATATGTCATCTGTATTTAAGAAGTTCTGTTTTAGAGTTGTACCCCTTTTAAATGACTTAAACTTAAAACTCAACCCTTTTATACATTTTAATTTTAACATGTGTGCAACTGTGACCAGTGTAGTTACAGATCATCCAGTACATGCATGCTGTCTAATCTGGATCTACACTGGTAACATCTAATGACTAAAAGCAATCAGTGTAGATACTGATCAGAAAGTCATTTTATATGCTTTTGTTTTGATCCCTAGATACTAATTATTAATGTTTATATTCTATGTACATGATGTAAGCCTTATGATTTTTTTTCAGAAGTCTTCGTATCAAGCTTCTTCAAGGAGCTTCTTTTGGCACTGTCACTGGAGCATGTCTATGTGCTTTGTTTGGAACTGATAAGTTCAAGAGGGGACTGATAAAAAAGGAAAACTAATTTGGTTAACTCATCCTTGTTCAGACTTTCTGGGATGTAACAGACAGTGCCTATATACATGGAGAGATCAGAAGACATGGAGACAACTTTTCAAGAGTGCACTGAAAACCAGTTGGTCTCAAAAGTAAATATAATTCAATTGCATTATATCTTTATTCAGATAAATTATAGTCAGATTTAAAAAACAGTATCCAATTAGTTTTTAAATGAGATAATTGTAATGAAGCAAAATACATGCATATTGGAAAAGGAAAATTCAGGAAACTCTGTATTTTCACACAAGTACTGACAACAAACTTCACAAACAAGGAATGAGAGTGAACAAGCAGAGGGTATTACTTACTCTGTTAGAGTGAGAAAAAATCAATTATTCTTAATTTTTAATTTCTAAACATCACATAATCAACAACAACACCATATTTAGGAATAAGGTTTTGTATTTGCCAAATGAAGCATCTTCTTTAAATGTGTTTAACCACAATAAGGATAAATTAAGGATTGGCATAAAACTGTCAAATTACATAGGGAATTATCCAACAAGTTACCTCCCTTTAAGGAGTATGAAATACCCAAAGCTGTGAGTTCTCCAATGAGTTACCTCCCTTCTAAAAGTCTATTGTAAAAAAAATGCTAGGAATTCACCAAGGAGTCATCTCATTTTAAAAGGTATGTTGTCACCAATGTTGGGAGTTCGCCAACGAGTTACCTCCCTTTTATACCCAATATTCAAACTTCATCTGTATTGTCGCCAGTTATAGATGTATTCATTCAAACTAACTAATAATATTAGTATTAATTATATGCATCATCTTAAATAAACATGTAAAATATTCTTAACAAATTTACACATTTAAAAATAAAGCATCATCAATAAATGTGTATAATATTCTAAACTCTTTCAAACATTTTTAAATGCACATTGTTTTGACAAATATGTATATCTGAAACAAGAATTATTTTATTTGTATTGAGTGGTCAATGACAGAACATAATTGAAACATATTTTACCCATAGATACAACTTCTAATAAATGCATGAACAGTTTAGATCTAGATCGAAAGGCACTTCCTGTGCTCTCTAAGCATTATCAACTCTGTTTTTTTTTCTTTTCATTAAGAATACGATCAAACAGCAGAGATGTTCTGACTGATCTGAAATGTTTTTCATTAGCAGACTGTATGTAGAGTTGCTCGGGAAAGAAAACATAGACTTGAAGGAGGAAGTTTTGAAGCTGCGGTCTTAAGACAGCTTTCGCATAGGTGAGAATAATTATAAGGAAACTTATTCAATTAAATTGCTCAAACATTACAGTTAGGGTAGTTCATTTTAATTGCCATGTCTTAAAGACACCCTGCACATCTGTGCAATCTGATAATGATTTACATTTTTACCAGGTCTCTTGTTTTGGAAAACCCTCAGGCTGGCTATTATTTTCAATCCATATGTTGTTGGATGTGTTTGAAAGGCAATACATAGGGACTGCTTTGTCCGTCCATCTGTCTATCCATCACGAAATCTTAACGTTGCGTAACTTTGCCGTTTCTTAATATTTCTTCATAAACCTTTCAAATGTTATTGTTTATTACAACACACACATGATGATGACAATTTCTTTAGTTCAAGGTCACATTTGATGGAGTTATGCCCCTTTTTGTACTTGGATTTTGACACGAAAACTTAATGTTCACTATAACTTTGCCATTTTTCAATATTTCTTCATGAAACTTTCAAATATTGCTTCTGATGGCACGCTCATGATGATGTTGAATTTTTTTGGTCAAGGACCTATTCAATGGAGTTATGCCCCTTTTTTACTTGCATTTTTATTCCGACATAGCTCCAGAGGTGGACACAAGTGTTCAACTGAACACCCATCAAGTTCTCATTTAAGTTGGAGCTTTGAAACCTTACATAGCTGTCTGACATCAAAATAGCAGTAATAAGGACAAGATGGGTGTATTTTGTCATAGTTATGCCCCTCTCTCACATGAAATTTATGAAGAAATCCTGGTTTCATTACATTGTAACATCTTCTTGTTTGCAATTATATTCACAAGGTTATTTCAGACTAAAAGACTAAAACGTGAACAGTGTAGATCCTGTTGAGGCTGGATGAATCTGCATGCTGATCGTGATCTTCACTAGTCATCCATAGGATGGAAGATTTTATAGTATTTTGGCTAAAATAGACTTATATCACTTTTTTGGATCTATACAAGTAAAAAAATGATTTTTTACCATTAATCCTCATTGCATAAAAATACATAAATGATTATTTTAGAATAACATTACAGTGTAATATTGACATATTGACAGTCTTCAAGTTGTTATGATTAATTTCTTGATTTTTTGTGGGTACATCTGTTGAGGTTAAATTTTCTAAGAAATAACACACTGTTATTATTGCTGCAAAATAAATATACTTATATTTAATCTATGCTATTTTTTCAGCTTGAAACAAATGGTAGAATTGGGAAAAGAAGCTCTCTATGTGCAGTTTAAAGTGGAGAATCCAACAATGACCTGATAGTAAGAATGTGTATACCATGACATTTCATACTACACCACACTGCACTACACTACACTACACTACACTACACTACACTACACTACACTACTATACTATACCATACCATACCATACCATACCATACCATACCATACCATACCATACCATACCATACCATACACCATTCTATACCATACCATACCTAACCATATTATACTATATACTATACTATACTGTACTCTACTGTACTGTACTCTACTGTACTATACTAACTCTACTGTACTGTACTACACTACACTAAACTACACAATATACTATACTGTATACTATACTATATACTGTACTATATACTATGCCTTATACAATACTGTACTGTACCGTGCTGTACCATACTAAACCATACCATACCATACTAATAAACTATAACATACCATATTATATAATATACTATTTTTTACTTTATACTTTATTATACTATACAACACTATACTGTAAACTAAACTATACTTTATACTGTACTGTACTGTACTCCACTGCACTACACTACACTACACATATACTTTACTACCGGTATACTACACTTCATTACACCTAAACTAAACTACACTTCACTACACTAGGTGTTGAGTGGTTAAGAGGAGTGGGGGGTTGGAGGTGGGCAGGGAATGGATAGTGGATAGATAAGTGTGGGATCAGGTGTTTATGGGCTGAGGTGTGTAAACCCTCCAAAATATGTTTTAGAATAAATTAATTGATTTCTTAACATGGATCAAGAAACTTTTTGTTCATGTGTTTGTGTTGGTTGGTGTTGTAAACTCCTGACTCACTCCCTAGTTTAAATGAAGCCCAATTGATAATGTGCTTTATGTCGAACTATTGGAAAAGACGAGCCTGCAGATGTTTCCGACTGGCTCTTGTTTACATTCAAGATATCCGATTCAAATTATAATTAACCTTATAAACACATGACAAATGCACAATTGTTAAAACATTTTTCTAAATTGTTGAATTAGTCATTAATCAGGGGTAAAAGAAGAAACTGTAAAAAATATTCTTGTTGACTTGCAAATTTTAAGTAGTATACAATTTAAAATAGAGAAGTTAATTTTGATTGTGTTATTGTAGATGTCTGCTGCAATAGGGCACTTCAAGAATAAGAGAATTTCCAAACCAGCCACGTAAAACATAAAGGAAATGACATGAATGTTGGAGAAAGGCCATGGCAAGGAAAATGATTAATGGTATTTTGAATTCATGTCATCTTTCTGTTGTTTGATCATGACCAGCTTTTAACATGTTTGTATGAGGAATCAAAAACCATGAAGTTCCAATTTCATAATTATCAAGTGATGAATTCACTGTAATATTCTTATAGCAATACTTAATACTCAATTTGACAAATCAGTACTTCCTTTTTGATTTGCCAACAGCAAAATCAATTGCAAAGCTCAAGTCATAGGAGAGCCTTCCAGATCAGATTTAAATGTTCTAACTTAACTCAATGAATTATACATTTAAGGCAACATCTGGGCCCAAGATCATAAATCTAAAACTAGAGATCAGACTCAAATCTCAAGCATCTTGGCTGAAGGTTATAAAACTGAGTTTGGAAACCAGTCTTAAATCTCAAGCATCTGATTGTTTTATAACCTTGGGCACTTGATTGTGATTAGAGACTGGTCTCCAAACTCATGTATATGATCTTGGGCCCTTAGCAACACATGTAGATCTAGATCTTGCTTGAAATATGAGACTGGTCTCCAAACTCAGGCTTATGATCTTGGGCCCTTAGCAACACATGTAGATCTAGATCAGCTGTTACATCTGATCTTAATCTACACTTTTAGCCTCTTGTATTTAAAGCTTCAAAAGGAAAACACTGTAGGTAATGATCAGATAGCAAGGATCCACACTGGGTGTCATATCCTAAGAGTAAAGAATTAACTAAGATGTGCATATTGAGCACTAAAACCAGCATTTATTGAAAAGTTCTAAAATCCATATGCTTAATAACGTTTATTCGAAAGGAATTTTTTGACAAAAACCTGGTTATTTTATTGGGGATATAGTTTGGTAGGCAGGCGGCCATTAAATTTGGTTTCTGGTCAATAACTGGAGTTTGCCTCAGCCAACTGATGCCAAACTTGGTATGTGGGTAGCTTATATCAAAAGGCAGCTTGGGATCACTACCCAGTTGTCTGTGATCAACGGCAATATCGTTGTTGCTAAAAATAGTAATTCAGTTTCTGCATAATACCAATAATTTGCTGAAACATATTGGCACCAAACTTTGTGTGTACATAACTTAAATGAAGATATTGATTGGGATTGCTACCCAAGTGTCTGTGATAAGATCAAGGTCACTGTTGTTATAAATAGTAATTTAGTTTCAGTGTAATAACTTACTTTGCTGTCTCTTTGCTGTCTCTGGGACCTATTAGCACCAAACTTATTTTATGGGTAGCATATATCTTAATGCTACTTAGGATTGCTAACCAGGTATCTGTGATCAAGACCAAGGTCACTGCTGCTTAGAATAGAAATTCAGTTTTCACATAATAACTTGAGTTGGATGTGACCTATTTACACCAAAACTAGGTGTGTGGGTAGCTTATATCAAAATTCCAACAACAAAATTCCTGTTTCTGCATAATAACTTGAGTTTGCTTTGATCTACATACACCAAACTTAATTTGTGGGTAGCTTTTATCAAGTTGCAAGCTGCGATTGCTACCTAGATGTCTGCGATCAGGTCAATGTCATTTTTGCCTCAAATAGAAATTCATTTTCTGCGTAATACCTTGAGTTTGTTTTGACATTTTTACACCATTCTTAGTGTGTAGGTAACTTATTTTAAGATGCAACTTTAAATTGCTATCTAGTTTTCTGTGAACAAAGTCAAGGTTAATGCTGTAAAAATACAAATTTAGTTTCCGCAAATTAACTTGAGTTATCTGTGACCTGTTGACACCAAACTTGATGTATACTTGAGGTATGGGTAGCTTATCAAGATGTAAATTTGAATTCTACTCAGATGTCTATACCCAGTCTTTGAAAACCTGGTTTCGTCGCATTGCAGTGCTTCTTGTTTATTGTTCTAATAATATATCAAAATTTCTTATTCAACTTTTCCTGATATTAGAAGTGATTTTGATACATGTTTGATAGATAAAAAACCCTTTGACAATTTGTGTGGTTAATTACATCTTAAAACTGAATGAAATTTGAAATTTATAAATAAACTATTTTATAGAAAAATGATAAACAAATGTTAGAATAATTAAAATGGTTTCATATTTTTGCAGCTGTAACTAACGGCTTAAAACAAAGATTACATCCGTACAAGATCAGTGCCCATGGAAAAGAACCTCAGATGAAAGAAATGATGCGATGTATCCATGCTCCCAAACAGCAGAGCATGTTTTTACTCCATACTAGAATTAAACTGTTATTTGTATTGCTATTACCAATGACTGAAGAAAGTAATATGTGCAGAATTGAAATTTGACTTATAATTTTTTATTATTAGCTCACCTGTCACATAGTGATATCTAGGTCATGTTCGTGACTGGGTCACATGACCTTAAAAACTAGGTCACTAGGTCATATTAGTTACTATGTTACTATGTTATCTTAGTTACTATGCACCATTATTTTTATCAGCATGCTTGTGATACCTGTTTTAGGATTTTAATTTTGCATGTTAGTATGTCAGCTAATTTTTACGATCGATTGATAAAAATATTCTTAACTTTATATGCATCTTAACTTATTGCCATACTTGTACTTGTATTTTGTTTCCTATGTGTTTCTGTGTGTTGCTATTGTATATGTCTATAAATACTTTTATGTGCTTATATGATCTTATATTCCATAATGTGCTATGTGATGCTTAATGCTTTTTATGTCTTATGAATGCTTTTATGCTCATATGTACTAATAATTCTTTATTACAGTGATTTTGTTGTAAGTCGGTTTTAAAAGCTCTTAAGAGCTTATGTTAAAATGTTATATGCACCGACTTTTTGTAAATAAAATTTACTTGACTTGACTTGACTTGATATTAAAGAAAAAGCTTTTCCGCACTCTAGTGGTCTTAGCTATGGGCTGATCTTCAAGCTTGGTCAGAATTTTTATCTCAATGATATCTAGTTCAAGTTTGAAATTGGGTCATGTGACCTTAAAAACTAGGCCACTAGATCAAATTATAAAAAAGCTTGTCAGCTCTTAATTATGGTCCTCTTTTTTAAGCTTGGTTAGGATGTTTATCTCAGTGATATCTAGGTCAAGTTATAGACTGGGTCATTTGACCTTGAAAACTAGACGACTGTCAAGTTATAATAAAAGCTTGTCTGCACACTAGTGGTCTTAATTTTGGTCTGATCTTCACTTTCATTACCATAAGTTCTTGGTTCCTTTCTTGTTGCAATATTGCATTACGGGTTCCAGAGTTATGGCCCCTGAAAGTGCAGAAATTTACTATTTAGACATTGTCTGCTCAATATCAGCTTCATTTTTTATTTGAATTTAATTAATCTTGTACAATATTTAAGTTACTATAAGACTTTGGTTTCTTTTTTGAACCAGCTACCAGAGTTATGGCTCTTGAAATAGCCAAAGTAAGTTATTTTAAATTTTCTCCACAATAACAACTTTATTTTTTCACTTGATTTTACCAAACTTGCACACAACTCTTACAACCATTGATCAGTTGTTGACAGGTGAGCGACCCAGGGTCCTATGGACCCTCTTGTTGCAATGGTTATGGGCCCTTACTCTTTACTATTTAACTTCCACAGGCATATTTTTACTACATATTGTATAACAATTCGATATCAAAGCTGCATTTCTGGGGCATATGTCAAGTTCAAGTGACAGCTCTTGTTTGAATTTAATCAGACTTGTACAATACTTGAGTTACTATAAGATCTCAGTTCTTTTCTTGAACAAGCTAGATTTCATAATGGGTTCCAGAGTTATGGCCCTTGAAAGAGCCAAAGTAAGCTAGTTTGACCTTTTCTCCACAATAGCAGCTTTATTATTTTGTCTTGATTTTACCAAACTTGAACAAAACTCTTGCAACCATTGAGCAGTTGTTGAACAGGTAAGTGCAATCAACTGTGACATCTGTGTTTCATGGACACTTTCCAAACTGTACTTGGATTTTGACATGAAAACTTCGCATTGTCTATCACTTTGTCACTTGTTAACATTTCTTCATCAAACTTTGAAATTACATTGTTTATGCCAATAGGGTTATGATAATGCTAAATTCTTTAGGCCAAGGTCACACTTGATGGAGTTATGCCCCTGTTCATACTTGACTTTTTATTCTTTTGTAACCCGATGTCCACACAACTGTTCAACTGAACACCAATCTAGTTGTATAAAAGTGTTCTATCGCTTCACATCTTACATTGCTAACAGACTGATCATAACTTGGCACAGCTATTCTTGAGTACTCTATACTTCAACGCATACATGTTCTGTTACACTTCCTAACCTAATATTTTACAGTATTTTTTTTCTATTTAGGAATTTAAAACAAACATTAACAAAAATTAAATGTCATAAAACTATAAATTCACTAACTCTGCACAGATTTCGCCGCGAGCTTGCCAAGAACTATTACTCTTAAAGGTAAATGTTGAAATGCAGTCTCATATAAACTATGTGTATTCTTGTTCACAATTATATTCCTGGTAACCAGTGGTTTGTCATGTACCCTTACTCATTGTTTTGATATAATTGTGTGTGTTGAAAATGGCCTCGAAACTTCATGTGCACAACGCTGGATCCGAAACTTAAAAAAGTATTTCCGTGAATACCCCGTTGTGGACAGTTGCAAGGTTATCGGTACAACCTTTTGTTTTGGTTGTCCTGGCTAGCTCAGTCAGTAGAGTAAGCGGATTTACGTTTATCAGAAATGACCTCTTCCTTTTAATTTTGATATAGTAAAATTTCCGTTTATAGACAGCGATGTTCCTCGTGCAACATCTTACGGTGTTCATATCTCACAGCTTGTCCGCTTTTCAAGAGCTTGCAACGATGTGAATGATTTCAATGAAAGTATTCTTTGAATTACAGAAACAATATTTTAGTAGGTTATCTTTATTACAAATTAAGGAAAACCTTTTGCAAGTTTTATCGCCGATACCCAGATCTAAATCATAAATACAGGTGCAGTTTTAAATCACTGTTGCCACAAGATATTTCACAGCCAGTTTTTTATGGAGATTTAATCTGTACACTTAAGAAGATAAAATGCAATGTTCATTTCTCCCGGTTATTCGTAAAAACCATCTGGAAATTTAAAAAGAAAGGTTACCAACATGATATTTTACAGCGCTCTGCAGGCCTGGTGATTAACTCATCTACAGTTGATCGATCATTATGCTTACCTCTTTGATTGCACGACGGTGGCAGGGGTTTAAGAGTTTATGAAGGTTTATGGGGATTTTTTTGAGAACCTAGAAGCTCGATTTGTTTCTTTTATCCCTGTCATCGTGTTCTTGCTGATTTTACTCTGCAATGCTATTAGCTTCTTATGTTTTATATATGTGTGTGCTTTTGCATGTAACATTGTTGAGCCGATGGGTGGGTTGGAGTT